>CAWUFW010017238.1:0-271901 GCA_963921515.1 Calotriton arnoldi
GAGAATTTAGGGGGCAAGTGCGCAAATTATAATTCTAGAACAGTAGTAATTAAAAATGGGTGCTTTCAATCAAGATTCTGAGTTCCAACAAAGACAAGTCGAGCTTTGCTGTCATTGTTTACTAAAAGGACACCTGCTGTGTTTTACAAAACAGCATAATAAATAAGTCACTCGGAACACCGTGTGTAAAACAAATGTACCGTCCACATCTATCCATCTACAATTCTTTAATGTCGCTAATTAAAATCTTAAATTTTGTGCTTTAAAAATGAATTTCACATTTTTTCAGTTCTTTTATATCCATGTAATGAGAGTTTTCAGTGTGCTCTGATCCATGCTACGAAATATTGTGATAGTGTTTGCTTTCCTCTCACACCACTGAGGTACTTACTATATTCTTTGTCATCATTTAATGTAAATAATGTCAGATCTTTTTGCTGCAATAGGGAGCATGGTAAAGGGAAAAAAAAGCTTTTTTTAAAGGATGAATACAAACAGGACACTTTTGTATGGAATCTAGTCTGATGAAGCGTTTACCTCAGTCCTGAAAATTATGATCTACCTCTCCTGCTTAAGAACCTAGTGGGATTGGCCTTGTAAACAAGCATTCATAATTTTGAACAGTGAATGTGTTTTTTATAGTAGTTTGCAACATGACCTACATTTGTCCCAAGAAATGTTTTCCAGACGAGCAAGAATGTTAGTGGTTGAAAACACACATTTTGGACTGATTATGGAAGTAAGAAAGATTCAAGATTTATCTTTGACATGCAGAGACCGCCTGGTTAGAGTTCGAGGTTACTGTGTGTAACAGAGGCTCATGCAGCCATATCTAAAATCAGGTTGGTTTATTTGCGACCAGATTGTTGTTTCTCCATACTATAATCTGCTTGTAGTGCAGTATAGATCCAACATTCATGCTTCCTCACCCTACATAACCTGTAACCCGGTATTTGTAAAGGGCAAACTAATCACCCCAAAGGGTCTTAAGGCGCTGGGATCTGTCGGGGAGATTAAGCTAGCTATTGCCCAGAGTCACATGGTGCTAGGCGGAGCTGCCGCCGGTGATCGAACCTTGAGCCCCTTGCTCCGGAGTCAGCTGCCCTGGCCGCTGCGCCACATCTCTCCCACAAGCTCTACCTTATTTTTAGGTCGCAGCTTACCAGACAGCATGGTTTGCGTTTGCTAAAGACATCTTGGGAACTAGTTGGCCTAGGAATGCATTCCGCCTGTTGAGTACCATTGACTTTGTGGTTTGTAACTCACATTTTCTGGCTTTCTATTTGCTGGCTTTACTTGCTTTAGGCTCTCCAGGTTCAGTTCGTCCCTCCGGTTGCCTAAAGCGTGTTTACTGTATTCTTCCACAAACTCCCTTTCTGTAAACAGGCCTTTAAATCTAGTTCTTATGTTGGCACATTTGCTGTGCATTCAAAGGCTGAGGTCAAATTTCAGGTGCTGTCTTCTAGTGCTCTTGTTTACTTTTCTTTCTCTGACTTCAAAGTGAGAGGATTTATTTGACAATCTTGCTGGGTACTGAGGTAGGAAAGTTTTTTTCTAGCACACAACACCATTCAAATGAACTGTAATTATTTCAGAATATATCAGAATTAGGAACACAGATGAAGCACATATTTTGTTATTTCTGAAGTGTGTTGGAAACAAATACTTTAATAAGTTCAAAACAAATCATTAACTAGGTGATGCAATTTCTATGCATTTTCGTATGTGCACTGTATAGTTTTATTAGTAAAACTGTATGTCTGTGCAAATGTAATGGTCATTTCAATTGAAGATGTTTTGTCTGTAATGGCAGTGCGCTACCAGACCATGCATACTCCGCTCTACACCACTCCACTGCAATCTACACCACTCCACACCACTGCACTCTACTCTGCACCACTCCACGCTACTCTACCCTGTACCACTCTACTCTAAGCCAATGTACTCTTCGCCACTCTACACCATTGCACTCTTCGCCACTGCACTCTACACCATTCCAGTCTAGGCCACACCAATCTACTCTGCACAACTCCACTCTATACCAGTCTGCAACACTGCACTCTAAATCACTGCACTCTACGCCAGTGCACTTTCCTCTGTAACACTTAACTCTATGCCCCTGCACTCTACACCAATACACTGTACGCCACTCTAATGTACTCTGCACCACTATACTCTATGCTGCTGCACTCTACACCGCTTTACTCTATGCCATTACACTCTATGCCACTCTACGCAACTGTACTCTACCCTGCACCACTTCAATCTACGCCACTTGTTTCTACTCTGAAACAATCTACTCTACGCCACTGCATTCCACGGCACTCTACTCTACGCCACTCCATTCTATGCCACTGCACTCTACACCACTCTTCTCTTAACGACTGCACTCTACGCCAATGAACTCTACACAACTGTACTCTGTCATGGCACTTTATGCCACTGCACTCTACTCTATATCACTGTACTCTACACCACTGCTCTCTACGCCACTCTACTGCACTCTACACCACTGCACTCGCCACTGCCCTCTGCACCACTCAACTCTATGCCACTCCACGTTGCACCACTCTACGCTACTCTCCTCTGAGCCACTCCACTCTACTGTGCAACACTCTACTATGCAACACTCTACTATGCAACACTCTACTATGCAACACTCTACTATACAACACTCTACTATACAACACTCGAATCTACGCCACTGCACTCTACTCTATTTCACTGTACTCTACACCACTGCTCTCTATGCCACTCTACTGCACTCTACACCACTGCACTCTGATACATTACTCTGTGCCACTGCACTCTATGTCACTCTACTCTGCGCCACTGCCCTCTGCACCACTCAACTCTACGCCACTCCACTCTGCACCACTCTACGCTACGCCACTCTCATCTGCGCCACTCCACTCTACTGTGCAACACTCTACAATGCAACACTCTACTATACAAACCTCAAATCTATGCCACTGCATTCTACGATGCTTCCTAAAATGAGAATGATGGAACCATATTTAACATTCAAAAAAATGCTTCACGTCCAAAAGTTCATGGCTTGGCAATTGCAGTATGTCCTTTTCTTCTACTTTTATGAAATGTGAAACTGATGCTGAAATATAAGGACCACTTTTTCCCCATTGGTATAGTCTGGTTATTTTCCTCCACAGTGAGGGAAAGTGAGTTGCAAGACATATGTGAGGGCAGGTTCATTCATAAAATGCATAAGCTCCACCATTTTGCTTTTCATGCGCATTTCTGAGAGCGCGTTGCAAAAAAGCGGTGAAGTGCATTACAGGCATTTGCACGAGTGCAAATTCGAGTTGTCTACAGGTATAACTGTCTGAAGTGGTCTTATGTAAAATACAGGTGATCAGAGTAGGCTAGGCATGTTACAGTGGGGGAACGAAAACATGAGGAGCGCTAGCACCCACCAACATCTTGAGCTACAGCTCAAAGAGTTGCCAAAGTAAATTGTGCAAAAACACACAGGTCTATTGTGATCAAGTTACAGGATGGTCAAAGAATACACCTTCATATGGCACGTCAGGCTCTGGTCTGTAAAGAACCCTGGACCCAGATGCAAACAGTGTTCGGTTGTCACAGAACCTGGATTCAATGCAAGGCGTGGCACGGCATAAAATACCACTTAATCGTAGACTTCGTTTTAATCCTCCTTTTCTTTTTATTGCTTGGTCTTCAATAACATTATTCGTCCAATTAATTCTTTGTTTTTTTTCCTTTCATAAATATATAAGCTCACTTGGCAGTCTGAACAGTCCTGTTTGGTTTAGCTGCTCCCTGAATTGAAGGAGTGTAGTTTGCAAATGTTGTGTCCTTAGGGGCTGTGGCTGGGAAAACCATGTCTGGTTTTAGCATTTTCAAAATATGAACTCGCAGAGCTTCAGGCCTACTTGCCAACACGTACAGTTAATTGCTATATTAGATTTCCTGAGAATGTTTCTGCTTTTTAAATTTTTTTTATTTAATCATGACAGTGAGTTCTGGCCCTTGTGTGACATGACTTTGGCATGACATTCTAGTTACAGTGAACGTAGCCCTGTTTTCATGTTAATTGGCTTAGCGTGGTTGTACCTGTTAGTGCTCAATTTCGAGAAATATGTGTGTGTGTGTATATGTATATTACCTACTGGAGGTCGCCAGTAGGTAGTTATAGTTAGGACCTAGTTTCCATAGGAAAAGCTCTGGCGATTGTAGCAGTGAATGTATTAGTGCCTGGGACATTGCATGAGTACATGTGTACTTACAAATTCACCATGCACTCTCCTTGCAGCACTCTAATCATCCAGTTACTACCCATGTACTCATGCAATGGCCCAGGCACTAACTCATGCAGTGCTACAATCCCAAGAGCACTACCCATGCAGTCCAGCAATCCCCCTGTCACTCCCTGTGCACTCTTCATGCAATGGCCTAGGCACTAATACATTCACTGCTACAATCCCCAAAGCAGTACCTATGCACTCCAGCATTCCCCATGTCACTCCGTGAGCACTCTTCTAATCACCCTGTCAGCACCGTAGACTTATCCAATCACTGTGCCAATACCCAAGCACTTATAAATTCACCATGTAGTATATTTGCAGCACTCTAATCATCCAGTCACTACTCATGTACTCATGCAATGACCCAGGCATTAACTCATGGCAAATACAGAGGAGGTCATGCTAATCACAAGGGTACCCCAACGCATAGTGTTCCCTAGTGTATGTAGGTGTTTTCACTGTATTCAAAGTGTCTTTTAGCATAGCACTGGCTCTAGGCCTCGTTAGTCAGAGTCAGTTACCACCTGTACCCGTCAGCAAAAAGTTGGGGGCACAGGAGGACTTTCTGCTCCTCTGTTGGTTCTTTCTGCACATCTCTTGCTTCTTCCTGCACTTTTCTTCATCTTTCTGGGCTTCTGTTGCCTCTTTCTGCATTTGTCTTGCTTCTTTCTGTGCTTTTCTTCCTCTTTCTTCACATGTCCTACCTTTGTAGGCATAGTTAGAAATTAGCATTTAAAAAACCTTTGAAATTCACTGAACAAACCATAGGTTTCAGGGACGTTATAGTTAGAAATTAGCATTTAAAAACCTTTGAAATTCACTGAAAAAACCATAGGTTTCAGGGACGTTATAGTTAGAAATTAGCATTTAAAAAACCTTAGAAATTCACTGAAAAAACCACAGGTTTCAGGGACTTTATAGTTAGTTGGACATTTCACTCATACAAAACCAGAGAAATTCGGCCGTTATACTTAGTTCAGCTAACTATAACTCACGCCCCCGCAATGCACTGCTGATGATGTCACATATTACATCATTCATGACATGGTCAGTGACATCACTGATGACATCACTGATGACATCTCAAATGACATGGGGTGATTCGTCAAGCGAGGGCCGAGAAACGGGGGTCCCAAAACACGTTTTCCCCATGTTATTTTCCATGTTATTTTCCATAGGAATTTTGGAACAGGCTACAGCCTGAACTGCTGAACGGAATTACACCCGATTTGGCAAAAGGGTAGCTCTTGGTTCAGAAAGCGACCTTTTTTTTAAATGGTGTAAATCCGTTCCGTAGTTCCTAAGAAATTAAAAAAATAAAAATATCGATATCTGAGCACCGAGGAGGATTCGCGACTCCTCCCGAGCACGAGCTTCATTCTGATTGGCTGCCAACACTCCAAACCAGAATGTGTTGGCAGCCATCTTGTGACTCGGTAACCGAGTCACAAGAGAACAGTAAATGAAAAAAAGAAGAAGAACAAAAAAAGGGGGTAGGGTAGAAACACCCTGACCCCCTTGGCCTGTTCAAAAAATTCGGCCGACTTTGCGCTGGGGGCGCGAATCCAGCCAAAAATTTTAAAAAATAAAGGTTGGTCTCCCGCGCTTCGTTTAATTAAGCCCCCGGGTGGGCCAGGTCCCGGGGGCAATATATAATTATATAGCGGTGGCCCGCGGGGGCTCCTGCAGCCCCGGGGACTGCCACCTCCCCAGGGCCATGCTGATTATATGTGGGGGCACGCAGCCCCCCCGCAGCCCCAGGGACCGCCACCTCCCTGGGGCTTTATTAAAATTAAAAGGTGTGGGGGGCTTATGCCTCCCCATGCAGCCCCGGGGACTGCCACCTCCCCGGGGCTTTAATAATTTAACGCGGGGGCACAGGGCCCCCCCGCAGCCCCAGGGACCGCCACCTCCCCGGGCCTACTTTTAATAGTAAAGTGTGGGGGGGCCCGAGCCCCCCCACACTGCCCCAGGGACCACCACCTCCCTGGGGCACTATTTATTAAAATGCGGGGGTCAGTTGTGGACCCCCGGGCCCCGGGGACCACCACCTCCCCGGGGCTTAAATTAGTTTGTAGGGGGGCCATGTGCCCCACTCTTGGAGCCCTCGATGGCCCTGGGGACCGCCACCCCCCAGGGCCGGCTCCTGCAATGTCCCGGGGTGCCCACCCCTGGGACATTGCCGTTTGCTATGGCAGGGCGGGAGCATGGCTCCCGTCCTGCCATAGCAAACACTGCTTTGCTTCATTGAAGCGAGAGCAGGAAACCTGCTCTCGCTTCAACAAAGCAAAGCAGAATTGCTTTGGGCAAGGGGAGCTGCATGTTAGCAGCTCCCCTTGCCCAAAGCAATGCCGGCTCCCGCAGGAGGCAGGGAGCTTGCAGGGACCATGGGGGCATTGGGGCTCCCCCCACAGTCCCCAACTTGAGGGCCGGCCCTGGGGGATGGGGTCCCCAGGGCCAGAAGTAGCCCAGGGGAGGGGGGGCCACACAGCCCCCTCCCAGGAAAATTAACTATTTAAAAAAAAAGGAAGGCTAGGCCCCGGGGGATGCAGTCCCTGGGGCCAATAGTGGCCCAGGGAAGGGAGGCCACGTGCCCACAAAGTCCCTCAGGAGTAAAGTGGACTTCATCCCCCAACCAGTACTGTGCCAGGAGGTGCGTTTGCAGAGTGGTGGACAAAGGGGGCGTGGCCTGTGCCCACCTATCAGCAATCCCACTATCTGGGGCATACTGGAGGTATCAGGTAGGCAAGTTGGCCCCTAAGGACCCCCAGCAGTGAAGGGGACTTTAATCCCCACCCAAGAGTGCACCAGGGAGTGCGTTTGCAGAGTGGTGGGGAAAGGGGGCGTGGCCTGCTATGAGAACTTAGAAATCCCGCTGTGTGTGGGCCAACTTCCTCTCCTATTACCTCCACTAAGTCCCACCAGTGGGATTGCTAAGAGGTCTTCAGAGGCCACGCTCCCCCTTTCTCCACCACTCTGCAATCGCGCCTCCTGGCACAGTACTGGTTGGGGGATGAAGTCCACTTTACTCCTGAGGGACTTTGGGGGCCAAGAAGCCCTCCTGGTACCTCCTGTAAGTCCTACGCAGCGGAATTCCTGAGCGCTGGTCGGAGGCCCAGCCCCCTTTCTGCACCACTCTGCAAACGCGACTACCAGTTAAAGAAGCATTTGTAATGTAATAGGTCTCGCATTTGCAAGAGGTAGAGCTATTGGCGTTATAAATGTAAAAGATTTTTACTAATGTTTTTTGGTGTAGAGTGGATTTACGTTGTGTGTAGTGGAATTATGTGGTATGTTGTGCAGTGAAATTATGTGAATAGAAAGAATGTGGTATTTAGTGTATAGGAATTATGTGGAGTGGGATTATGTGTTTTCTAGAGTAATTATGTGGTATTGCAGTCTGTGTTGCGGAGTGGTAACCTCAGGTTTAGTCTTCCTCGTTTCCATAGAAGTTAAACTATAAACTCAATGAGACACAAAAAAACAGAAGGAACCACTGAGGAGCACGTCTGGACCTAGTCGGCGGTATGAGCAGGGTCACTGGAATTATGTGACTGTTCGGCTGCACCGATTTTCACATAATTAAACATTTTCCGCATTTGCTAAATATTCCATCATCTGCTGCCTAATCTGCAGATTTAAATTAAAAAAAGCCTTGTTTCTAGCTCAAATGTTCCCAAAAATGCAGCGTCACATGTTACAGCGTGGTGGAAGGCCCTTTGCAAAGCTGGAATGGTCACATGTTACTTATTACAAAATATGGGTGTTAAACTGGTACTAATGGTGCACAAACCGCTCTTCTTTCTGTGCCTCTCTTGCCTCTTTCTGCATTTCTCTTGCTTCTTTCTGCACCTTTCTTCCTCTTTCTGCACCTCAGTGTCTTCTTTCTGCACTTCTCTTGCCTCTTTCTGTACCTCTGTTGCTTTTTTCTGCAGATCTCTTGCCTCTTTCTGCACCTCTCTTGCCTCTTTCTGCACCTCTGTTGCTTTTTTCTGCAGATCTCTTGCCTTTCTGCACCTCTTTTGCCTCTTTCTGCACCTCTCTTGCCTCTTTCTGCACCTCACTTGCCTCTTTCTGCACTTCACTCTCTTTGTACTGCACCTCTCTTGCCTCTTTCTGCACTTCTCTTGCCTCTTTCTGCACTTCTCTAGCCTCTTTCTGTACCTCTCTTGCCTCTTTCTGCACCTCAAGTGCCTCTTTCTGCACTTCTCTTGCCTCTTTCTACACTTATCTTGCCTCTTTCTATACCTCTCTTGCCTCTTTCTGCACCTCACTTGCCACTTTCTGCACTTCTCTATCCTCTTTCAGTACCACTCTTGCCTCTTTCTGCACCTCTGTTGGTTCATTCTGCACTGCTCTTGCTTCTTTCTGCACCTCTTTTGCAAATGTATGCATCCCTCTTGCCTCTTTCAGCACCCCTCTTCTGTCTTTCTGCACCTCTCTTGCCTCTGTCTGCACACCTGTTCCCTCTTTCTGCACCCCTTTTGCCTGTTTCTGCAACTCTCTTGCCTCTTTCTGTAGTTCTTTTGCCTCCTTCTACACCTCTGTTGCTTCTTTCTGCACTTGTCTTGCCTCTTTCTGCACCCCTCTAGCCTCTTTCTGCACCTCTGTTGGTTCTTTCTGCACTGCTCTTGCTTCTTTCTGCACCTCTTATGTAAATTTCTGTATCCCTTTTGCCTCTTTCTGCACCCCTGTTACCTCTTTCTGCACCTTTCCTGCCTGTTTCTGCACCTCTCTTGCCTTTCTGTACCTCTGTTGCTTCTTTCTGCACTTTTCTTGCCTCTTTCTACACCCCTCTTGCCTCTTTCAGCACCACTGTTGCTTCTTTCCGTACTCCTCTTGCGTCTTTGTGTACCTCTCCTTCTTCTTTATGTACTCCTCTTGCGTCTTTGTGCACCTCTCCTTCCTCTTTCTGCACCTCTCTTACCTTTTTCTGCAGTTCTCTTGCCTCTTTCTGCACCTCTTTTGCTTCTTTCTGCAGATCTCTTGCCTCTTTCTGCAACTCTCTTGCCTCTTTCTGTACCTCTCTTGCCTCTTTCTGCACTTCTCTTGATTCTTTCTACACCTCTCTTGCTTCTTTCTGCCCCTCTCTTGCTTCTTTGTGCATTTCTCTTGCCTGTTTCTGCACGTCCCTTGCCTCTTTCTGCACCTCTCTTGCCTCTTTCTGCACTTCTATTGCCACTTTCTGCACTTCTCAAGCCTCTTTCTCAACCTCTCTTGCCTCTTTCAGCACCTCTGTTGCTTCTTTCTACACTTCTTTTGCTTCTTTCTACACCCCTCTTGCCTCTTTCTGTATCCCTCTTGCCTCTTTGTGCACCTCTCCTTCTTCTTTCTGCACCTCTCTTGCCTTTTTCTGCTGTTCTCTTGCCTCTTTGGCTTCTTTCTGCACTTCTTTTGCCTCTTTCAGTACCACTCTTCCCTCTTTCTGCACCTCTGTTGGTTTATGCTGCACTGCTCTTGCTTCTTTCTGCACCTCTGTTGCAAATTTATACATCCCTCTTGCCTCTTTCAGCACCCATCTTCTATCTTTCTGCACCTCTCTTGCCTATGTCTGCACACCTGTTCCCTCTTTCTGCAACTCTTTTGCCTGTTTCTGCAACTCTTTTGCCTCTTTCTGCAGTTCTTTTGTCTCCTTCTGCACCTCTGTTGCTCCTTTCTGCACTTGTCTTGCCTCTTTCTGCACCCCTCTAGCCTCTTTCTGCACCCCTCTTGCCTCTTTCAGCACCTCTGTTGCTTCTTTCTGCACTTCTGTTGCTTCTTTCTGCACCCCTCTTGCCTCTTTCTGTACCCTCTTGCGTATTTGTGCACCTCTCCTTCCTCTTTCTGCACCTCTATTGCCTTTTTCTGCAGTTCTCTTGCCTCTTTCTGCACCTCTTTTTCTTCTTTCTGCAGATCTCTTTCCTCTTTCTGCATCTCTCTTGCCTCTTTCTGCACCTCTCTTGCCTCTTTCTGCACCTCACTTGCCTTTCTGCACTTCTCTTGCTTCTTTCTACACCTCTCTTGCCTCTTTCTGCTCCTCTCTTGCCTCTTTGTGCATTTCTCTTGCCTGTTTCTGCACTTCCCTTGCCTCTTTCTGTACCTCTCTTGCCTGTTTCTGCACTTCCCTTGCCTCTTTCTGTACCTCCCTTGCCTCTTTCTGTACCTCTCTTGCCTCTTTCTGCACGTCACTTGCCTCTTCCTGCATCTCACTCTCTTCGTTCTGCACCTCTCTTGCCTCTTTCTGCACTTCTCTTGCCTCTTTCTGCACTTCTAGAGCCTCTTTCTTTACCTCTCTTGCCTCTTTCAGCACCTCTGTTGCTTCTTTCTGCACTTCTCTTGCTTCTTTCTGCACCCCTCTTGCCTCTTTCTGTACCCCTCCTGCCTCTTTGTGCACCTCTCCTTCCTCTTTCTGCACCTCTCTTGCCTTTTTCTGCTGTTCTCTTGCCTCTTTCTGCACCTCTTTGGCTTCTTTCTGCACTTCTTTTGCCTCTTTCAGTACCACTCTTGCCTCTTTCTGCACCTCTGTTGGTTCATTCTGCACTGCTCTTGCTTCTTTCTGCACCTCTGTTGCAAATTTATGCATCCCTCTTGCCTCTTTCAGCACCCCTCTTCCGTCTTTCTGCACCTCTCTTGCCCCCGTCTGCACACCTGTTCCCACTTTCTGCACCCCTTTTGCCTGTTTCTGAAACTCTCTTGCCTCGTTCTGCAGTTCTTTTGCCTCCTTCTGAACCTCTGTTGCTTCTTTCTGCACTTGTCTTGCCTCTTTCTGCACCCCTCTAGGCTCTTTCTGCACCCCTGTTGCTTCTTTCTTCTCTTGCTTCTTTTTGTACCTCTCTTGCTCCTTTATGCACCCATCTTGCCTCTTTTTGCACCCCTCCTCCCTCTTTCTGCACCTCTCTTGCCTCTTTCTGTACCTCTGTTGCTTCTTTCTGCAATTCTGTTGCTTCTTTCTGCACTTCTTTTGCCTCTTTCTGTACCTCTCTTGCTTCTTTCTGCACCCCTGTTGTCTCTCTCTGCCCTCGTCTTCCCTCTTTCTGCACCTCTCTTGCTTCTTTCTGCACTTCTCTTGCTTCTTTCTGCACCTCTCTTGCTGCTTTCTACACCTCTGTTGCTTCTTTCAGCAATTCTCTTGCCTCTTTCTGCACTTCTCTTGCTTGTTTCTGCACATCTCTTGCGTCTTTCTGCATCCCTCTTGCCTCTTTCTGCACCCCACTTTTCTCTTTCTGCACCCCTCTTGCCTCTTTCTGCACCCTTGTTCCCTCTTTTTGCACCTTTCCTGCCTGTTTCTGCACCTCTCTTGCCTCTCTCTGTACCTCTGTTGCTTCTTTCTGCTCTTCTCTTGCTCTTTCTGCACCCTTTTGCGCCTCTTTCAGCACCTCTGTTGCTTTTATCTGCACTTCTCTTCCTTATTTCTGCACACCTCCTGCCTCTTTCTGTACCTCTCTTGCCTCTTTGTGCACCTCTGTTGGTTCTTTCTGCACTGCTCTTGCTTTTTTCTGCACCTCACCTGCCTCTTTCTGCACTTCTTTTGCTTCTTTCTACACCTCTGTTGCTTCTTTCAGAAATTCTCTTGCCTCTTTCTGCATTTCCCTTCCTTCTTTCTGCACCCTCCTGCCTCTTTCTGTACCTCTCTTGCCTCTTTGTGCACCGCTCTTAGCTCTTACTGCACCCCTCTTGCCTCTTTTTGCACCTCTGTTGGTTCTTTCTGTACTGCTCTTGCTTCTTTCTGCACCTCACTTGCCTCTTTCTGCACTTCTCTTGCTTCTTTCTACACCTCTGTTGCTTCTTTCAGAAATTCTCTTGCCTCTTTCTGCACTTCTCTTGCTTGTTTCTGCACCTCTCTTGCCTCTTTCGGCACCTCTGTTGCTTTTTTCTACACTTCTCTTGCCTCTTTCTGCACCTCTGACTTAGAGGTAGTTTTAATCCCCCTGCTCTATTATGTTCTAGGGCCTTACAGGGGAGGTCATGCCAATCACAGGGGTACCCCAACCCATAGTGTACCCTAGTGTGTGTAGGTGTTTTCACTGTATACTAAGTATCTTTCAGCATAGCCCTGGCTCCGGGCCTGGTAAGTCAGAGTCAGTTACCACCAGTACCAGTCAGCAACATTTTGGGGGCACAGGATGACTTTGCAACAAGGCCTCTTTCTGCACCTCTGTTGGTTCTTTCTGCATATCTCTTGCTTCTTTCTCCATCTTTCTTCGTCTTTCTGGACTTCTGTTGCCTCTTTTTGCATTTCTCTTGCTTCTTTCTGCGCTTTTCTTCCTCTTTCTGCACATGTCCTACCTCAGTAGGCATAGTTAGAAATTAGCATTTAAAAAACCTTTGAAATTCACTCAAAAAACCATAGATTTCAGGGACGTTATAGCTAGAAATTAGCATTTAAAAAACCTTTGAAATTCACTGAAAAAACCATAGGTTTCAGGGACGTTATAGTTAGAAATTAGCATTTAAAAAACCTTTGAAATGCACTGAAAAAGCCATAGGATTCAGGGACGTTATAGTTAGAAATTAGCATTCAAAAAACCTTAGAAATTCACTGAAAAAACCACAGGTTTCAGGGACGTTATAGTTAGTTGGACATTTCACTCGTACAAAACCAGAGAAATTCGGCCGTTATAGTTAGTTTGGCTAACTATAACTCGCGCCCCCGCAATGCACTGCTGATGACGTCACATATTACATCATTCATGACACGGTCAGTGACATCACTGATTACATCACTGATGACATCTCAAATGACTTCACTGATGACATCACTGATGACATCATCCACGTGATAATCTGATGCACCTCCTCATACCCTAATATAACCTTTGATACACCCACTCTAAAACACAGACTACCATTTTTGAAACCATAGAAACACCAACACCAGTTACTACATACCCACTCAATGATTCCTAGGTCTACACACACATCCACTCATTCACCCATACAGTCACTCATACATGCAGTCACTCATCAATACAGCACTATCATATGCACTCATACACCTATACAGGCACTCGCACACTGCCACTCATCCATAGAGTTACTCACACACCTAGTCAGCCATGCAAAAAATCAATCACACTCCCATTTACTCACCTATACAGTTATACACACACCACCTTACTTATTCATACAGATACTAACACAGACTTAGTCTCTTATACAATCACTGATACAAGCACACACTCATCCATACAGCCACTCTCACAATCACTCACTCTCAGTTATAGTCATTTATATACTCCAACACTCATATATACTGCCTTTTACATATGTATTTACTCATACATGTACCACTGAGACATCCATTCAATCACCAACACACCCATACACACACTCACCCACCCATACAGCCCTTCACAGATACACTCTTGAACCCACACACCCAGTGAATCACCCACTCACAGATCTATGCACAGAGTCACACACCACCACCCACCCTCACAGACACTCAGGCACCCATACAGATACTCAGACAACCAATCAATAACCCATATAGTCACTCATGTAGCTACTCGCCAACCCATGCAGCCACTTACACACCAACTGACAGACTGATACAGACATTCACACAGTTTAGTCACTAACCCATGCATTCAGTAAGACACATTTAATCACTCACTTATACAGTCAGTCACGCACCTACTAAATCATCCATTCAGACACTTATACACCCACTCATTCTTCAATACACCTTGCTGTATATATATATAAAACATATTTAACTTTACAGAAACACAGAGTCACTGGATGATGTCATCAGTGATGTCATTTGAGATGTCATCAGTGATGTCATCAGTGATGTCACTGACCATGTCATGAATGATGTAATATGTGACATCATCAACAGTGCATTGCGGGGGCGTGAGTTATAGTTAGCTCAACTAACTATAACGGCAGAATTTCTCTGGTTTTGTACGAGTGAAATGTCCAACTAACTATAACGTCCCTGTAACCTGTGGTTTTTTCAGTGAATATATATATATATATATATTATCTACTGGTGGTCGCCAGTAGATAGTTATAGTTAGGACCTAGTTTCCATAGGAAAAGCGTTTTTTATTTTCCCAATAACTTTGGCGCCGGATAACGAATCTTCGCGAATTTTTCAAAACTCGTAGCTCACTCCGGTCAGCTCCTGTCTTGAAAGTTTCAGGGTGATTCGGCAAGCAGGGGCCGAGAAAAAAGGAGGTCCCAAAACGTGTTTTCTCCATGTTAATTCCCATAGGAAACTTTAGACACGGCTACAGCCCGAACTGCTGAACGGAATTACACCAAATTTGGCAAAAAGGTAGCCCTTGGTTCAGAAAGAGACCTTTTTGTTAAATGGTGTAAATCCGTTCAGTAGTTCCTGAGAAATTAAAAAAAAAGAGGTTGAAAAATGCATTTCCCATAGGAAACTTTAGACATGGCTACATCTCGAACTGCTGAACGGAATTACACCAGATTTGGCAAAAGGTAGTGCTTGGTTCAGAAAGCGCCCTTTTTTTAAATGGTGTATATCCGTTCAGTAGTTGCTGAGAAAATCAAAAAATAAAAGTTTCGATATATAGAGGCACGGAGGATCCGCGCACCCTCCCGACCATGAGCTTTATTCTAATTGGCTGTCAACACTCCAAACCAGGAAGTGTTGGCAGCCATCTTGTGATTCGGAGAACCGAGTCACAAGAAAAGAGAAAAACAAACGCGAAAAACAAGAAAAGGGGGCAGGGTAGAAACACCCTGACCCCCTAGGCCTGCTCAGGGGGTCCCACAAGGACCCCCTGGGCCAAAAAAAGCATTTAAAAAAAAAAAAAAATCGTCGAGATTCACGCACCCAGCGCGAATTTCGGCCGAAAAAAAAACAAAAAACAAAAAACAAAGCGCGGGCTCCCGTGCTTCCTTATTATTTAGCCCCCGGGTGGGCCAAGTCCCGGGGGCATGGAGAAATGTAATTGCGGGGGCCCGGGGAGGCCCCCGCAGCCCCAGGGACTGCCACCCCCGGGGCTTTTCCTTAAATATTTGCGGGGGCACACGGCCCCCGCAGCCCCGGGGACCGCCACCCCCCGGGGCTTGTTTTATTTAATGTGTGGGGGGCCTTGGCCCGGGGACCGCCACCTCCCCGGGGCACTAACTATATAAATTCGGGGGTCCGTTACGGACCCCCGAGCCCCGGGGACCACCACCTCCCCGGAGCTTTGCCAACGTTGGGAGGGGGGCCACGCGGCCCCCCTCCTGGAGCCCTCCATGGCCCTGGGGACCGCCACCCCCCAGGGTCGGCTCCTGCAGTGTCCCGGGGTGCCCACCCCTGGGACACTGCTGTTTGCAATGACAGGGCGGGAGCTGCGCGGCTCCCGCCCTGTCATTGCAAACTGCTGCTTCATTGAAGCGAGAGCAGGGAAACCTGCTCTCGCTTCAATGAAGCAAAGCAGATTGCTTTCCACACGGGGAGCTGCATGTCAGCAGCTCCCCATGTGGAAAAGCAATGCCGGCTCCCGCAGGACGCGGGGAGCCGGCGGGACCGTGGGGGCATTGGGGCTCCCCCACGGTCCCCAACAGAGAGGGCCAGCCCCGGGGGATGGGGTCCCCGGGGCTAGAAGTGGCCCGGGAGGGGGGCCACGCGGCCCCCCTCCCCAAAATTAAAAAACAAATAAAGGCCGGCCCCGGGGGATGGGGTCCCCGGGGCCAATAGAGGCCTCAGGAGTGGGGCCACGCAGCCCCCCTCCATAAATATTTTTTTTTAAATGTGACCATGCCCCAGGGATGGGGTCCCCAGGGCCGGAATTGGCCCGTTCATTTTTTTTTTTTTTAAAAGGGGTCAGGCTCTGGGGGATGGGGTCCCCAGGGCCCAAAAAAGGGAAAAGAAGGGGAGCCACACAGCCCCCCTTCTAAAAAAAACAAAAAACAAATACACGCGATCGTGCCGGAGGCCCCTCCCCCTCCCAGCAACACTCTTCAAACGTGCCCTGTGGTGCGTTTTAAATTGGGGAATTAATTCCCCTTCAATACTGGGGGTCCCTGGGGGCCAACTAGCCCACCAGGTACCTCCAGTAAGCGCCACAGGGCTGCATTGCAGAGAGGTGGTCCAGGCCACGCCCCTTTTTATACCTCTCTGCAACGCAGCTCTGTGGCGCTTACTGGAGGTACCAGGTGGGCTAGTTGGACCCCAGGGACCCTCAGGATTCAAGGGGACTTAATCCCCCAACTTAAAACGCGCCACGGGGTGCGTTTGCACAGTGGTGAAGGGAGGGGGCGGGGCCTGAGGTGACGTGTGCAAACAGGCCCTGTGGCGTGTTTTAAGTTGGGGAATTAATTCCCCTTGAATACTGAGGGTCCCTGGGGGCCAACTAGCCCACCAGGTACCTCCAGTAAGCGCCACTGCGCTGCGTTGCAGAGAGGTGGTCCAGGCCCCGCCCATTTTTACACCTCTCTGCAACGCAGCTCTGTGGCGCTTACTGGAGGTACCTGGTGGGCTAGTTGGACCCCAGGGACCCTCAGGATTCAAGGGGACTTAATCCCCAACTTAAAACGTGCCACGGGCGTGTTTGCACAGTGGTGAAGAGGGAGGGCGGGACCTGAGGTGACATGTGTGCAAACACGCCCTGTGGCGTGTTTTAAAGTTGAGGAATTAATTCCCCGTCAATCCTGAGGGCCCCTGGGGACCAGCTAGCCCACCAGGTACCTCCAGTAAGCGCCACAGGCCTGCGTTGCAGAGAGGTGGTCCAGGCCACGTCCCTTTTCACACCTCTCTGCAACACAGCTCTGTGGCGCTTACTGGAGGTACCTGGTGGGCTTGTTGGACCCCAGGGACCCTCAGGATTCAAGGGGACTTAATCCACCAGCTTACAACGCGCCAGGGGCGTGTTTGCAGAGTGGTGGAGAAAGGGGGCATGGCCTTTGTCTACCTCTCACCAATCCCACTGCGTGGGGCTTACTGGAGGTAAAAGGTAGGCTAGTTGGCCCCTAAAGGACCCCCAGCAGTGAAGGGGACTTCAATCCCCATCCAAGAGCATGCCAGGGAGCGCGTTTGTAGAGTGTTGGGCAAAGTGGGCATGGCCTGGTATGAGTACTTACCAGTGCTGCTGTGTGGGACTGACTGGAGGTAATAGTTTGGGGAGTTGGCCCCCAAGGATGTCCTTGGGGGCCAACTACCCCTCTTGTTACCTCCAGTAAGTCCCACACAGTGGGATTGCTAAGAAGTGTTCGGAGGCCATGGCCCCCTTTCTCTACCACTCTGCAAACGTGCCTCGTGGCAGACTACGGGATAGGGGATTAAGTCCAATTTAGTCCTGAGGGAGTTTGGGGGCCAAGAATCCCTCCTGGTACTTCCTGTAAGTCCTACGCAGTGGAATGCCTGAGCGTTGGTTGGATGCCCAGCACCCTTTCTCCACCATTCTGCAAACGAGACTACTAGTTAAAGTAGCATATTTCTGCACCTCTGACTTAGAGGTAGTTTTAATCCCCCTGCCCTATTATGTACTAGGGCCTTACAGAGGAGGTCAAGCTAATCACAGGGGTACCCTAACGCATAGTGTTCCCTAGTGTATGTAGGTGTTTTCACTGTATTCTAATTGTCTTTTAGCATAGCACTGGCTCTAGGCCTGGTTAGTCAGAGTCAGTTACCACCAGTACCCGTCTGAAAAAGTTGTGGGCACAGGATGATTTTGCAACAAGGCCTCTTTCTGCTCCTCTGTTGTTTCTTTCTGCACATGTCTTGCCTCTTCCTGCTCTTTTCTTCGTCTTTGTGGACTTCTGTTGCTTCTTTCTGCATTTCTTTTGCTTCTTTCTGTGCATTTTATCTTCTTTCTTCAAATGTCCTACCTCTGTAGGCATAGTTAGAAACTAGCATTTAAAAAACCTTAGAAATTCACTTAAAAAACCATAGGTTTCAGGCACGTTATAGTTAGAAATTAGCATTTAAAAACCTTTGAAATTCACTGAAAAAACCATAGGTTTCAGGCATGTTATAGTTAGAAATTAGCATTTAAAAAACCTTAGAAATTCACTGAAATAACCATAGGTTTCAGGGACAGTTATAGTTAGTTGAACATTTCACTCGTACAAAACCATAGAAATTCCCCGTTATAGTTAGTTCAGCTAACTATAACTTGCGCCCCGCAATGCACTGCTGATGACGTCACATATTACATCACTCATGACATGGTCAGTGACATCACTGATGACATCACTGATGACATCTCAAGTGACATCACTGATGACATCATCCATGTGATAATTTGATGCATCTTCTCACACCCTAATATAACTTTTGATACACCCACTCTAAATTACAGACTGCCATTGTCAAAACCATAGACACTCCAACACCAATAACTACATACACACTCACTGATTCTTAGGTCTACACACACATCCACTCACTCACCCGTACAGGCACTCATAATTACGGTCACTCAGTACAGGACTATCATATGCACTCATACACCTATATAGACACTCACACACCGTCACTCATCCATAGAGGTACTCACACACCTAGTCAGTCATGCAAATAATTAATCACACTGCCATTTAGTCACCTATATAGTTATACACACACCAGCTCACTTACTCATACAAATACTAGCACATTCTTACGCTCTTATACAATCACTGATACAAGTACACACTCATCCATACAGCCACTCTCACAATCACACACTCTCACTTATACCCATTTATATACTCCAACACACATATATACTGCCTTTCACATATGTAGTTACTCACACATGTACCACTGAGATATACATTCACTCACTAACACACCCATACACACACTCACCCACCTATACAGTCCATCACAGATTCACTCTTGAAACCATGCCCCCAGTGAATCACCCACTCACACATCTATGCACAGAGTCACACACACCCCACCCACACAAACACTCAGGCACCCATACAGATACTCAGACAACCAATCAATAACCCATGTAGACACTCATGTAGCTATTCGCAAACCCATGCAGCCGCTTACACACCAACAGACAGACTGATACAGACATTCACACAGTTTAGTCACTAACCCATGCATTCAGCAAGATACGTTTAATCACTCACTTATAGAGTCAGTCACGCACCTACTAAATCATCCATTCAGACACTTATACACCCACTCATTCTTCAATACGCCTTTCCCTATATATATTAAACATATTTAAACTTTACAGAAACACACAGTCACTGGATGATGTCATCAGTTATGAGAAGTTGGCCTGGTATATGCTGTTCACTAATTAAAGTGGACACCTTGCACCAGAACAATTCGACTCTTATGGTAGATAGGTTTAAGACAACCTTTATAGAAAGCTATCCTAGTGGTAGCTGTGGAGAGCAGCCTTCAGGCTAAGTCTTGAAGGAATGTAAAGCAGCTTGTTTTACCACACAATCTCTTGAATCACCAAATGAAAAGACAACACACAGGTATATATATCAAATATATATGTATTTATTAATAAACACTCTCTACTAATCTCTTTATGAGATTAGAAGTCAGGAACATATGTACAAGTCAAATGTTATCAAAATAAGTTTAGCGTTATATACTGAAGATGATGGAAACCCCTCTAATTCAGAGTGGTAAAATAACTTATAGGGGGCCCCTCTGAAGTTTTGCTTAAATGTAGCCCTGCGTAAGTGCTGAAATGTGTAAGCTGCCACTGACCAAAAGTCCCCCAACTCACTTCGGTCTTTTCCGGTCCTAACCCCGTCGTCGCAAGGAGTGGGGGACAGCACACCTCCCAGTGCCTCCACAGCTCCCCGTCCCATTCAGCTCCTCCGTGCTCTCTGCTCAGCACTCGTCACTGGGCTCGCTCACCTACTCTTGCGAGCTCCAGCAGCTCCGGCAGCCTCCAAGCAGCAGCGGGCGGGCCGCCGCACAGCTCCGCAACCCTCAACTTAGCTCCACAGACAGCGCCAAGGCAGGCAGACGCCGCGCCGAAAACAAACTCCACGGCCCGCCGCTAAACTCGGATCCTCACCGAAGCCCCGCAACTCATGGTATAAGCTCCCAACCGTAAGTCCTGATTTCAAAACTGCTCGACTGCGGGACTCGCGACCTAGGCGTTCAGCCGGCCGCCATGTTCTCCCCAAAGTGCTTATGTCAAACCCAGGTTGAAAATAACTGGACTAAAAAGTACTAAATACCAAACGGGCTCCCATACTCAATCCTTTTACATAGATGACGAAGTGGAACCTTCTGTTTGCATGAATTCCAATAGGAAAAAAGTTCAAGGCAAGAAGAAGGGCTCGTCCATTTCACAGCTGTCCCTGTCACCGGTAGCGGGTAAGAGCGATAAGCATAATTCCATAGTCGCTAATATCACGTCTGACACATTAGGAAATGGGTCTCAAAAGCCAAACTTGCGGAGTCAAGGAAGAGTGGAAATAGTGTCGTCAGATAAAATCCCTGAGTCAGTCCAGGAGCAAGTTAGAGATTGGAGCTCACTACAGGATATTGGCTCAGTTAAATACATTAGCAGGAAACAAAGGGCCCAAAAATCCAAAGGAGTTACGACAGCAGTGGTTTCCACCAGAGCCGCAAAAATAGCAAAAAAAGAACAGCTAAAAAGAGGCTCTAATCTAAAAGTTACCCCCTCATTACGCTCCTTTTTTAAAATCCAAGAGAAGCCGACACAGAGCGAAGTTTCTACGTATGTAACGCCTACAATAACACTGAACATAATGGAGTCGCAAAATAAATATCCAATTCTCAGACTAGAAGATCAAGGCCAGGACGATGAACACACCTCAGAGGCTACTTCAGAAGAAGTCCCACAAACAGATCCCCTACAAAGTGAGGGCCACTTACACTACAGTAAGCTAGCTGATGGCCAAGGAAGCGAGCAAGTTAGAGATTCCCCTTTAAGGGAGGATATGGGGGCTTTTGCGGCCTCACTGTTAATGGAGATGAAAAATGGGTTTGCCAAATCAGAGAAAAATCAGGAGAAAATTCAGGCCACTTGTGAGGCTCTGGAGGCTAAAGTTAACGCATTGGTTAATAGAGTGGTAGCAGTCGAATCGGCTCTGGAACACGTAAAGGATGATGTGAGGATTTGCCAGAGTGACATCAAGAAAATATTCTCAACAGAAAGTGAACTTAGAGATAAAATTGAGACCCTAGAAAACAATGCTAGGAGGAATAATTTGCGCTTACTAAATATTCCTGAAGGCCAGGAAGGCCAAAATATAAGACCTTTTGTAGTGAGTCTCCTGAAAGATTTTATACCTGATTTGGATGAGAAAGTGTTGGACGAAGACATACAAAGAGTCCATAGAGACCCATTTAGGTTAAACAGATATAGGAAAAACCCACGCAGAGTTTTAGTCAACTTTAAGACTTATTCAATAAAAGAACGCATATTGATTAAAGCTCTAAACTCTGGCAACCTAACAAGAGACGGATATAACTATAAAATCCGCTCGGACATCTCCAAGGCCACCGCTGACAGGCAATGGGCCCTAGGAAAATATATGCAGGACCTCAGGGCCGAAGGAGCCACTGTCCAGATGAAATTTCCAGCCCTTCTACGTATAATGTGGTGCAACAAAACCTATAACATTAGAGCCCCAAAAGAAGTGGAGCACTTACTAGAAACTATGAAGACAAGCAGGGATAAGTAGCCTGATATGTTAAAATGTTCTAAAAAATTATAGCCGTTCGACTGCGGTTCTCAAACTGGGCAACGAGGTTGCCCAATGGAAATGGGGAGGGTTCTCCAGGGTGGGGGTATGAGTATTTTTTTAGGGTTCTTTTTGTGCACGTTGACTTTTTCTTTGGGTGGGGAGCATTTAGGGATAAAACTAAAAAAAATATTTGTCCGATATGTGAGTTATATAGCAAAACAGGGAGGGCGCCATAGGGAACAAGAAAGAAATCAACTTAATGGGTGATCTGAAAATAGCAACTTGGAATGTGAATGGGCTAAGAACAAGGGGTAGGCGTCAAAAGATTTTCGAGTATCTTAAACAACAAAATTGCGATATCATTATTTTACAAGAGACACATCTGCTAAGAAATGAGTGGCTTGAAGCTATAAAATATGAGAATTGGATTGGGGAGACCGTTTCTACCAACCAAACATGTAACACTAAGGGTGTGTCGATCATTATTAGAAAATCACATATTTTTACGCTAACAGGACAAACAGTAGATTCAAGAGGAAGATGGGTTATAGCAAATATAAAAGCTTATGATATCGCCTTCTCCGTAGCGGGGTACTACGGGCCCAATATAGATGATCCAGTGCCCCTTCAGTCATTATACACACAGCTGCTAGTACAGTCCACTCCAATAATACTAGGCGGTGACTATAATATTTTATTAGATCCTAAAAGAGATAGACATCCCCCAAGTAAAGTCTTAAATCTACCCAAGATGCGAGAGTACTTGAACAGACTTAGAGAAGATTTGGGTTTAATTGATATTTGGAAATTAAAAGGGGACATAACAAATAAATTCACTTTTAGAAACTATAAGTATCACCATGCCTCCAGATTAGATTTTTTCCTAGTGGATAAACTCTTAAGTAATAAAGTTAAGAAAGTCTTGCACTTGCCCGCACACTTGTCTGATCACTCATTAGTTCAATTACATATTAAGTTTGAGTTAAGACAGGGCGAGAAAAGGTGGACTGTGGATCGAACACTCCTATTAGACCAACAAGTTATTGATAAATTAGTGGTGACAACTGAAAATTACTTTAAGGAAAATGGTGACGGGGAGGTGTCCAAAATGATAGTCTGGGATGCGTACAAAGCTGTGCTTAGAGGTACACTAGCCGGCATAGCAATAGGAAAAAATAAATTGAAGAAGCTTAAAATTTCACAAATAGAGGCAGATTTACAAGAGAGACAAGCCCATCTAGAAAGTTCGACCCTTGAAGAAGTTTGTAGCAGTTTAAAAAAAGAAATAACGAAGCTGAAACAGGAGCTTACCTCAGAACGAGAGGAAAAGATAAGGAGGAGATGGCAAGCCAGTACGTTGTCAAATTACGAATTTGGGGAGAATAGCGGCAAATTGTTAGCCTGGAAGCTTAAGACAGAGCAAAATAGAAACAAGATAACAGCCATTCACAAGGGAAATGGAGGACAAATAACTGAAGACAGGTCAGGCATTGAAGAGGCCTTTGAACATTTTTTCGAGTCATTATACAAAGAAGACCTAGTACCTTCACCCCTAACGATAGATACATACTTAAACAAATCATGTGGTCTGAAGTTAGATGAAGATTCTTGCGAAATTTTAAATGCACACATCACTTTAAACGAGGTCCAGGAAGTAATTACCAACCTTAAAAGAGGTAAGGCAGCTGGACCGGATGCCATACCTAATGAGCTCTATGTAGCACTAAAAGATTGTCTCGCACCCAGATTAACTGTCCTTTTTAACGTCATTTTTTTGGAGGGCCTTCCAATCCCCAAATCTTGGAATGAGGCGACGATTAGCTTGATATTAAAACCAGGAAAAGACCCTCTATGTTGTGAGTCCTATAGGCCAATATCGCTTCTCAACACAGACTACAAAAATTTTTCCCAGCTTTTAGCAAAAAGACTCGGCTCACTATCTCATAAAATTATTTGTGAGGATCAGAAGGGATTTATTAAAGGTAGGCAACTACATGACCTTACACACCAACTGATTGGAGCCATTGACATTGCAACTCAAGAGAAAGTATCCCTGGCAATTTTTACGTTTGACGCGGCAAAGGCTTTTGACCGTGTTAACTGGTCATACTTACAAAAAGTCATCTTACACAATAATTTAGGTTTAAATTTCTCACGGGTAATAGATAATATTTACTCGGCTCCTACGGGGAAAATACTTGTCAATGGAAGCATTTCAAATAGTTTCCAAATTAAGAGAGGTACTAGACAGGGGTGTCCACTCTCACCCCATCTCTTTAATTTGTATATAGAGCCGTTAGCCAATACAATTAGGTCATCTAAAGAAATCCCCCTTTTAGCTTTAACAATTGGGAGTTAAAGGTGGCATTATATGCCGACGACTTGATGCTTTACTCGTGTAATTTAAATGAATCATGGAACAGTATAATTAGTATACTAACAGATTTTGGGGCAATCTCTGGTTATCAAATAAATAATCATAAAACAGAGGTAATGCATTGGAACATACCTACTCCACAAATTGAGTCCAAGAAAAAAATCAAATATCTAGGGATTCAAGTTTTAAATAGTATCGATGATATCGCTCAAGTGAACTTAGATATAAAAACTAAAGAGATGAGGAAATTACTGAAGTCTTGGAACTGTTTATCACTCACCTTTATGGGGAGAGCTAATGTAATAAAAATGGCCATCCTTCCGAAATTTACTTTTATTTTTAACACAATTCCTTTAGAGTTTAATTTACGAAGTTTAAGAAAAATTCAGGCCGAAATAAACTCGTTTATTTGGGCATCTAAAAGTGTCAGGATAGAATGGAAAAAACTGTCCCAGAAGAAGACTCAGGGGGATAGCTAGTCCGGATCTTATTTTATACTACAAAGCCTTCCATTTTAAGAACATAAGGCACCTTTTCCGAGATCATGAGTCATATTCCCCCTACTGGAAAGCAGTGACAATTTATGATCATTGTCTCTATAAATTCGGACACCAAAAGTTTTTCAAGAAAATCAGACTAAAGGTGCCAAAAGCCGCATTCAAACTATGGTCAGACATAAGGAAGCTATGGCAATATCCATATTATAGCCCTCAAGCACCGATATGGAACTCCCTGGGACTCCTGAATGCCTGAAAGACTCATTAGCCCTTTCGCTGAAAAGGGTCGGGATTAACAAGTGGGGAGAGCTGTTGGAATCCGGTAATTTAAGATCCTGGGATGACTTAGTGGAAAGATCGAAGAATGGAATATCCAGGTTTAAATTCTACCAGTTGGTTAGCTGGTCTAAAGAGCAAACGACCTGGCCAGATTACGTTGGGAATTTGGAGCTCGAACTGCTTAAAGACTCTGGGAAAAAGAAGTATCGAAGTGGTACTGGCAGATGCTGGAGAAGAAGGAAGGTGATAGTGATACCCCAGACCTCAAGTGGAAGAAGATCTTTCCAGTTCAAGAACTACAGCAAGTTTGGCAAGTATCCTGCACTTTTTTATGGCACATTATAATTTCTACACCTCTCAGGAAAAATCATTTGTTTACCCTGCACAGATCTTACTGGACTCCTGAAAAGTTATCAAAGATGAATATCCAGATGATCAAGAAATGTCCAAAGTGTGGTGAGAGGAAAGCAAACGATATCCATATGTTTTATTCATGTCATTACCTCGACACATTTTGGAGTGAAACTGGTAAGATCATTGATGGAAGCTTAAACACAACCATTAAGGTAAGCGCCTTTAATGTTATTTTCGGCATAATGGATATCGATAACTCTAATATCACACTAACTAAGATGCAGAAATATCTCTTTTTACATTCATCTTAATCGCAAGACGTGAGATCTGTATAAATTGGATCCTCCCTTCTCCTCCTAAGGTTGAGGACTGGGTTCGGTCTATTGACAAATTCAGGAATATGGATAGAGCCAGAGGGGATTGCAAACGTACAAAACACTGGGATTTATGGGATTTATACAGACGGTAGGATAGGAAGGGCTGTCCAATGATTTAAACAACTGTGATCATGGTCATTCTGAGTTTCACTGGGGTCGGAACAGCGAGATACTAACTCAGGTAAATTGGCAATGTTGGTATTAAAGCATGGTCTCCACCTCATTCTCGAGGGCGTCAAATGAGAGGTGTCCCTGTTGCTTTTTACAACAAGATCGCATAAATGAGGACAACAACAAAAAAAAAAAAAATAATAAGTTTAGCACAATCGAATATCACAATCTTAGTTTGGCTAGACCTAGGTCTAGGGCATCTAGAATCGAGGGACCCCCAAGAACCACCCCAGGTAGTTGTAGGAGACCCACAGGGGACGGACGCGGTGACCTGGCACCGGTGCGAGTCCTGTGCGAGTCTATGCGCTCAGACGCGATTTGGATATCAATGTTAAAGGTCCCTTGCGTTTTCGAGGCGAACACACCGATCGGTCCTTGTACGAGTCGAAGGACGCGGTTAGTGATAGAGTTGCAAGGGAGATGGACGCGCTGTGTCTAACACAGACGCGAACCTTGTGCGAGTCAGTGCAATGGAGATCTCAGTGCTACAGGCCCTTTGTGTGTTCGAGGCGAACACCGATCGGACTCAGTACGAGTCGAAGGATACAGTTCTAGATAGTGTTGCAAAGGAGATGGACGCAGTGTGTCTAACACAGACGCAAACCCTGTACGAGTCAGCGCAATTGTCGCACTTAGAAAGTTAGAGTTTTAGGACACTTCGAGGGAAGCTACAAGCAAGTCACTTACAGGGTAAGTTGTTCTAGGGCCCACACCCACAGGAGCACCGTAGTGCTGAAGTTACCTCACCCAGGGGAGCCGGGTGCATAGGTGTTCTTTGGTGTCGGGTCACGGCGTCGTTTTCAATGGGAGCCAGTGAAGACTTGCTGCTTGCGGCGACAGGAGAAGTGTCTGGAGGAATCCAAGTCTGGATTTGGAAGATGAAAGACCTGAAAGCAGAGGGGACAGTGTTCAAAGTCACTTGGCAGTGACTCGGGGCAAGGAAGATGGATGCCCACCGTCATTGCAAGATTCAGGTCATTCACAGTTGCCTTGACTCTTCAGCCACGAGGTCCAGGAGGCGTCAACGATGACCAGGAGCTGGATTCGGCGTGTTCCACAATGTCTGCAGCTTACGGCGGTGTCGACGACTCGATCGGAGCCAACAAGTCTTGGGGAAAGTGCAAAGAGGCAATGGCGCAGACCAGCAAGGTCTGTGGGACTCACCCAGCGAGGGTAAGTCAGGGCAGGCCTGGAGCAACCAGGGGAGCCCTTTAGTTGCTTTAGAAAGTCTTCTGGGGACCCACAAGGCGTCTGGCAAGGATTGCAAAGATGCCTCAGGAGGATTCCCTCACAGGGGCCCACGGTCACTTGGGACGTGGTAGGCCTCTGATCTTAGGAGAGATTCCTGCTGGAAGCTGGGATCATACGTGGTCCAAAGCACAAGTTCGTGGAACGTTGTGAAGGGGTTGCACTCGACAATAGTGCACGGTACCCAGGGGTCACGTTTCCTCGTTACTCTTGGAGTCCATTGGCCTCAGCTTCGCTGGAGACTCACGATGGTCTTTGAGAAGTCAGGAAATCCATTTCTTGGGCTGCAGGGACTTCGGACTCCGGCGGGAGTGGCGTAGTTTGCAACCGTCGTTTGTAGTTTTTGGTGCCTGCCAAGCAGGGGAGTCACTCCTTGACTCCAAGGGAGATTCTTCAGTCTTCCAAAGGTAGTGGAACGTCGAAGGTCCGGGATTCTTCTTCAGAGCATCATCCAGGAAAATCTAGGGTGCAATGCACAGGTTCCCCTCTTATACTAAAAGAAAGGGAGGGACTAGCTCTATGACCCTACCTATGGGAGGGTCAGGGGAGTGGATGGCTACACCCACTTCCCTTTGTCCAGTTTCGCGCCAGAGCAGGGGCAGGTAGCCCCTGAGCCGGTTTGAACTGGCATATGCACAGAGGAGCCTTCTGCTCCCCCAGTGCAGGACTTCAAAGCACTCTAAGAGTGCACCCACCCAGCCCCAATACACTAAACCCTGTCTGGGAGGTGGTCACACCCCCTTGGGACAGGATATCTATTGTTGGGCTTCCTCCACTGCGAGTGTTGGTCATCAGCAGGAGGGCAGCCCAGTGTCTGTGACTGGTGGCATCCATTTTGTGATGCCAGGGCTCTGCAGGATTCTACCGCGTTTCCACAGTAGGTACATGTCTATCCCTCTAGAAGGGTGGAATGCTACCCCCCACCGCCAGGACTGGCGGGGGGTAGTATTCCAAGATGTTTGACACCAAACACAACATGTTTCGATGCAGCCATTCCAAAGTTAGCATTTTACAGCGAGGATATAATGCACTTAAAAGTATATGGTTTAACCGCATCCACAAACAGCACCAGAGAATGGACTCTGAGAGCTGCAGAGGGGCCCTGCTCAGGCAGAGGCACCCCCTCACATAGAAGCCAAGCACCCTGCCCTCAGGATTGATAGGGCCTGCCTTAGGGGTGACTGATAGGTTTATATGTGTGTGTAGGAGAGATATAGCAGGGGACCTATATCTCAGTGAGGGGTGCTAGCACTTCCTCACCAAGGCTGCAGTAGCAGGCCTGTGGTGTCAGATTTAGTCTGCTTCCCAGGGGTGGCATAATACATGCTGCAGCCCCTGGTAGGCCTGTGAAGTACCTATGCCCTTGATACCTAAGGTACCATATACTAGGGACTCACAAGGTACCACAGTATCCAATCACTAGTGCACCTAGAGTGCACTCCAAGTCGTTTAAAGAGAAAGCAGATAGGCTGGGGACCTGAATAGCAGGTTCCCAGCCAAACTAAGTCAAAAACCAACAAAACACCAGGAAAAAAAAGTGGGGGCAACCATGTAGTCAGATTCCACCTTCCTACATAACCCCCCCAAACGAAAGGAGATGAGGCTAACCTTGTCCAGGTGAGCCTGTATTTACTGAGTGGCCATATAAGGAAGTACCTGCACTAGCATGGTTACCCCCTGTCTTATGGTCCACTAAGTTATCCCTCACCCTAAGGGTATGAGAGGGTCTCCACCATGGGGAATTACTACCTGTGGGGTGTTTTGGTAAAGGACAAGGCTGATGAGGTGTCTGAGCAGGGAAGTGAGACCCTAGGCAAGTTGGTCTCGGTTTCCTCAGATCACTGGTCACCATGTATGCCTGTCTTTCCATGACTGAGCTGCACTTTGCTCTAAGGTTCAACCTTTGGCTGCCTACAGCTGGGGGTTGGGTCCCTTTGGGTGGAACACTAGAGGGACATGGCAGGTTTGGAACCTTTTGGTTCCAGGTTTGCCCTTGCCTTTCAGAGTCCTTCTGGGGAAGGTCCCTACACAAAGGTATGGGGGTCCCTCAGTGTGTGGAGGAATTTTCACCTGGCTAGGGCTACTAGACTGGGTGCCCCTAATCTGCTGATGGGAGGGTTCCTCTGGACAGGGGGCCCTGTGGGGTCCACTGACCTCCCTGACCTCTGCAGCCCTGGGCTGACTGAGGCAGGGTAGAGAGGGGCAGGTTACCTGCTCCAGACTGGGTACCACCTTGGAAGGGTCCTCTGCCATCAGGGGCGGGGCCAGGCCAGGCCTGACTACCTCTGGGGCAGTTCCTTCACTAGGGGTAGGATCAGTTCCCTGAGGAGGCTGACCCTTACCTGCTGTCTGGGGGAAGGAGACTTTTCTTCAACCCCTGTGCTCTCTTTTGGGGGAGAGTGGGCCATTCTTCCAGGCTCCATCTCTCCAGCATTTCCCTGGGCTGGGGCTGTGGCCATCACAGCCCCACTAGCTTTTTCAGGGACGCCTAGCATCTTCAGATGGGTTTGGTGTTCAACTTCAGCCCAGGCTGAAATTTCCAGATCATTGCCCATCAGGCAATCTACAGGCAAGTTGGGGGACACTGCCACTCTTTTTGGGCCTGTGACCCCCTCCCAGCTGAGATTGACTATGGCCATGGGGTGATCTGTCCTGACACCATCAATGTTGGTCAGCTGGTATTTAAACTCAGGTAAAAGCTGGTGAGGGGGGGCTAGTTTCCCGCCACCATGGTGACACTAGCCCCTGTGTCCCTGAATGCCACAGCCTTCTGACCATTAATCATTGGCTCAAGTCTGTACCTGCCCAATGCAATGGGACCTATGGTAAAGGTGGCAAATCCTATACCACCATCAGAGTCTGAGGAGTCTGTTGAGGGGGATCTGTCTAAACTAGGGCCCACCTCTGTTCCCCTTGCAAAAGCACCTAACTTTTTGGGTGCACTACTCCCAACTGGAGGATTACTACTGGTAGTACCAGGAGGGGTGGTAGTAATAGCTGGAGGAACAGTTTCTTTATTGCCAATCCTGGGGCAACTGGGATCAGTTTTCCAGTGTCCAGGCTTTTTACAGACATGGCAATATGGTTTCTTTTCAGGAGAGGAAGGAGTTTGGGACCCACCCCCAGAAGAGGACTTTTGGGGCCCTGTAGTGGACTTATCCTTAGATTTATCCCCACCTTTCTCTTGGGGCTTGGTAGAATCTTTCTTCTGGTCACCACCCTGATTCTTAGGCCTCACCCTGGTTCTGACCCATTTGTCTGCCTTCTTTCCCAATTCTTGGGGAGAGGTCAGATCAGAGTCCACCAGGTACTGGTGCAAAAGCTGGTTTTGACAATTATTAAGGATCTGCTCCCTCATAATCAAATTGTACAATCCTTTGAGATCAGTAACCCTACTGCCAATCAGCCAACCCTCCAGAGCCTTGGTTGCACAATCTACAAAGTCAGTCCAGTCCTGAGTCTGTGCCTTCTGGGTGTCTCTGAACTTCAACCTGTACTGCTCAGTGGTTAAGCCAAACCCATCTATCAGTGCACTCTTCAGGGCTTCATAATCATCAGCATCCTCTTCTCTAACAGTGAGGAGCTTGTCTCTACCTTTATCTGAAAAGGAGAGCCATAAGATTGCTGCCCACTGCTTTTGGGGGACCTGCTGTACTCTACAGGCCCTCTCCATAGCAGTTATCCACTTGTGGATATCATCCCCACTCTGGTAGGGAAGAACAACCTTGCTCAGGTTCCTATGGTCTGGAATATATTCTCTGCCTCTACGGACACTGTTGCTGCCACCAAGGGATTCTAACCCCTCTCTTCTAGAAGCTCTCTGGATCTCCAGGGCTTCTCTATCCAGTGCCAACTGCTTGGTTCTGAGGGCAACTCGTGCTTCCTCATACTGCAGCAGTTTGCACATTCTTTCAGAGGAGGTCTCTCTTATGGGAAAGTATGAGTTCCTCTGCTGGACAAATTCTCTGCCAGAGTGATAAGAGTGGTCAGATTCCCTTGAAGGGGACCTATGCCTCTCCTCCACTCTGTCAGCTCTCTTAGGGAGAATTCCTCTGTCCTTTTCAGGCCCCTTGAGGCCTGGCCCTTCAATCACAGAGTCCTGGTCATTCTGATGTTCATCATCTGACCCAGATACTGTAATTGACCCACCCACTGATTCAGACCCATTAGCTCCTAGAGCCAATCTAAGATCATCTGCTGTCAGCAGATCTATCAGGTGTAGGGTTGAGGGACTCTGTCCTAGCCTCAGGTGTCTTTCAACACACATGGCTCTCAAGTCAGAGAAAGCCATGTCCTTATACTGAGGCTGAGTGGATCCACTGGTTCCACCCTTTAAGGACATTCTAGTGTTGTGCAGTGTTGTACTACCTACACTAGTTTGTGGCCTACTGATACTAGCTTGAGCTGTAGAAAGGGTGTGCTATCCCTTGGCACACAGCTCTAAGTTCAGTAGAACTTATTGATACTAAACTTGACTTTATATGTACCTTGAGTACCTATAGTGGTTTTCAGTTAGTAATTTAAATAGAGATTTTCTGGTAAAACAATAGCAAGCTGGAATCCCACACGCTGCCCACCAATGTGAGAAGTTGGCCTGGTATATGCTGTTCACTAATTAAAGTGGACACCTTGCACCAGAACAATTCGACTCTTATGGTAGATAGGTTTAAGACAACCTTTATAGAAAGCTATCCTAGTGGTAGCTGTGGAGAGCAGCCTTCAGGCTAAGTCTTGAAGGAATGTAAAGCAGCTTGTTTTACCACACAATCTCTTGAATCACCAAATGAAAAGACACCACACAGGTATATATATCAAATATATATGTATTTATTAATAAACACTCTCTACTAATCTCTTTATGAGATTAGAAGTCAGGAACATATGTACAAGTCAAATGTTATCAAAATAAGTTTAGCACAATCGAATATCATAATCTTAGTTTGGCTAGACCTAGGTCTAGGGCATCTAGAATCGAGGGACCCCCAAGAACCACCCCAGGTAGTTGTAGGAGACCCACAGGGGACGGATGAGGTGACCTGGCACCGGGGCGAGTCCTGTGCGAGTCTATGCGCTCAGACGCGATTTGGATATCAATGTTAAAGGTCCCTTGCGTGTTCGAGGTGAACACACCGATCAGTCCTTGTACGAGTCGAAGGACGCGGTTAGTGATAGAGTTGCAAGGGAGATGGACGCGCTGTGTCTAACACAGACGCGAACCTTGTGCGAGTCAGTGCAATGGAGATCTCAGTGCTACAGGCCCTTTGTGTGTTCGAGGCGAACACCGATTGGACTCAGTACGAGCCGAAGGATACAGTTCTAGATAGTGTTGCAAAGGAGATGGACGCGGTGTGTCTAACACAGACACGAACCCTGTACGAGTCAGCGCAATTGTCGCACTTAGAAAGTTAGAGTTTTAGGACACTTCGAGGGAAGCTACAAGCAAGTCACTTACAGGGTAAGTTGTTCTAGGGCCCACACCCACAGGAGCACCGTAGTGCTGAAGTTACCTCACCCAGGGGAGCCGGTGCATAGGTGTTCTTTGGTGTCGGGTCGCGGCGTCGTTTTCAATGGGAGCCAGTGAAGACTTGCTGCTTGCGGCGACAGGAGAAGTGTCCGGAGGAATCCAAGCCTGGATTCGGAAGATGAAAGACCTGAAAGCAGAGGGGACAGTGTTCAAAGTCACTTGGCAGTGACTCGGGGCAAGGAAGATGGATGCCCACCGTCGTCGCAAGATTCAGGTCGTTCGCGGTTGCCTTGACTCTTCAGCCACGAGGTCCAGGAGGCGTCGATGATGACCAGGAGCTGGATTCGGCATGTTCCACAATGTCTGCAGCTTACGGCGGTGTCGGCGACTCGATCGGAGCCAACAAGCCTTGGTAACAGCAAGTCTTGGGAAAAGGGCGAAGAGGCAATGGCGCAGACCAGCAAGGTCTGTACAACTCACCCAGCGAGGGTAAGTCAGGGCAGGCCTGGAGCAACCAGGGGAGCCCTTTGGTTTCTTTGGAAAGTCTTCTGGGGACCCACAAGCCGGCTGGCAAGGGATCGCAAAGACGCCTCGGGAGGATTCCCTCACAGGGGCCCACGGTCACTCGGGACGTGGTAGGCCTCTGATCTTAGGAGGCTGGGACCACACGTGGTCCAAAGCACAAGTTCGTAGAACGTTGTGAAGGGGTTGCACTTGACAATAGTGCACGGTACCCAGCGGTCGCGGTTCCTCATTACTCTTGGGGTCCACTGGCCTCAGCTTCGCTGGGGACTCACGATGGCCTTTGAGAAGTCAGGAAATTTACTTCTTGGGCTGCAGGGACTTCGGACTCCGGCGGGAGCGGCGTAGTTTGCGACCGTCGTTTGTAGTTTTTGGTGCCTGCCAAGCAGGGGAGTCACTCCTTGACTCCAAGGAAGATTCTTCAGTCTTCCAAAGGTAGTGGAACGTCGAAGGTCCGGGATTCTTCTTCAGAGCGTCGTCCAGGAAAATCTAGGGTGCAATGCACAGTTTCCCCCTCTTATACTAAAAGAAAGGGAGGGACTAGCTCTATGACCCTACCTATGGGAGGGTCAGGGGAGTGGATGGCTACACCCACTTCCCTTTGTCCAGTTTCGCGCCAGAGCAGGGGCAGGTAGCCCCTGAGCCGGTTTGAACTGGCATATGCACAGAGGAGCCTTCTGGTCCCCCAGTGCAGGACTTCAAAGCACTCTAAGAGTGCCCCCACCCAGCCCCAATACACTAAACCCTGTCTGGGAGGTGGTCACACCCCTTGGGACAGGATATCTATTGTTGGGCTTCCTCCACTGCGAGTGTTGGTCATCAGCAGGAGGGCAGCCCAGTGTCTGTGACTGGTGGCATCCATTTTGTGATGCCAGGGCTCTGCAGGATTCTACTGCGTTTCCACAGTAGGTACATGTCTATCCCTCTAGAAGGGTGGAATGCTACCCCGCCACCAGGACTGGCGGGGGGTAGTATTCCAAGATGTTTGACACCAAACACAACATGTTTCAATGCAGCCATTCCAAAGTTAGCATTTTACCGCGAGGATATAATGCACTTAAAAGTATATGGTTTAACCGCATCCACAAACAGCCCCAGAGAATGGACTCTGAGAGCTGCCGAGGGGCCCTGCTCAGGCAGAGGCACCCCCTCACATAGAAGCCAAGCACCCTGCCCTCAGGATTGATAGGGCCTGCCTTAGGGGTGACTGATAGGTTTATATGTGTGTGTAGGAGAGATATAGGGGACCTATATCTCAGTGAGGGGTGCTAGCACTTCCTCACCCAGGCTGCAGTAGCAGACCTGTGGTGTCAGATTTAGTCTGCTTCCCAGGGGTGGCATAATACATGCTGCAGCCCCTGGTAGGCCTGTGAAGTACCTATGCCCTTGGTACCTAAGGTACCATATACTAGGGACTCACAAGGTACCACAGTATCCAATCACTAGTGCACCTAGAGTGCACTCCAAGTCGTTTAAAGAGAAAGCAGATAGGCTGGGGACCTGAATAGCAGGTTCCCAGCCAAACTAAGTCAAAAACCAACAAAACACCAGGAAAAAAAGTGGGGGCAACCATGTAGTCAGATTCCACCTTCCTACATCAGTGATGTCATTTGAGATGTCATCAGTGATGTCATCAGTGATGTCACTGACCATGTCATGAGTGATGTAATATGTGACGTCATCAGCAGTGCATTGCGGGGGCTCGAGTTATAGTTAGCTGAACTAACTATAACGGGGGGATTTCTATGGTTTTGTACGAGTGAAATGTCCAACTAACTATAACTGTCCCTGAAACCTATGGTTTTTTCAGTGAATATATATATATATATATTATCTACTGGCGGTCGCCAGTAGATAGTTATAGTTAGGACCTATTATCCATAGGAAATTTGTAACATTCTTTTCCCAATAACTTTGGTGCCGGTTGACGAATCTTTGTGAAATTTTCAAAACTTATGGCCCGCTCAGGTCCGCTCCTATCTTGAAAGTTTCGGGGTGATTCATCAAGCGGGGGCAGAGAAAAAAGGGAGTCCCAAAACGTGTTTTCTCCATGTTAATTCCCAAAGGAAACTTTAGACACGGCTACAGCCCGAATTGCTGAACGGAATTACACCAAATTTGGCAAAAAGGTAGTGCTTGGTTCAGAAAGCGCCCTTTTTTTTAAATGGTGTAAATCCGTTCAGTAGTTGCGGAGAAATTCAAAAAATAAGAGTCAAAATTCAATTTCCCATAGGAAACTTTATGCAAGGCTACAGCCAAAACTGCTAAACAGAATTACACCAAATTTGGCAAAAAGGTAGTGCTTGGTTCAGAAAGCATCCTTTTCAAAAATGGTGTAAATCCGTTCAGTAGTTGCTGCGAAAATCAAAAATAAAGGTTTCGATATTTAGAGGCACGGAGGATCCGCGGACCCTCCCGACCACGAGCTTCATGCTAATTGGCTGTCAACACTCCAAACCAGGAAGTGTTGGCAGCCATCTTGTGCCTCGGTAGAACCGAGGCACAAGAAAACAGAAAAACTAAGGCGCAAAACAAGAAAAGGGGGCAGGGTAGAAACACCCTGACCCCCTAGGCCTGCTCAGGGGGTCCCAAAAAAGCATTTTTTGAAAGAAAAAAAAAATTGCCAAAATGCACGCCGGATCCGCAGATCCGGCCGCGAAAAAAAAAAAACGAAGCGCGTTCTCCCGCGCTTCGTTAATATTTAGCCCCCGGGTGGGCCAGGTCCCGGGGGCAGTGAAAAAAATAAGTGTGTGGGGGGTCCCAATCCCCCCACACTGCGCCGGGGACCTCCACCCCCCCGGGGCTTTGCATAAATATTTGCGGGGGCACACGGCCCCCCCGCAGCCCCGGGGACCGCCACCCCTCGGGGCTTGTTTTTATAAAGTTGGGGGGGCCTCTGAGGCCCCCCCAAGCCCCGGGGACCGCCACCCCCCGGGGCTCCCATTAATTATATTTCCAGGGGGGCACACTGCCCCCCCAGCAACCCCAGGGACCGCCACCCCCCGGGGCTTCTTTTATTTATGTGGTGAAGGGAGGGGGTGCCTGAGGTGACATGTATGCAAACGCACCCCGTGGCATGTTTTAAGTTGCAGGATTAAATCCCCTTGAATCTTGAGTGTCCCTGGGGCCCAACTAGCCCCCCAGGTACCTACAGTTAGGACCACAGAGCTGAGTTGCAGAGAGGCGTTCCGAGGCCACGCACCTTTTTTCACCTCTCTGCAACGCAACTCTGTTGTGCTTACTGAAGGTACCTGGTGGGCTAGTTGGACTCCAGGGACCCTCAGGATTGAAGGGGACTTAATCTCCCAACTTAAAACACGCCACGGGGCCTGTTTGCACACATGTCACCTCAAGCCCGCCCTCCCTTCACCACTGTGCAAACGCGCCCCGTGGCGCGTTTTAATTTGGGGGATTAAGTCCCCTTGAATCATGAGCGTCCCTGGGGTCCAACTAGCCCACCCTGTACCTCCAGTATGCACCAGGGAGCTGCGTTGCAGAGAGGTGTTCAGAGGCCACGCCCCTTTTTACACCTCTTTGCAACGCAGCTCTGTGGCGCTTTCTGGATGTACCTGGTGGGCTAGTTGGCCCCCAGGGACCCTCAGGATTGAAGAGGATTTAATTCCCCATCTTAAAACGCGCCACTGGGCCTGTTTGCACACATGTCACCTGAAGCCCCGCCCCCTCCCTTCACCACTGTGCAAACATGCCTGTGGCGCGTTTTAAGTTGGGGGATTAAGTCCCCTTGAATCCTGAGGGTCCCTGGAGTCCAACTAGCCCACCATGTACCTCCAAAAAGCGCCACAGAGCTGCGTTGCAGAGAGGTGTAAAAAGGGGCGTGGCCTCTGTACACCTCTCTGCAACGCAGCCTCCTGGCACATACTGGAGGTTCCTGGTGGGCTAGTTGGCCCCCAGGGACCCCCAGTATTCAAGGGGAATTACTTCCCCTTCTTAAAACGCGCCAGGAGGTGCGTTTGCAGACTGCTGCAGGGAGGGGGCGGGGCCTCCGGTACGATGCTGGTCTTTTTTTTTTTCTTTTGTATGGGAGGGGGGCTGCGTGGCCCCCATCCCTCGGCCACTTTTGGCCCCGGGGACCCCATCCCCCGGGGCCTGAGGATTTTCTTTTTTCTTTTAAATAAAAAAAAAGGAAAGGGGGCCGCGTGGCCCCCCTTCCCTGGGCCTCTATTGGCCCCGGGGACCCCATCCCCCGGGGCATGCCCTCTTTTTTTAAAAATTTAAATATTTGGAGGGGGGCTGCGTGGCCCCCCTCCTCAGGCCATTTAAGGCCCGGGGACCCTATCCCCCGGGGCCGGCCTTTAAGTTTTTTTTTTTTCTTAAAATGTGTTTATTTTTGGGGAGTGGGGCTGCGTGGCCCCCCTCCCAGGCCACTAATAGCCCCTGGGACCCCATCCCGCGGGGCCTGGCCACTCGTTGGGGACCGTGAGGGGGTCCCCAATCCCCGCACGGTCCCGCCGGCTCCCCGCGTCCTGCGGGAGCCGGCATTGCTTTCCATAAGGGGAGCTGCTGACATGCAGCTCCCCTTATGGAAAGCAATCTGCTAGCTTCATTGAAGCGAGAGCAGGTTTCTCTGCTCTCGCTTCAATGAAGCAAAGCAAGTTTGCAATCACAGGACGGGAGCAGCGAGGCTCCCGTCCTGTGATTGCAAACAGCAGTGTCCCGGGGCTAGGCACCCCGGGACACTGCAGGAGACGGCCCTGGGGGGTGGCGGTCCCCAGAGCCATGGAGGGCTCCAGGAAAGGGGCCGTGCCTCCCCCCTCACTTCATTAGTAAAGCCCCGGGGAGGTGGTGGACCCCGGGGCTTCGGGGGTCCAAAACGGACCCCCACATTTCTTTTGTTAGTGCCCCAGGGATGTGGCGGTCCCCGGGGCATGTGGGGGGGCTGGAGCCCCCCCACACAGGTCATTATTATTTAAAAAAAGAAGCCCCGGGGGGTGGCGGTCCCCAGGGCTGCAGGAGGGCGGAGAGCCCTCCCGCACCATTTTTTTTAAATCCCCGTGGGGTGGCGGTCCCCGGGGCTTGGGGGGCCTTAAAGGCCCTCCACATAAAATATAAAGCAACCCCCGCGACTTAGCCCACCCGGGGGCAAAATAGCATCGAAGCGCGGGAGACCGCGCTTTGATTTTTTTGTTATCACGGCGGGATCCGTGCACCCTAAGCGCATCCCGCTGATTTTTTTTAAAAAAAAATGCTTTTTTCTGCCCAAGGGGTCCTTGTGGGACCCCCTGAGCAGACCTAGGGGGTCAGGGTGTTTCTACCCTGCCCCCTTTTTGCGTTTTGCGACTTGTTTCTGTGCCTCGGTTCTACCGAGGGACAAAATGGCTGCCAACACTTTCTGATTTGGAGTGTTGACAGCCACTTCACAGCCAATTAGCATGCAGCTCGTGATCGGGAGGGTTCGCGGACCCTAAGCGGCCATAGATATATATGTGATTTTACTTTTGATTTTCTCAGGAAATACTGAACGGATTTACACCATTTAAGCAAAAGGCATGACTCTGAACCAAGGGCTACCTTTTTGCCAAATTTGGTGTAATTCCGTTCAGCAGTTCGGACTGTAGCTGCGATGAAAGGTTCCTATGGAAAATTGCATGGGGAAAATGCATTTTGGGACCCCCCTTTTTTCTCAGCCCCCGCTAGCCGAATCACCCCGAAACTTTCAGGATAGGAGCGGACCGGAGTGTCCCACGAGTTTTGAAAATTTCGCGAAGATTCGTCAACCGGCGCCAAAGTTATTTCAAATAGAATGTTGTGGATTTCCTATGGAAAATAGGTCCTAACTATAACTATCTACTGGAGTTGTGTGGAGCTGAATAAAGACTGATTCTACACCAAGTTTGGGTCCGTACTCCATTTCTACGCAGTTAGAACAAGAGACCGCGAAAGGAGAATTGCTGCATATATATATATATATATATATATATATATATATATTCACTGAAAAAACCATAGGTTTCAGACACGTTATAGTTAGAAATTAGCATTTAAAAAACCTTTGAAATTCACTGAAAAAACCATAGGTTTTAGGGACAGTTATAGTTAGTTGGACATTTCACTCGTACAAAACCATAGAAATTCCCCCGTTATAGTTAGTTCAGCTAACTATAACTCGCGCCCGCAATGCACTGCTGATGACGTCACATATTACATCACTCATGACATGGTCAGTGACATCACTGATGACATCACTGATGACATCTCAAATGAAATCACTGATGACATCATCCAGTGACTGTGTGTTTCTGTAAAGTTTAAATATGTTTAATATATGTAGGGAAAGGCGTATTGAAGAATGAGTGGGTGTTTAAGTGTCTGAATGGATGATTTAGTACGTGCGTGACTGACTCTACAAGTGAGTGATTAAACGTATCTTACTGAATGCATGGGTTAGTGACTAAACTGTGTGAATGTCTGTATCCGTCTGTTTGTTGGTGTGTAAGTGGATGCATGGATTTGCGAATAGCTACATGAGTGTCTATATGGGTTATTGATTGGTTCTCTGAGTATCTGTATGGCTGCCTGAGTGTTTGTGTGGGTGGGGTGTGTGTGATTCTGTACATAGATGTGTGAGTGGGTGATTCACTGGGTGCATGATTTCAAGAGTGCATCTGTGATGGACTGCTTGGGTGGGTGAGTGTGTGTATGGGTGTGTTAGTGAGTGAATGTATATCTCAGTGGTACATGTGCGAGTAACTACATATGTAAAAGGCAGTATATATGTGTGTTAGAGTATTTAAATGGCTATAAGTGAGAGTGTGTGATTGTGAGAGTGGCTGTATGGATGAGTGTGTACTTGTATCAGTGATTGTGTAAGAGCGTAAGAATGTGCTAGTATTTGTATGAGTAAGTGAGCTGGTGTGTGTATAACTGTATAGGTGAGTAAATGGGTGTGTGATTAATTTTTTGCATGACTGACTAGGTGTGTGAGTACCTCTATGGATGAGTGGCAGTGTGTGAGTGTTTATATAGGTGTATGAGTGCATATGATAGTCCTGTACTGAGTGACTGTAAGTATGAGTGACTGTACGGGTGAGTGAGTAGATGTGTGTGTGTAGACCTAAGAATCAGTGAGTGGGTATGTAGTTATTGGTATTGGAGTGTGTATGGTTTTGAGAATGGCAGTCTGTAATTTAGAGTGGGTGTATCAAAACCTATATTAGGGTGTGAGAAGATGCATGAAATTATCACATGGATGATGTCATCAGTGATGTCATTTGAGATGTCATCAGTGATGTCATCAGTGATGTCACTGACCATGTCATGAGTGATGTAATATGTGACGTCATCAGCAGTGCATTGCGGGAGCGCGAGTTATAGTTAGCTGAACTAACTATAACGGGGGAATTTCTATGGTTTTGTACGAGTGAAATGTCCAACTAACTATAACTGTCCCTAAAACCTATGGTTTTTTCAGTGAATTTCAAAGGTTTTTTAAATGCTAATTTCTAACTATAACGTGTCTGAAACCTATGGTTTTTTCAGTGAATTTCAAAGGTTTTTTAAATGCTAATTTCTAACTATAACGTGCCTGAAACCTATGATTTTTTAAGTGAATTTCAAAGGTTTTTTAAATGCTAGTTTCTAACTATGCCTACAGAGGTAGGACATGTGAAGAAAGAAGAAAAAACACGCAGAAAGAAGCAAAAGAAATGCAGAAAGAAGCAACAGAAGTCCACAAAGACGAAGAAAAGTGCAGGAAGAAGCAAAAGATGTGCAGAAAGAACCAACAGAGGAGCAGAAAGAGGCCATGTTGCAAAATCATCCTGTGCCCACAACTTTTTCAGACGGGTACTGGTGGTAACTGACTCTGACTAACCACAGTCAGTGCTATGCTAAAAGACACTTAGAATACAGTGAAAACACCTACATACACTAGGGAACACTATGCGTTGGGGTACCCCTGTGATTAGCATGACCTCCTCTGTAAGTCCCTAGTACATAATAGGGCAGGGGGATTAAAACTACCTCTTAAAACGCGCGTGCAAACGCGCCCCATGGCGCGTTTTAAGTTGCGGGATTAAGTCCCCTTGAATCCTGAGGGTCCCTGGGGCCCAACTAGCCCCCCAGGTACCTACAGTTAGGACCACAGAGCTGAGTTGCAGAGAGGCGTTCCGAGGCCACGCACCTTTTTTCACCTCTCTGCAACACAACTCTGTTGTGCTTACTGAAGGTACCTGGTGGGCTAGTTGGCCCCCAGGGTCCCTCAGGATTCAAGGGGGCGTGTTTGCGCACATGTCACCTGAGGCCCCGCCCCCCTCCCTTCACCACTGTGCAAACGCGCCCCGTGGCGCGTTTTAAGTTGGGGGATTAGGTCACCTTGAATCCTGAGGGTCCCTGGGGCCCAACTAGCCCACCAAGTACTTCCAGTAAGCACCACAGGCCTGAGTTGCAACGCCTGTAACAAATTGTGTAGTTGTGTTTAGGTAGTGAAGGGGGTCGTGCTGGGGGTAGTGTTTTAGGGTTTAGGGTAGTGCAGTGGTGTTTGTGTAGTGTAGGGGTTCATGCTGGGGGTAGATTTAGGGTTTAGGGTAGTGCAGTGGTGTTTGGATAGTGTAGGGAGTCGTGCTGGGGGAGTGTTTTAGGGTTTAGGGTATTACAGTGGTGTTTGGGTAGTGTAGGAGGTTGTGCTGGGGGTAGTTTTTTAGGGTTTAGGGTAGTGCAGTGGTGTTTGGGTAGTGTAGGGGGTCGTGCTGGGGGTAGTGTTTTAGGGTTTAGGGTAGTGCAATGGTGTTTGGGTAGTGTAGGGGGTACTGCTGGGGGTAGTGTTTTAGGGTTTAGGGTAGTGCAGTGGTGTTTGGGTAGTGTAGGGGTTCGTGCTGGGGGGTATTGTTTTAGGGTTTAGGGTAGTGCAGTGGTGTTTGTGTAGTGTAGGGGGTAGTGTTTTAGGGTTTAGGGTAGTGCAGTGGTGTTTGTGTAGTGTAGGGGGTCATGCTGGGGGTAGTGTTTTAGGGTTTAGGGTAGTGCAGTGGTCTTTGTGTAGTATAGGAGGTCGTGTTTTAGGGTTTAGGGCAGTGCAGTGGTGTTCGGGCAGTGTAGGGGGTCTTGCTGGGGGTGGTGTTTCAGGGTTTAGGGCAGTGCAGTGGTATTCGGGTAGTGTAGGGGGTCTTGCTGGGGGGGAGTGTTTGAGGGTTTAGGGCAGTGCAGTTGTGTTCGGGTAGTGTAGGGGGTCATGCTGGGGGGAGTATTTTAGGGTTTAGGGTAGTGCAGTGGTGTTCGGGTAGTGTAGGGGTCGTGCTGGGGGTTGTGTTTCAGGGTTTAGGGCAGTGCAGTTGTGTTCGGGCAGTGTAGGGGGTCGTGCTGGGGCTGGTGTTTCAGGGTTTAGGGCAGTGCAGTGGTGTTCGGGCAGTGTAGGGGGTCATGCACGGGGTGGTGTTTCAGGGTTTAGGGCAGTGCAGTGGTGTTCGGGCAGTGTAGGGGGTCGTGCTGGGGCTGGTGTTTCAGGGTTTTGGGCAGTGGTGTTCGGGCAGTGTAGGGGGTCTTGCTGGGGGTGATGTTTCAGGGTTTAGGGCAGTGCAGTGGTGTTCGGGCAGTGTAGGGGGTCTTGCTGGGGGTAGTTTTTCAGGGTTTAGGACAGTGCAGTGGTGTTTGTGCAGGGTAGGGGGTCGTGCTGGGGATGGTGTTTCATGGTTTAGGGCAGTGCAGTAGTGTTCAGGCAGTGTAGGGGGTCGTGCTGGGGCTGGTGTTTCAGGGTTTAGGGCAGTGCAGGCAGTGGTGCTCGGGCAGTGTAGGGGGTCGTGCTGGGGGTGGTGTTTCTCGGTTTAGCGTAGTGCAGTGGTGTTCGGGAGGTGTAGGGGTTCGTGCTGGGGCTGGTGTTTCAGGGTTTAGTGCAGTGGTGTTCGGGCAGTGTAGGGGGTCATGCTGGGGCTGGTGTTTCAGTGTTTTGGGCAGAGCAGTGGTGTTCGGGCAGTGTAGGGGTCGTGCTGGGGGTGGTGTTTCAGGGTTTAGGGCAGTGCAGTGGTGTTCGAGTAGTGTAGGGGGTCGTGCTGGGGGTGGTGTTTCAGGGTTTAGGGCAGTGGTGTTCGGGCAGTGTAGGGGTTCTTGCTGGGGGTGATGTTTCAGGGTTTAGGGCAGTGCAGTGGTGTTCGGGCAGTGTAGGGGGTCTTGCTGGGGGCAGTGTTTCAGGGTTTAGGGCAGAGCAATGGTGTTCAGGCAGTGTAGGGGGTTGTGTTGGAGGTGGTGTTTCAGGCTTTAGGGCAGTGCAGTGGTATTCGGGCAGTGTAGGGGGTCTTGCTGGGGGTGGTGTTTCAGGGTTTAGGGCAGTGGTGTTCAGGCAGTGTAGGGGGTCGTGCGGGGTGGTGTTTCAGGGTTTAGGGCAGTGCAGTGGTGTTCGGGCAGTGTAGGGGGTCGTGCAGGGGCTGGTGTTTCAGGCTTTAGGGCAGTGCAGTGGTGTTCGGGCAGTGTAGGGGGTCGTGCTGGGGGTGGTGTTTCTGGGTTTAGGGCAGTGTAGTGGTGTTCGGGCAGTGTAGGGGTCGTGCAGGGGGTGGTGAGTCAGGGTTTAGGGCAGTGCAGTGGTGTTCGGGCAGTGTAGGGGGTCATGCTGGGGGTAGAGTTTTAGGGTTTAGGGCAGTGCAGTGGTGTTCGGGCAGTATAGGGGGTCGTGCAGGGGGTGGTGTTTCAGGGTTTAGGGCAGTGCAGTGGTGTTCGGGCAGTGTAGGGGTCGTGCTGGGGGTGGTGTTTCAGGGTTTAGGGCAGTGCAGTGGTGTTCGGGCAGTGTAGGGTGTCGTGCTGGGGGTGGTGTTTCAGGGTTTTGGGCAGTGCAGTGGTGTTCGGGCAGTGTAGGTGGTCTTGCTGGGGCTGGTGTTTCCGGGTTTAGTGCAGTGGTGTTCGGGCAGTGTAGGGGTCTTGCTGGGGGTGGTGTTTCAGTGTTTAGGGCAGTGCAATGGTGTTCGCGCAGTGTAGGGGGTCTTGCTGGGGCTGATGTTTCAGCGTTTAGGGCAGCGCAGTGTTGTTCGGGCAGTGTAGGGGGTCTTGCTGGGGGTGGTGTTTCAGGGTTTAGGGCAGTGCAGTGGTGTTCGGGCAGTGTAGGGGGTCTTGCTGGGGCTGGTGTTTCAGGGTTTAGGGCAGTGCAGTGGTGTTCGGGCAGTGTAGGGGGTCTTGCTGGGGCTGAAGTTTCAGGGTTTAGGGTAGTGCAGTGGTGTTCGGGCAGTGTATGGGGTCGTGCTGGGGCTGGTGTTTCAGGGTTTAGGGCAGTGCAGTGGTGTTCGGGCAGTGTAGGGGGTCGTGCTGGGGCTGGTGTTTCAGGGTTTAGGGCACTGCAGTGTTGTTCGGGCAGTGTAGGGGGTCTTGCTGGGGGTGGTGATTCAGGGTTTAGGGCAGTGGTGTTCGGGCAGTGTAGGGGGTCTTGCTGAGGGTGATGTTTCAGGGTTTAGGGCAGTGCAGTGGTGTTCGGGCACTGTAGGGGGTCTTGCTGGGGGTAGTGTTTCAGGGTTTAGGGCAGTGCAGTAGTGTTCGTGCATTGTAGGGGGTCATGCTGGGGGCGGTGTTTCAGGGTTTAGGGCAGGGCAGTAGTGTTCGGGCAGTGTAGGGGGTCGTGCAGGGGGTGGTGTTTCAGGGTTTAGGGCAGTGCAATGGTGTTCGGGCAGTGTAGGGGGTCGTACTGGGGGTGGTGTTTCAGGGTTTAGGGCAGTGCAGTGGTGTTCGGGCAGTGTAGTGGGTCATGCAGGGGGTGGTGTTTCAGGGTTTAGGGCAGTGCAGTGGTGTTCGGGCAATGTAGGGGGTCGTGCTGGGGCTGGTGTTTCAGGGTTTAGGGCAGTGCAGTGGTGTTCGGGCAGTGTAGGGGGTCTTGCTGGGGGTGGTGTTTCAGGGTTTAGGGCAGTGGTGTTCGGGCAGTATAGGGGGTCTTGCTGGGGGTGATGTTTCAGGGTTTAGGGCAGTGCAGTGGTGTTCGGGCAGTGTAGGGGGTCTTGCTGGGGGTAGTGTTTCAGGGTTTAGGGCAGTGCAGGGGTGTTCGTGCAGTGTAGGGGGTCGTGCTGGGGATGGTGTTTCAGGGTTTAGGCCAGTGCAGTAGTGTTCGGGCAGAGTAGGGGTTCGTGCAGGGGGAATGGTGTTTCAGGGTTTAGGGCAGTGCAGTGGTGTTCGGGCAGTGTAGTGGGTCATGCAGGGGGGGTGTTTCAGGGTTTAGGGCAGTGCAGTGGTGTTCGGGCAATGTAGGGGGTCGTGCTGGGGCTGGTGTTTCAGGGTTTAGGGCAGTGCAGTGGTGCTCGGGCAGTGTAGGGGGTCTTGCTGGGGGTGGTGTTTCAGGGTTTAGGGCAGAGGTGATCGGGCAGTGTAGGGGGTCTTGCTGGGGGTGATGTTTCAGGGTTTAAGGCAGTGCAGTGGTGTTCGGGCAGTGTAGGGTGTCGTGCTGAGGGTGGTGTTTCAGGGTTTAGGGCAGTGCAGTGGTGTTCGGGCAGTGTAGGGGGTCGTGCACGGGGTGGTGTTTCAGGGTTTAGGGCAGTGCAGTGGTGTTCGGGCAGTGTAGGGGGTTGTGCTGGGGCTGGTGTTTCTGGGTTTAGGGCAGTGCAATGGTGTTCTGGCAGTGTAGGGGTCGTGCTGGGGCTAGTGTTTCACGGTTTAGGGCAGTGCAGTGGTGTTCGGGCAGTGTAGGGGGTCATGCTGGGGCTGGTGTTTCAGGGTTTAGGGCAGTGCAGTGGTGTTCGTGCAGTGTAGGTGGTCGTGCTGGGGCTGGTGTTTCAGGGTTTAGGGCAGTGCAGTGGTGTTCGGGCAGTGTAGGGGGTCAAGCTGGGGCTGGTGTTTCAGAGTTTAGGGCAGTGCAGTGGTGCTCAGGCAGTGTAGGGGGTCGTGCTGGGGGTGGTGTTTATGGGTTTAGGGTAGTGCAGTGGTGTTGGGGCAGTGTAGGGGGTCGTGCTGGGGCTGGTGTTTCAGGGTTTAGGGCAATGCAGTGGTGTTCGGGCAGTGTAGGGGGTCGTGCTGGGGCTGCTGTTTTAGGGTTTAGGGCAGTGCAGTGGTGTTCGGGCAGTGTAGGGGGTCTTGCTGGGGGTAGTTTTTCAGGGTTTAGGGCAGTGCAGTGGTGTTCGTGCAGTGTAGGGGGTCGTGCTGGGGATGGTGTTTCATGGTTTAGGGCAGTGCAGTAGTGTTCAGGCAGAGTATGGGGTCGTGCTGGGGCTGGTGTTTCAGGGTTTAGGGCAGTGCAGGCAGTGGTGCTCGGGCAGTGTAGGGGGTCGTGCTGGGGGTGGTGTTTCTGGGTTTAGGGTAGTGCAGTGGTGTTCGGGCAGTGTAGGGGTTCGTGCTGGGGCTGGTGTTTCAGGGTTTAGGGCAGTGCAGTGGTGTTCGGGCAGTGTAGGGGGTCATGCTGGGGGTAGTGTTTCAGGGTTTAGGGCAGTGCAGTAGTGTTCGTGCATTGTAGGGGGTCATGCTGGGGGCGGTGTTTCAGGGTTTAGGGCAGGGCAGTAGTGTTCGGGCAGTGTAGGGGGTCGTGCAGGGGGTGGTGTTTCAGGGTTTAGGGCAGTGCAATGGTGTTCGGGCAGTGTAGGGGGTCGTACTGGGGGTGGTGTTTCAGGGTTTAGGGCAGTGCAGTGGTGTTCGGGCACTGTAGTGGGTCATGCAGGGGTGGTGTTTCAGGGTTTAGGGCAGTGCAGTGGTGTTCGGGCAATGTAGGGGGTCGTGCTGGGGCTGGTGTTTCAGGGTTTAGGGCAGTGCAGTGGTGTTCGGGCAGTGTAGGGGGTCTTGCTGGGGGTGGTGTTTCAGGGTTTAGGGCAGTGGTGTTCGGGCAGTATAGGGGGTCTTGCTGGGGGTGATGTTTCAGGGTTTAGGGCAGTGCAGTGGTGTTCGGGCAGTGTAGGGGGTCTTGCTGGGGGTAGTGTTTCAGGGTTTAGGGCAGTGCAGGGGTGTTCGTGCAGTGTAGGGGGTCGTGCTGGGGATGGTGTTTCAGGGTTTAGGCCAGTGCAGTAGTGTTCAGGCAGAGTAGGGGTTCGTGCAGGGGGAATGGTGTTTCAGGGTTTAGGGCAGTGCAGTGGTGTTCGGGCAGTGTAGTGGGTCATGCAGGGGGGGTGTTTCAGGGTTTAGGGCAGTGCAGTGGTGTTCGGGCAATGTAGGGGGTCGTGCTGGGGCTGGTGTTTCAGGGTTTAGGGCAGTGCAGTGGTGCTCGGGCAGTGTAGGGGGTCTTGCTGGGGGTGGTGTTTCAGGGTTTAGGGCAGAGGTGTTCGGGCAGTGTAGGGGGTCTTGCTGGGGGTGATGTTTCAGGGTTTAAGGCAGTGCAGTGGTGTTCGGGCAGTGTAGGGTGTCGTGCTGGGGGTGGTGTTTCAGGGTTTAGGGCAGTGCAGTGGTGTTCGGGCAGTGTAGGGGGTCGTGCACGGGGTGGTGTTTCAGGGTTTAGGGCAGTGCAGTGGTGTTCGGGCAGTGTAGGGGGTTGTGCTGGGGCTGGTGTTTCAGGGTTTAGGGCAGTGCAATGGTGTTCTGGCAATGTAGGGGGTCGTGCTGGGGCTAGTGTTTCACGGTTTAGGGCAGTGCAGTGGTGTTCGGGCAGTGTAGGGGGTCATGCTGGGGCTGGTGTTTCAGGGTTTAGGGCAGTGCAGTGGTGTTCGTGCAGTGTAGGTGGTCGTGCTGGGGCTGGTGTTTCAGGGTTTAGGGCAGTGCAGTGGTGTTCGGGCAGTGTAGGGGGTCATGCTGGGGCTGGTGTTTCAGAGTTTAGGGCAGTGCAGTGGTGCTCAGGCAGTGTAGGGGGTCGTGCTGGGGGTGGTGTTTATGGGTTTAGGGTAGTGCAGTGGTGTTGGGGCAGTGTAGGGGGTCGTGCTGGGGCTGGTGTTTCAGGGTTTAGGGCAATGCAGTGGTGTTCGGGCAGTGTAGGGGGTCGTGCTGGGGCTGGTGTTTTAGGGTTTAGGGCAGTGCAGTGGTGTTCGGGCAGTGTAGGGGGTCTTGCTGGGGTAGTTTTTCAGGGTTTAGGGCAGTGCAGTGGTGTTCGTGCAGTGTAGGGGGTCGTGCTGGGGATGGTGTTTCATGGTTTAGGGCAGTGCAGTAGTGTTCAGGCAGAGTAGGGGGTCGTGCTGGGGCTGGTGTTTCAGGGTTTAGGGCAGTGCAGGCAGTGGTGCTCGGGCAGTGTAGGGGGTCGTGCTGGGGGTGGTGTTTCTGGGTTTAGGGTAGTGCAGTGGTGTTCGGGCAGTGTAGGGGTTCGTGCTGGGGCTGGTGTTTCAGGGTTTAGGGCAGTGCAGTGGTGTTCGGGCAGTGTAGGGGGTCATGCTGGGGCTGGTGTTTCAGTGTTTTGGGCAGAGCAGTGGTGTTCGGGCAGTGTAGGGGGTCGTGCTGGGGGTGGTGTTTCAGGGTTTAGGGTAGTGCAGTGGTGTTCGAGCAGTGTAGGGGGTCGTGCTGCGGGTGGTGTTTCAGGGTTTAGGGCAGTGGTGTTCGAGCAGTGTAGGGGGTCTTGCTGGGGGTGATGTTTCAGGGTTTAGGGCAGTGCAGTGGTGTTCGGGCAGTGTAGGGGGTCTTGCTGCGGGCAGTGTTTCAGGGTTTAGGGCAGAGCAATGGTGTTCAGGCAGTGTAGGGGGTTGTGTTGGAGGTGGTGTTTCAGGCTTTAGGGCAGTGCAGTGGTATTCGGGCAGTGTAGGGGGTCTTGCTGGGGGTGGTGTTTCAGGGTTTAGGGCAGTGGTGTTCAGGCAGTGTAGGGGGTCGTGCTGGGGGTGGTGTTTCAGGGTTTAGGGCAGTGCAGTGGTGTTCGGGCAGTGTAGGGGGTCGTGCAGGGGCTGGTGTTTCAGGGTTTAGGGCAGTGCAGTGGTGTTCGGGCAGTGTAGGGGGTCGTGCTGGGGGTGGTGTTTCAGGGTTTAGGGCAGTGCAGTGGTGTTTGGGCAGTGTAGGGGGTCGTGCTGGGGGTGGTGTTTCTGGGTTTAGGGCAGTGTAGTGGTGTTCGGGCAGTGTGGGGGTCGTGCAGGGGTGGTGAGTCAGGGTTTAGGGCAGTGCAGTGGTGTTCGGGCAGTGTAGGGGGTCATGCTGGGGGTAGAGTTTTAGGGTTTAGGGCAGTGCAGTGGTTTTCGGGCAGAGTAGGGGGTCGTGCAGGTGGGTGGTGTTTCAGGGTTTAGGGCAGTGCAGTGGTGTTCGGGCAGTGTAGGGGTCGTGCTGGGGGTGGTGTTTCAGGGTTTAGGGCAGTGCAGTGGTGTTCGGGCAGTGTAGGGTGTCGTGCTGGGATTGGTGTTTCAGGGTTTTGGGCAGTGCAGTGGTGTTCGGGAAGTGTAGGTGGTCTTGCTGGGGCTGGTGTTTCCGGGTTTAGTGCAGTGGTGTTCGGGCAGTGTAGGGGGTCTTGCTGGGGGTGAAGTTTCAGGGTTTAGGGCAGTGCAATGGTGTTCGCGCAGTGTAGGGGGTCTTGCTGGGGCTGATGTTTCAGCGTTTAGGGCACCGCAGTGGTGTTCGGGCAGTGTAGGGGGTCTTGCTGGGGGTGGTGTTTCAGGGTTTAGGGCAGTGCAGTGGTGTTCGGGCAGTGTAGGGGGTCTTGCTGGGGCTGGTGTTTCAGGGTTTAGGGTAGTGCAGTGGTGTTCGGGCAGTGTAGGGGGTCGTGCTGGGGCTGGTGTTTGAGGGTTTAGGGCAGTGCAGTGGAGTTCGGGCAGTGTAGGGGGTCGTGCTGGGGCTGGTGTTTCAGGGTTTAGGGCAGTGCAGTGGTTTTCAGGCAGTGTAGGCGGTCGTGCTGGGGGTGGTGTTTCAGGGTTTAGGGCAGTGCGTGGTGTTCGGGCAGTGTAGGGGGTCGTGCTGGGGGTGGTGTTTCAGGGTTTAGGGCAGTGCAGTGGTGTTCGGGCAGTGTAGGGGGTCGTGCTGGGGCTGGTGTTTCAGGGTTTTGGGCAGAGCAGTGGTGTTCGGGCAGTGTAGGGGGTCGTGCTGGGGGTAGTGTTTTAGGGTTTAGGGCACTGCAGTGTTGTTCGGGCAGTGTAGGGGGTCTTGCTGGGGGTGGTGTTTCAGGGTTTAGGGCAGTGGTGTTCGGGCAGTGTAGGGGGTCTTGCTGGGGGTGATGTTTCAGGGTTTAGGGCAGTGCAGTGGTGTACGGGCAGTGTAGGGGGTCTTGCTGGGGGTAGTGTTTCAGGGTTTAGGGCAGTGCAGGTGTGTTCGTGCAGTGTAGGGGGTCATGCTGGGGATGGTGCTTCAGGGTTTAGGCCAGTGCAGTAGTGTTCGGGCAGAGTAGGGGGTCGTGCAGGGGGAATGGTGTTTGAGGGTTTAGGGCAGTGCAGTGGTGTTCGGGCAGTGTAGTGGGTCATGCAGGGGGTGGTGTTTCAGGGTTTTGGGCAGTGCTGTGGTGTTCGGGCAATGTAGGGGGTCGTGCTGGGACTGGTGTTTCAGGGTTTAGGGCAGTGCAGTGGTTTTCGGGCAGTGTAGGGGGTCTTGCTGGGGGTGGTGTTTCAGGGTTTAGGGCAGTGGTGTTCGGGCAGTGTAGGGGGTCTTGCTGGGGGTGATGTTTCAGGGTTTAGGGCAGTGCAGTGGTGTTTGGGCAGTGTAGGGTGTCGTGCTGGGGGTGGTGTTTCAGGGTTTAGGGCAGTGCAGTGGTGTTCGGGCAGTGTAGGGGGTCGTGCACGGGGTGGTGTTTCAGGGTTTAGGGCAGTGTAGTGGTGTTCGGGCAGTGTAGGGGGTTGTGCTGGGGCTGGTGTTTCAGGGTTTAGGGCAGTGCAGTGGTGTTCTGGCAGTGTAGGGGGTCGTGCTGGGGCTAGTGTTTCACGGTTTAGGGCAGTGCAGTGGTGTTCGGGCAGTGTAGGTGGTCGTGCTGGGGCTGGTGTTTCAGGGTTTAGGGCAGTGCAGTGGTGTTCGGGCAGTGTAGGGGGTCATGCTGGGGCTGGTGTTTCAGGGTTTAGGGCAGTGCAGTGGTGCTCAGGCAGTGTAGGGGGTCGTGCTGGGGGTGGTGTTTATGGGTTTAGGGTAGTGCAGTGGTGTTCGGGCAGTGTAGGGGGTCGTGCTGGGGCTGGTGTTTCAGGGTTTAGGGCAGTGCAGTGGTGTTCGGGCAGTGTAGGGGGTCGTGCTGGGGCTTGTGTTTCAGGGTTTTGGGCAGAGCAGTGGTGTTCGGGCAGTGTAGGGGGTCGTGCTGGGGGTGGTGTTTCAGGGTTTAGGGCAGTGCAGTGGTGTTCGGGCAGTGTAGGGGGTCGTGCTGGGGGTGGTGTTTCAGGGTTTAGGGCAGTGGTGTTCGGGCAGTGTAGGGGGTCTTGCTGGGGGTGATGTTTCAGGGTTTAGGGCAGTGGAGTGGTGTTTGGGCAGTGTAGGGGGTCGTTCTGGGGGTAGTGTTTTAGGGTTTAGGGTAGTGCAGTGGTGCTTGTGTAGTGTAGGGGTCGTGCTGGGGGTAGTGTTGTAGGGTTTAGGGTAGTGCAGTGGTGTTCGGGCAGTGTAGGGGGTCTTGCTGGGGGTGGTGTTTCAGGGTTTAGGGCAGTGGTGTTCGGGCAGTGTAGGGGGTCTTGCTGGGGGTAGTGTTTCAGGGTTTAGGGCAGTGCAGGGGTGTTCGTGCAGTGTAGGGGGTCGTGCTGGGGATGGTGTTTCAGGGTTTAGGGCAGTGCAGTAGTGTTCGGGCAGTGTAGGGGGTCGTGCAGGGGGAATGGTGTTTCAGGGTTTAGGGCAGTGCAGTGGTGTTCGGGCAGTGTAGGGTGTCGTGCTGGGGGTGGTGTTTCAGGGTTTAGGGCAGTGCAGTGGTGTTCGGGCAGTGTAGGGGGTCGTGCTGGGGCTGGTGTTTCAGGGTTTAGGGCAGTGCAATGGTGTTCTGGCAGTGTAGGGGGTCGTGCTGGGGCTAGTGTTTCACGGTTTAGGGCAGTGCAGTGGTGTTCGGGCAGTGTAGGGGGTCGTGCTGGGGTGGTGTTTCTGGGTTTAGGGCAGTGCAGTGGTGCTCAGGCAGTGTAGGGGGTCGTGCTGGGGTGGTGTTTCTGGGTTTAGGGTAGTGCAGTGGTGTTCGGGCAGTGTAGGGGGTTGTGCTGGGGCTGGTGTTTCAGGGTTTAGGGCAGTGCAGTGGTGTTCGGGCAGTGTAGGGGGTCGTGCTGGGGCTGGTGTTTCAGGGTTTTGGGCAGAGCAGTGGTGTTCGTGCAGTGTAGGAAGTCGTGCTGGGGGTGGTGTTTCAGGGTTTAGGGCAGTGCAGTGGTGTTCGGGCAGTGCAGGGGGTCGTGCTGGGGCTAGTGTTTCAGGGTTTAGGGCAGTGGTGTTCGGGCAGTGTAGGGGGTCTTGCTGGGGGTGATGTTTCAGGGTTTAGGGCAGTGGAGTGGTGTTTGGGCAGTGTCGGGGGTCTTGCTGGGGATAGTGTTTCAGGGTTTAGGGCAGTGCAGTGGTGTTTGGGCAGTGTAGGGGGCCGTGCTGGGGGTTGTGTTTCAGGGTTTAGGGCAGTGCAGTGGTGTTCGGGCAGTGTAGGGGGTCATGAAGGGGTGGTGTTTCAGGGTTTAGGGCAGTGCAGTGGTGTTCGAACAGTGTAGGGGTCGTGCAGGGGCTGGTGTTTCAAGGTTTAGGGCAGTGCAGTGGTGTTCGGGCAGTGTAGGGGGTCGTTCTGGGGGTAGTGTTTTAGGGTTTAGGGTAGTGCAGTGGTGCTTGTGTAGTGTAGGGGGTCGTGCTGGGGGTAGTGTTTTAGGGTTTAGGGTAGTGCAGTGGTGTTTGTGTAGTGTATGGGGTCATGTGTTAGGGTAGTGCAGTGGTATTTGGGTAGTGTAGGGGTCGTGCTGGGGGTATTGTTTTAGGATTTAGGTTAGTGCAGTGGTGTTTGGGTAGTGTAGGGGATCGTGCTGGGGTAGTGTTTTAGGGTTTAGGGTAGTGCAGTGGTGTTTGTGTAGTGTAGGGGGTCATGCTGGGGGTAGTGTTTTAGGGTTTAGGATAGTGCAGTGGTGCTTGTGTAGTGTAGGGAGTCGTGCTGGGGTAGTGTTTTAGGGTTTAGAGTAGTGCAGTAGTGTTTTTGTAGTGTAGGGGGTCATGTTTTAAGATGCAATGCTCCAATACCTGACCAGTCTGCACTACATAAAACTGCAAAAAACTAAAAATAAAAAGTGTTTTGCACACTTTTGTCATTGGGCTATATGTGGGCTACATCTGGGTAATATTTGTGCTACATTTGGGCTCTTTTTTCTCTGGTGGCCATCTTGGAAGACTTCTTTGTTATGAAGTTTCCTAATTTCCTCATTTACTGCAGTCTCCTCAGTAGGAAATGCTTTCAGTTTTTTACTTTGATTCCATCAAGAAGGCATTCAGATGTGTATCACATTTGCCATAAATTCAGAATGTTAGCACTCTAGTTGCTCATTAGATCACTGTACTAAAGCTACTGCTCACCAGGGAGTTAACTGGAAGTCTGCTGCTGGTATTGAAAGTGATTGTTTCAGTCTGCATGTCAGAATTTTCTAATGATATAGAAGAGGATTTGAGATCTCACTTAAAACATGCCCTCATTTTTCTTTCTGCAGCACTAACCATAATTTCTATTTAAAAAAGAACCCCCTCATTTTGTTCCTTTTTAAATTAAATGTTTTAAGTATTAACGGTTTATTCCAATCAAGATGGCTTCCGGTGTGCCATACTTTTGTCATAAGTAAGGCTGTTAGCGCTCCAGTTGTTCTTTAGAACACTCTGGGAAGCTGCAGTAGAACACAAAGGCATCAACTGGCAGGCTGCTCCTGTTGAAATATAACAGGAAGATATTTGAGATCACACTTGAAACATGTCCTAATTTTTCTTTCTACAGCACTACCCATAATTTTTATGACAAAATGAACCCCATCATTTTGTTCCTTTTTAAATTAAATGTTTTAAGTGTTACCAGTTTATTCCAATCAAGATGGCTTCAGGTGTGCCATACTTTTGTCATAAGTAAGGCTGTTAGCACTCTAGTTGTTCTTTAGAACACTCTTGGAAGCTGCAGTAGAACACAAAGGCATCAACTGACAGGCTGCTCCTGTTGAAATATAACAGGAAGATATTTGAGATCACACTTGAAACATGTCCTAATTTTTCTTTCTATAGCACTAACCATAATTTCTATGACAAAATGAACCCCATCATTTTGTTCCTTTTTAAATTAAATGTTTTAAGTGTTACCAGTTTATTCCAATCAAGATGGCTTCAGGTGTGCCATACTTTTGTCATAAGTAAGGCTGTTAGCACTCTAGTTGTTCTTTAGAACACTCTGGGAAGCTGCAGTAGAACACAAAGGCATCAACTGACAGGCTGCTCCTGTTGAAATATAACAGGAAGATATTTGAGATCTCACTTGAAACATGTCCTAATTTTTCTTTCTATAGCACTAACCATAATTTCTATGACAAAATGAACCCCATCATTTTGTTCCTTTTTAAATTAAATGTTTTAAGTGTTACCAGTTTATTCCAATCAAGATGGCTTCAGGTGTGCCATACTTTTGTCATAAGTAAGGCTGTTAGCACTCTAGTTGTTCTTTAGAACACTCTGGGAAGCTGCAGTAGAACACAAAGGAATAAACTGACAGTCTCTGCCCTTGTTGGATGTACATGTTTTACTGAGAATGTCAGACTTCATTCTCACATGACTGAGAAAGATAATGTGAATTTACAGAAAATATGCTCTCATTTTAGCTTCTGGAGCACCTTCCAAAACTGTATGGGACAAGCATGTGAAAATAGTTTTCTCTCAAACATGATTCATGATATCCCAGCAGAAGGTTTTTCACAGGGTAAAATCACCTTAGAACACACCACAATTCCTGAAATTAGTATGGTACCATCAACAAATGAATTCTAATGTAACTAAAGTCTGTTATCACCCTTAATAGTTCTCCTTTTGGTAACCCTCAAAATCTTTGATTCACTACAAGGCATTTCAATGGGGTACTATCATGTATATTGGTCTCAAGATGGCTGCCAGCAATTCCAGGATGAAGTGCTGACAGCCAATCAGATCTCACGATGACATGTGTGGTTAGGCTCCGCCCAGATATATATGTGTTTTTACTTTTGATTTTCTCAGCAACTACTGAACGGATTTACACCATTTAACAAAAGGGTTCTTTCTGAACCAAGAACTACCTCTTTGCCAAATTTGGTGTAATTCCGTTCAGCAGTTCGGGCTGTAGCCTTGCATAAAGTTTCCTATGGGAAATTGATTTTTTGACTCTTATTTTTTAATTTCTCCGCAACTACTGAACGGATTTTCACCATTTAACAAAAGGGTTCTTTCTGAACCAAGAACTACCTCTTTGCCAAATTTGGTGTAATTTCGTTCAGCAGTTCGGGCTGTAGCCGTGTCTAAAGTTTCCTATGGGAAAATGAATGGGGAAAACACGTTTTGGGACCCCCTTTTTCTCGGCCCCCGCTTGATGAATCACCCCGAGACTTTCAGGGTAGGAGCGGACCGGAGCGGGCCATAAAGTTTGAAAATTTCGCGAAGATTCGTCAACCGGCAAGAGAGTTATTTCAAATAGAATGTCGCGGATTTCCTATGGAAAATAGGTCCTAACTATAACTATCTACTGGCGACCGCCAGTAGATAATATATATATATATATATATATTCACTAAAAAAAACATAGGTTTCAGGGGCGTTATAGTTAGTTGGACATTTCCATCGTACAAAACCATAGAAATTCCCCTGTTATAGTTAGTTCAGCTAACTATAACTCGCGCGCCCGCAATGCACTGCTGATGACGTCACATATTACATCACTCATGACATGGTCAGTGACATCACTCATGACATCACTGATGACATCTCAAATGACTTCATCCAGTGAATGTGTGTTTTTCTGAAAATTAAATATGTTTTATATATGTATATCTCAAGGTCGATGGAAGAATAAATGGGTATATAAGTGTCTAAATGGATGATTTTTTTTGTAAAATTGATTGTAAAACTGACTAAGTGTATCTTAGTGAATACATGGGTTAGTGAGTAATGTTTAAATATGAAAATATCTGTATCAGTCTCTCACTTTGTGTATAAGTGGCTGCATGGGTTGGTGAGTAGCTACATGAGTGTCTATATGGGTTATTAGTTGGTTTTTTGAGTATCAGTATGAGTGTCTGAGTGTCTGTATGGTTTGGTGGGGGTATTACTTAGTGCATAGATGCATGAATGAGTGACTCACTGTTTGTATGTGTTGAAGACAGCATGTGTGCAGGACTGTATAGGTGGATGAGTATGTGTATGGGTGTGTTAGTGAGTGAATGACTGTCTCAATAGTGTCTTTATGAGTAACTACATATGTTTTAAACTAGTATATGTGAGTATTGGTGTATATAAGTGAGTATATGTGAGAGTGAGAGATTGGAAGAGTTCCTGTACAAATAAGTAGGTGTTTCTATAAGTGATTGTTTAAGAGAGTAAGTATGTGTAAGTTTCTGTAGAAGTAAGTGTGGTAGTGTGTGTGTATAACTGTATATGCAAGTAAATGGATGTTTGATACTTTGTTTGCATGTGTGACTATGTGTGTGAGTAACTATGGATGAGTGGTGGTGTGTAACAGGATGTATAGGTGTATGAGTACATATGATGAGTGAGTACATGTATGAGTGACTGTATAGGGACTGTTGGTGAATGTGTGGATGTGTGTGTAGATCTTGGAATTACTGAATAGGTGTGTTGTAACTGGTATTGGTATGTCCATTGTTTTGAAAATGTTAGTTTGTATTTTTGAGTGTGTGTATCAAAGGTTATATTAGGGTGAGAGGAGGTCTGCCACTCTATCACAAGGATGATGTCATCCATCAGTGATGTCATCAGTGATGTCATTTGAGATGTCATCAGTGATGTCATCAGTGATGTCACTGACCATGTCATGAGTGATGTAATATGTGACGTCATCAGCAGTGCATTGCGGGCGCACGAGTTATAGTTAGCTGAACTAACTATAACGGGGGAATTTCTATGGTTCTGAACGATGGAAATGTCCAACTAACTATAACGCCCCTGAAACCTATGGTTTTTTCAGTGAATTTCTAAGGTTTTTTAAATGCTAATTTCTAACTATAACGTGCCTGAAACCTATGGTTTTTTCAGTGAATTTCTAAGGTTTTTTAAATGCTAATTTCTAACTATAACGTGCCTGAAACCTATGTTTTTTTCAGTGAATATATATATATTTATTATACTATGTATATATGTGAAAATGTCTCGGTCCCCTGTTTGCCTCGGTGGCACGGAAAAAATGGGTGGAACTGACGTCAGCACGCCGACGAGGTCGTCTTATGGCTCCGATGACGTCATACGGTGTCGCGAGTGGAGCCGTGCTCGTTGACGTTGGAGAGCTAGGAAAGAATTTCTGTGGAATGCTGGTGCAGGTGATATTCACCTAAGTGTTCAGGCTAGTCCTTTGGGAGCAACTGTTTATGTTGCCTCTCCAGAAACCAAAACCAGTGATCCGAGGGCAGAGGCCCTGCAGATGGCACACGAGGTGGGGTGCCCAGCCGTGTGCACCGGCGGGGCAGCGAAGTGACAAGCACCACAACCCACAAAAAAGGCAACGAGGGCACTGAATAACACAGGATCTTCTCTTTGTATCTGGCAGGAACAACGAAGTTAAAATGCCCTAGTACTAAAATGTAGAATTAGATGCCGCTTCTGCCTCCCGTACCCTGGAGGCGGCACATGGGTCACGCGGTACGGTCATACTGCGGTGGGACGCACACTCGTTGACCTCTCATGGCACTGCTCCACACTTCAGGGAGGACGCTTTCCATTATCTATGTTTTCTGATGACATGTCGCGCCGGCCCCGTCCAACAACAGAACTCCTTTAGATCCAAACAGACTCTTCCACTCTCTCACCGGAAGTGAAACCAGGCCACGCGGACACTTTCACAATACAACAGCTGGGAATGCACTTTTCGGTAAAAAAACCACATTCCTTCCTCCTAATTAATCAAATAAATGTCTCACTGAAGAACAGGGGCCAGCTTCGATCGGTAAACAGCCGTTACAACGACTTTTTTACTTTGCGATACCATTACAACGCATGCATTACCACGCATGCGTTGTACATCACGAAGTCATTACTACGCATTTTTTTAGAACGCATGGTCATTTACCACGCACGCCTTTACAACGAATTTTGTTGTAAAGGTATGTATGGTAAATGACCATGTGTTCTAAAAAACATGTAGACGATCCATGTCGTTGTAAGGAAACAGAGGCTGTTCCGTTTCCTCACAACGACGTGCACCGCCCCTCAGAGATGACGTGAAGCAGGAACCATGAGGAGAGAGGAACCATGAGGAGTGAGAGGTAAGGGGGTTTGGGCATGGGGTGGGGGTTTCTTTTCTAGGGTTTAGGGTAGTGCAGTGGTGTTTGGGTGGTGTAGGGGGTCGTACTGAGGGTTGTGTTTTAGGGTTTAGGGTAGTGCAGTGGTGTTTGGGTAGTGTAGGGGGTCGTGCTGGGGGTAGTGTTTTAGGGTTTAGGGTAGTGCAGTAGTGTAGGGGGTCGTGCTGGGGGTAGTGTTTTAGGGTTTAGGGTAGTGCAGTGGTGTTTGGGTAGTGTAGGGGGTCGTGCTGGGGTAGTGTTTTAGAGTTTAGGGTTGTGCAGTGGTGTTTGAGTAGTGTAGGGGGTCATGCTGGTGGTAGTGTTAGGGTTTAGGGTAGTGCAGTGGTGTTTGTGTAGTGTAGGGGGTCATGCTGGGGGTAGTGTTTTATGGTTTAGGGTAGTGCAGTGGTGTTTGGGTAGTGTAGGGGTCATGCTGGGGGTAGATTTAGAGTTTAGGGTAGTGCAGTGGTGTTTGGGTAGTGTAGGGAGTCGTGCTGGGGGTAGTGTTTTAGGGTTTAGGGTAGTGCTGTGGTGTTTGTGTAGTGTAGGGGGTTGTGAGGGGTTGTGTTTTAGGGTTTATGTTAGTGCAGTGGTGTTTGGGTAGTGTAGGGGTAGTGCTAGGGTAGTGTTTTAGGGTTTAGGGCAGTGCAGTGGTGTTTTTGTAGTGAAGGGGGTCATGCTGTGGGTAGTGTTTTAGGGTTTAGGGTAGTGGAGTCGTGTTTGTGTAGTATAGGGGGTCGTGTTTTAGGGTATAGGGTAGTGCAGTGGTGTTTGGGTAGTGTAGGGGGTCGTGCAGGGGGTAGTGTTTTAGGGTTTAGGGTAGTGCAGTAGTGTAGGGGGTCGTGCTAGGGGTAGTGTTTTAAGGTTTAGGGTAGTGCAGTGGTGTATGGGTAGTGTAGGGGGTCGTGCTGGGGTAGTGTTTTAGGGTTTAGGGTAGTGCAGTGGTGTTTGAGTAGTGTAAGGGGTCATGCTGGTGGTAGTGTTTTAGGGTTTAGGGTAGTGCAGTGGTGTTTGTGTAGTGTAGGGGGTCATGCTGGGGGTAGTGTTTTATGGTTTAGGGTAGTGCAGTGGTGTTTGGGTAGTGTAGGGGTCGTGCTTGGGGTAGATTTAGGGATTAGGGTAGTGCAGTGGTGTTTGGGTAGTGCAGGGAGTCGTGCTGGGGGTAGTGTTTTAGGGTTTAGGGTAGTGCAGTGGTGTTTGGGTAGTGTAGGGGGTCGTGCTGGGGGTAGTGTTTTAGGGTTTAGGGTAGTGCAGTAGTGTAGGGGGTCATGCTGGGGGTAGTGTTTTAGGGTTTAGGGTAGTGCAGTCGTGTATGGGTAGTGTAGGGGTCATGCTGGGGTAGTGTTTTAGGGTTTAGGGTAGTGCAGTGGTGTTTGAGTAGTGTAGGGGGTCATGCTGGTGGTAGTGTTTTAGGGTTTTGGGTAGTGCAGTGGTGTTTGTGTAGTGTAGGGGGTCATGCTGGGGGTAGTGTTTTATGGTTTAGGGTAGTGCAGTGGTGTTTGGGAAGTGTAGGGGTCGTGCTGGGGGTAGATTTAGGGTTTAGGGGAGTGCAGTGGTGTTGGGTAGTGTAGGGAGTCGTGCTGGGGGTAGTGTTTTAGGGTTTAGGGTAGTGCAGTGGTGTTTGTGTAGTGTAGGGGGTCATGCTGGGAGTAGTGTTTTATGGTTTAGGGTAGTGCAGTGGTGTTTGGGTAGTGTAAGGGTCGTGCTGGGGGTAGATTTAGGGTTTAGGGTAGTGCAGTGGTATTGGGTAGTGTAGGGAGTCGTGCTGGGGGTAGTGTTTTAGGGTTTAGGGTAGTGCAGTGGTGTTTGTGTAGTGGGTCATGCTGGGAGTAGTGTTTTATGGTTTAGGGTAGTGCAGTGGTGTTTGGGTAGTGTAAGGGTAGTGCTGGGGGCAGATTTAGGGTTTAGGGTAGTGCAGTGGTGTTGGGTAGTGTAGGGAGTCGTGCTGGGGGTAGTGTTTTAGGGTTTATGTTAGTGCAGTCATGTTTATGTAGTGAAGGGGGTCATGCTGTGGGTAGTGTTTTAGGGTTTAGGGTAGTGCAGTCGTGTTTGTGTAGTGTAGGGGGTCATGTTTTAGGGTATAGGGTAGTGCAGTGGTGTTTGGATAGTGTAGGGGGTCATGCTGGGTGTAGTGTTTTAGGGTTTAGGGTAGTGCAGTGGTGTTTGTGTAGTGTGGGAGGTCATGCTGGGGGTATATTTAGGGTTTAGTGTAGTGCAGTGGTGTTTGGTTAGTGTAGGGAGTCGTGCTGGTGGTAGTGTTTTAGGGTTTAGGGTAGTGCAGTTATGTTTGGGTAGTGTAGGGTGTCGTGCTGGGGGTAGTGTTTTAGCACTAATTTTTCGTTCTACAGCACTAACCATAATTTCTATGACAAAATGAACCCCCTCATTTTAATCCTTTTTAAATTAAATGTTTTAAGAGTTACCAGTTTATTCCAATCAAGATGGCTTCAGGTCTGCCATAATTTTGTCATAAGTAAGGCTGTTAGCACTCTAGTTGTTCTTTAGAACACTCTGGGAAGCTGCAGTAGAACACAAAGGCATCAACTGACAGGCTGCTCCTGTTGAAATATAACAGGAAGATATTTGAGATCTCACTTAAAACATGTCCTAATGTTTCTTTCTACAGCACTAACCATAATTTCTATGACAAAATGAACCCCATCATTTTGTTCCTTTTTAAATTAAATGTTTTAAGTGTTACCAGTTTATTCCAATCAAGATGGCTTCAGGTGTGCCATAATGTTATCATAAGTAAGGCTGTTAGCACTCTAGTTGTTCTTTAGAACACTCTGGGAAGCTGCAGTAGAACACAAAGGCATCAACTGACAGGCTGCTCCTGTTGAAATATAACAGGAAGATATTTGAGATCTCACTTAAAACATGTCCTAATTTTTCTTTCTACAGCACTAACCATAATTTCTATGACAAAATGAACCCCATCATTTTGTTCCTTTTTAAATTAAATGTTTTAAGTGTTACCAGTTTATTCCAATCAAGATGGCTTCAGGTGTGCCATACTTTTGTCATAAGTAAGGCTGTTAGCACTCTAGTTGTTCTTTAGAACACTCTGGGAAGCTGCAGTAGAACACAAAGGCATCAACTGACAGGCTGCTCCTGTTGGAATATAACAGGAAGATATTTGAGATCTCACTTAAAACATGTCCTAATTTTTCTTTCTACAGCACTAACCATAATTTCTATGACAAAATGAACCCCATCATTGTGTTCCTTTTTAAATTAAATGTTTTAAGTGTTACCAGTTTATTCCAATCAAGATGGCTTCAGGTGTGCCATACTTTTGTCATAAGTAAGGCTGTTAGCACTCTAGTTGTTCTTTAGAACACTCTGGGAAGCTGCAGTAGAACACAAAGGAATCAACTGACAGTCTCTGCCCTTGTTGGATGTACATGTTTTACTGAGAATGTCAGACTTCATTCTCACATGACTGAGAAAGATAATGTGAATTTACAGAAAATATGCTCTCATTTTAGCTTCTGGAGCACCTTCCAAAACTGTATGGGACAAGCATGTGAAAATAGTTTTCTCTCAAACATGATTCATGATATCCCAGCAGAAGGTTTTTCACAGGGTAAAATCACCTTAGAACACACCACAATTCCTGAAATTAGTATGGTACCATCAACAAATGAATTCTAATGTAACTAAAGTCTGTTATCACCCTTTATAGTTCTCCTTTTGGTAACCCTCAAAATCTTCGATTCACTACAATGCATTTCAATGGGGTACTATCATTTATATTGGTCCCAAGATGGCTGCCAGCAATTCCAGGATGAAGTGCTGACAGCCAATCAGATCTCACGATGACATGTGTGGTTAGGCTCCGCCCAGATATATATGTGTTTTCTTTTTCAAATTTCTCACACACTACTGAGCGGATTTACACCATTTAAGCAAAAGGCACGACACTGAACCAAGGGCTACCTCTTTGCCAAATTTGGTGTAATTCCGTTCAGCAGTTCGGGCTGTAGCTGCGATGAAAGGTCCCTATGGAAAAATGAATGGGGAAAACACGTTTTGGGACCCCCTCTTTTTTCTCAGCCCCCGCTTGACTAATCACCTCGAGACTTTCAGGATAGGAGTGGACCGGAGCGCCCCAACAAGTTGGAAACTTTCGCGAAGATTCGTCAACCGGCGCCAACGTTATTGCAAATAGAATGTTGCGGATTTCCTATGGAAAATAGGTCCTAACTATAACTATCTACTGGCGACCGCCAGTCGATAATATATATATATTATCGCAGTCCCGTTGCCTCCCGGATATGTCCACAAAACGGATACGGACCACTCAGTAAGTGCTTCAGATTTGCTTTATTGCATAGTCGCCATTACGCGTTTCGGCTCGTTACAAGCCTTGATCACATGACATGGTTCTATTGTTGCAATTCTGTTTTTAAAGTGACGAGTGCAGGTGTGGCGTACCACGGGCAAAAAACAGCAATAGACATAAAAGACATGTAAAAACAATCTTTCTTTTTGTTTATACAAACAGATAGAATTTTGATTTTCTCTAAAGTTGGCTTTGCTCATTTAAGCTCTAATATTTAATAATGTAATGAATTTAAAATAATTTTAAAGTACATTGTTGTTGTTCAATCGCCAAACCCTACTCTTGATCTGTCATGACCGTGTTTTGGCCATTTTGGACTTGAACGCAACACATTCACATGTTATGATTGTCTGTCGTCAATGTAAAATACATATTGATCGCCCTTATCATGTTATTGTGTGACCCAGGCATGGGATTCAACGCGTTTACTGCATGTCTGTAAATGTCTGTGTTGCTAACATTGAAAGTGCTATAGTGCAAGGTGTTTTAGTGAAGAGGTGATAAAGTGCATAGTGCGAATTTATAACAATTATTTTTCTACCATTGTTCATAAATCAATTCCTTCATTAGACCACTATGGTTGGGTTCACATCTTAATCTCTATTTAAGTTCGGGTCTGAATACCCCCCGGGATCATAACTCGTTTGGATTAAAGTACTTGAACCCATATATGTCATTCTCAATTAATGTGCAGTTTAGATGCAGGTCCATATAGTTGTCTTCAATATATACATATAACACCACATATTGATAAAAAGTATAAATATGTAAAATGTTAAATATTGCATATTGGATAAAACATATTGTTGAATAAATAAGGTTTTTAAAATTTCTAAGATTTTTAAGATTTTTCTACCTGAGTTATTTGTGTTTGCTCTATACATATTGTTACAAGCAGGTATATTGATCCTCAGATACATTCAAACCCCCAGGATGTTTTGAATCCATGTCTATAATGTAAAGTGTTTCTAGCTTTCTTAGTCTGATCTCTCTGTTCCCACCTCTCCTACTGGGGGGGACTGCATCTAGGACGTAATATCTGAGATCCAGACTGTTAGATTTGTGATGCTCTTTAAAATGCTGAGCCACTGGGTACGTGTTATCCTGGTTTGTTATTGCTCGCATGTGTTGGAGCACTCTCGTATGAACTTGTAACTTGGTGCTCCCTATGTATTGCAGACCACATGGGCATGATAACACGTAGACTGCATGATCAGTCTTACACATCAATAGTTTTGTTATCTTATGCTCTCTAGTGCTGAACGGGGTTTGATATGTATTCTTATTTATACCCTGTTGACATGCTTTGCACACCTTGCATTTGTAAAAACCTTTGTGCGTTTGCAGCCAACTTGCTCCTTCAATGACCTCAGCACTGGTTTTCACCAGATTATCTCTCATGGATTGTCCTCTACTGTAGGTGATTAATACTCTCTGAGGTAATGATGACCCAATAACTGGGTCATTGAGTATTAGGGGCCAATTACGTTTGATGATTGACTGTAGATTTTTTTGTTGTCTGCTGTATCCCATTATAATCCTAAACTCACTGGTAGTCTGGATTCTTGCTTCTGTTCTATCATGGGAACCCTCAGTGAAATTGGATTCTTTGTCCGTGAGTAAATCTTCCCTTTGGAGGGTCATTGATTTTAAGATTGCCTTGTTGATAATCTTACGTGAATAACCTCGCTCCAAGAATCTGACTCTGCTAGCTGTCTGTGCATCTTTTAGGTCTGAGTTGTTACTGTGAATTTGTCTAAGTCGCAACATCTCCCCGTAGGGTATACTGTTCACCAAGTGTTTGGGGTGAGAGCTGCTGGCGTGCAATACTGAATTGCCGGCCGTTTCTTTACGGTAAAGCCTTGTCTCTAGTTTGTTGTTTTTGATATATATTTGTGTGTCTAGGAAATTGACTGTGGCATCGCTGATGGTGGCAGTGAAGTGCAGATTAATTTCATTGTTGTTGATGACATTCACAAATTCCTCAGCTTGATCATGAGTCCCCTCCCAGACCACAAACAAATCATCTATAAAGCATAGCCATAGCTTGATGTTACTCTGTACATACTGAATGTGTTCAACTCCAAGGACCAGCTCCTCCCACCATCCCATGTGAAGACATGCATAGCTGGGAGAGAAGCTGGCCCCCATAGCAACACCTCTTGTCTGTTGGTATAAAACATTGTTGAACATAAATATATTATTTTTCAAACAAAATGTGACCATTTCTACCAGCATATTGTTGTGCTTCAACGGTTGGCCAAGTCTCTTGTTAAGGTAATGTTCCAATGCTCTCACACCATCTATGTGCTTGATGCTAGTGTATAGCGAAGTTACATCAAGTGCCATGAGGAGATAACTGTTCTTCCATTCAAAATTCATCAGTTTTCTTAGAAAATCACTTGTGTCTCGTATAAATGACGGTAAGGCTTTCACATGGTCTTGCAGAAAAAAATCCACATATTGTGGTGTGTGCTCTAACAAACTATCTCTGGCAGAAATGATGGGTCTGCCCGGAGGTTTTGTTGGGTCTTTATGTACTTTAGGGATAAAATAGATTGTTGGGATTGTTGGGCTTTCTTTTTTCAGAAATTTGTGTTCTTGTGTCGTAATTAGCCCCTTCATTTTCCATGCCTGTAGTTTTTGATAAAATTCGGTGTATATGGCTTTCAAATTGGAAACACTGCTTTTGAGGTAACATGTCCTATCGTTGAGTTGGGAATATGCTTCCTTAGTATATTCATCTTTGGACCATATCACTATATTTCCCCCTTTGTCGAAATTACGTATCACTATTCTGTTGTTTTCTTGTAGTCTTTTCATAAGTTCATTGTACTTTTGGTCCCGCCAATTATACGTCATTTTAGTGTTCTGAACTTTGCAGTTTAGTTCCTTCATTTGGTCCACAACTTGTTCATGAAAAATGTCTTTCGAGTCTCTGGGGGTGACAGGGTTAAAGGTCGACTTAGGTTTAAAAGGTGTTGGCCGTATGTTGCTATCCTTTGTTGATGTCCTTAATATCACCCCTGCAACGTCCAAACTTTCACTTGAACCCACTTCTTGTGGATTGGATTAATTATTTTCCCATAGTTCTTGTAGGTCACTTATGAGAGGTAAGTCAGATTGAGACAGATTGGATGGCAGTTCTGATTCCATTGATTCAACATCTTGTTGCTGTCTTGGGTCTTTGTTGGATAAGGTGTGGAATTTTTTTAACTTCAATTTTCTAACGCATTTGTAGATATCCAATCGTGTTTTTGCATAATTGAAGTTATTATTTGGGCAGTACGATAAGCCCAAACTCAGGATTTGTTCTTCAGCTTTAGTTAGAGGGATATTAGCTAGGTTCATAACAGTATTGTTGTTACTATTGCTCACTTTTTGTTCCATCGACCCACAGTTTGTTTTCTTTGATTGGTAGTGTTTCCTGTTTGCTTTCCTCCTCTGTTTCCGCTTGAAGTTCCTGCTTGTTGTGCATCTGCTCTTTGCGTTCTTGGCCGGAGGGTTTGCCTCCGGTCGTGACATAAAAAATTGAGCTCTTCAACTAGCGACGGTTTTGGAGGTTGCTGGCCCCTCATGGGGTTCCTTGAGTCTAGTTCTGACTCACTATCTACTGCTGAGCTTAGGTCGGACTCGGACATATTGGACACTGGTTCAATCCCTTGCGATGTACCCACTTTGTGGTCATCATTGGTTTTGTACTTAGATATTCGTAATTCCTCATATTTTTTTGAAAATGTAAACATTTGCCCAAGTTTGTAATCTGTCTTATCTCTGTGAAATTTGTACGTTTTTCTTTCTTTAATCTTGTCTTCTTCTTTTTTCAATCTTAATAACATTTCACTGCGCAGGTTGGCTTTTTCGTCTACATCTCCCATGCTCTCTAGTTCCTCATTAATTTTGTCAATTTCTTCCAATAGTGCAGCACGGTCAATGTCCGCATATTTTATTAGTATCAGAACCAGATGTTTGGAGGAGTCAAGGTTGCATTCATCCCACTCACGCATCATGTTGGCATTGGGATTTTCATAGCTTGGTGCTATGAGTATTCTTAAGCCTCTGGGTATTCTACCCACATCGATGTACCTTTGTAGAGAACATGACTCCCACCATTTACTTTGTTCTAGTTTCATCTTTTTTCAATTTTTTTTAATTTTTCTTTAACGGAATTAGTTTGATTCATTGTAGAAGTGTTGCTTTCTTTCGCACTCGATGTCACTGTCGGGCAGTCATTAAACATCTCTAGTGCTGCCACTTCACGATCGCGTACCATGTCCGCCGACATTGCAATTTGCTTTGAAAATTGCTCGATGGGGAGTTTTTCTGCCAAAGTTTGATTGCTCCCTCCCGTCTTGCACATTTCTCCACCCCCGGATTGCCTGCTGTGCCTACCTGGTTTGTAGTATGTTTCCTCTGGGTCCTCCGACTCAGCCTCACAGAATACGGCCAGGATTTATGGAGTTTGTCGGCTTGTGGGGGTCAGACGCTTCCTCTCCTTCCAGATCAATTTCACTTCCAGGTTACCCCAGAACTCGTGTCTCACTTTGTGCGTCGATGTGTTTGGTGAGGGGGTCCCTATAAAGTCGAGTGAAACTCTCGGCTTATCATATCTCGCAGGCCCATTGCCTCCCGGATATTTCAACAAAACGGATACGGACCACTCAGTAAGTGCTTCAGATTTGCTTTATTGCATAGTCGCCATTATGCGTTTCGGCTTGTTACAAGCCTTGATCACATGACATGGTTCTATTGTTGCAATTCTGTTTTAAAAGTGACGAGTGCAGGTGTGGCGTACCATGTGCAAAAAACAGCAATAGACATCAAAGACATGTAAAAACAATCTTTCTTCTTGTTTATACAAACAGATAGAATTTTGATTTTCTCTAAAGTTGGCTTTGCTCATTTAAGCTCTAACATTTAATAATGTAATGAATTTAAAATAATTTTAAAGTACATTGTTGTTGTTCAATCGCCAAACCCTACTCTTGATCTGTCATGACCGTGTTTTGGCCATTTTGGACTTGAACGCAACACATTCACATTTTAATGAGTGTCGGTCGTCAATGTAAAATACATATTGATCGCCCTTATCATGTTATTGTGTGACCCAGGCATGGGATTCAATGCGTTTACTGCATGTCTGTAAATGTCCGTGTTGCTAACATTGAAAGTGCTATAGTGCAAGGTGTTTAAGCGCAGAGGTGATAAAGTGCATAGTGCGAATTTATAACAATTATTTTTCTACCATTGTTCATAAACCAATTCCTTCATTAGACCACTATGGTTGGGTTCACATCGTAATCTCTATTTAAGTTCGGGTCTGAATACCCTCCGGGCTCATAACTCTTTTGGATTAAAGTACTTGAACCCGTATATGTCATTCTCAATTAATGTGCAGTTTAGTTGCAGGTCCAAATATATATATATATATAATTTCGAATGATACCACTGTCAAGTGGTTGCATCCACCAAGCGTATGGGTGCTCCGTCACAGGCGCAATGCCCTTCTATTAATGTACAAACACATTTAGATACAAACAGCCAAAGAAGACGATCACCCCAAGGTGGTATAATATCCCAATCCTTTTTTACCGTCAGGGAGATTGGTGAGTGAGTGGGTGTGTCAGTGGCTGTATGGGTAAGTGAGTGGTGATGTGAGTGGCTCCATGGGTGGGCAAGTGGGTGTGTAGTGACTGTATGGGTGAGTAAGTGGGTGTCTGAATGGCTGTATCAGTGAGTGACTCTGTGTAAGTAGCTGTATGGGTGAGTGAGTTGCTGTTTGAGCGGGTGTTTGGTTAAGTGAGTTGGTGTGTAAGTGGCTGTATTGGAGAGTAAGTGTCTGTGTGAATGGCTGTATGGGTGAGTGAGTGGATGTATGAGTGCTTGTATGGATATGTGAATGGGTATGTAAGTAGCTGTGTAAATGAGTGTGTGAGTGCTTGTAAGGGTGAGTAAGTGGCTGTGTTGACCGGCTGTATCGGTGAGTGAGTGGGTGTATGAGTGGCTGTACTAGTGAGTGAATGGTAGTATGAATGGTTGTATGGCTGAGCGAATGGTTGTGAGTGTGGCTCTACAAGTGAGTGAGTGGGTGTGTAAATACTGGTATGGGTCTGTGAATGGGTATGTGAGTGGTTGTGTGGGCGTGGGCATACAAGAGGTTGTACGGGATCTCAGTGGGTGAGTGAGCGGTTCTGTGGATGATGTCATCAGTGATGTCATTTGAGATGTCATCAATGATGTCACTGACCATGTCATGAGTGAGGTAATATGTGAGGTGATAAGCAGTGCTTTTTGGGTGTGCAATTTATAGTTATAGCTCAGGTAACTATAATTGCTGAATTTCACTGGTTTTGTACGAGCAAAATCTGAGCCTAACTATAACGTCCCTGTAACCTCTGTTTTTTTCAAGGAATTTCTAAGGTTTTTTTTATTCTATTTGCTAACTCTAACAAACCTGTAACCTTTATTTTTTTAATGAATTTCTATGTTTTTTTTAACTAGTAGTCACATTTGCCGAGTGGTGGAGAAAGGGGGCGGGGCCTCTGACCAGCTCTCAGGAATCACGATGTGTCGGACTTACTGGATGTAACAGAACGGCTTGTTGGCCCCCAAGGACACTCTAGAGCCAAGGGGACTTCATCCCCCAACCAGCAGTGCACCAGGAAATGCGTTTGCAGAGTGGTGGAGAAAGGGGGCGTGGCCTCCAAAGTCCTCTCAGCAATTGTGCTCTGTGGCACTTACTGGAGGTAACAGGAGGACTTGTTGGCGCCCAAGGACCCTCAGCATCCAACGGGACTTCTACCCCCAATCACCAGTGTGCTAGGAGGTGCATTTGCAGAGTGGTGGAGAAAGGGGCGTGGCCTCCAAAGACCTCTCAGCAATCCTGCTGTGTGGGACTTACAGGAGGTAACAGGAGGGCTTGTTGGCCCCCAAAAAACCCCTGGAGTCAAGGGGACTTCATCCCCCAATCAGTACTGCGCCAGGAGTCGTGTTCGCAGAGTGGTAGAGAAAGAGGGCACGGACTCTGAAGTCTTCTCACCAATCATACTCTGTGGGACTTACTGGTAGTAACAGGAGGGGAAGTTAACCCCCAAGGACCCTCAACAGCCAAGGGGACTTCATTCCCCTACTAATTTTGCATCAGGAGGTGCATTTGCAGAGTGGTGGAGAAAGGGGGCATGGCCTCCAACAACCTCTCAGCAATCCCACTGTGTGGGACTTACTGGAGGTAACAGGATGGGTAGTTTGCCCCCAAGGGCCATCTGGAGGAAAGGGGATTTTATCCCCCAACTATTAGTGCGCCAAGATGCGCGTTTGCAGAGTGGTGGTAAAAAGGGGCAGGGACTCTGACAACTTGCCATTTTTTTCAATTTTATTTATCAGGGAGGAATGCCATGTGGCCCCCTTTCCCTGGGCTGATTTTGTCTCCGTGGACTGGCTTCTAGTGTGGGTGCCCTGGTCCCACTGAGGGCACCCACTTAGCAATGCTCAACCTTATGTTTATCCAGCTGGTTCCCCAGATGCTACATCAGTAGGAGGTTATTTCAAAGCAGATAGCATGGCTGCCCACGCTCTCAAGTCATCTTCCAGTTTTTCATCTTTACAGAAATATTTTATCTGGATTTCCTCAGCTGTTGCCCACTCAGAGACATCTCTGAGCCAATCCACATACCAAGGGGGCACCATATCCAGCCATTTTATAGTTATCTGGTGTTCTGCTAATAGCAAGCCAAGCAGGACAAACTTACTGCTAAGTCTTTTTAACGGGACTCAGACCCAGCAGTACATGCCTCTATTCCAGTTGTATATGCCAGCCAGTAGTGCTGTTCAGATTTTCTATCACCAACTGCCAGTAGGGAGATAAAACCACACTATATGTACAAAGTCAGTTGCCAGGCCCCCGCAGCGGGGGCAAGCATCTCACCGGGCAGGATATATAGCATGCAATGTGTTTGGGGAAAGATATGTTTGGTGGATATAGTTATATTTGATCAATTTAAATCTGGCATTGGAGCTGACTAACCGGACCACCTCATGTATTCATGTACATTCTTTTCCAGACACTGGAACACATAGTAATCCCTCCCATTCAGCCTGGACGGCGAGAGGGTGCCCCGGGAGATCACTGCACATTGCTCTATAAATATGTAATATCAGCCGGCTGCCCTCTGCCATTCTTAACAGTGTGACCTGAGTGTTGGAGCGCAATGGGGCATCCGGGAAGGTGGGCCAAAGCTCCCACACTGAGGCAGATATTTTAGCATATTGCAGATACTGTCCCACACCCAGGGCAAAGGATACATTGGCATTGACCCCTAGGATAAATCGCCCCTCAGGATACAAGTCACCCAAAGTATTCCATCCTCCATCTTTCCACCTCTGTACCAACATGGACTCCGCTATCTTCTGGAATGGCTGCAGGATCCACATCAGCAGGCCCGGGGCATAAGGGGCACGCCGGAGCACTCTCCTGATTGCTCCCTCCTACACCTTGGATACTTGACGCATAAGATAAGGTATCTGGTGGAACTCCGGATCCACTCATCAGCATCACCGGCAACGTATTTCCATCATGGCATCCCCTCAAAAGGGTTTTCTCCCACATATATTCAGAATCTAACCAGTGAACTGTGTGTTGCAAATGTGCTGCCATATAAAAGAGCTCTGTGTTGGGAACCTCCATACCTCCAAGGCTTCAAGTCCTTTTCAATGTGGGGAGCCCAAAGTGTATTTGCTTATTAACCCACAATAGGTCTACAATTAAGCTATCAATCGTTTTGAAGTAGCAACTAGGAATCACAAATCTAGTGCCTTGGAGCACATAAAGACATTTAGGGAGCATTATCATTTTCACTACAGCAATTCTACACATAAGGGAAGAGGAAGGTCTCTCCAAAACCTCACAGATGTGCATAGGCCCTTCATCAACTTTTTGATTTTTTTTTGTTTACATTTCTTTTATTGGGTTTTTACATGTATTTCAACGGTTTCCAATAATAAACATATGCATATATATACTTTTCAAAAATAAACCATACATCAATCAATATCTGCCAGTTTAACATATTGGGCAATACTTTAGCGTGGTGCATGTGAGATGTCAAGTATATCAGCGTGTTAATTCTGGGGGATGAACTTCAGGGTGAGGGGGTAGGGGGAAGAGTCGTCTATGTGTCTTGGTAAGATGAAAGCAAATGCCTGTGTCAGTGCACCGTCTTCGCACCTCTGCACGCCTTGATTCTGCTCCTGCGTACTATTTTTCCCTCTATTTTTGTTTTCTTTCCCTTCTTCCCACAGTGAAGCTGTATGCCGCCTGTCCTTGCTGTTTATATGACCATGTTTTGGCTTGGATGTGTGACTGGGACCACCACCTTTCCGATATTAAGATACAGGAACAATTATTCAGTATGCACCAGTTGGAGCCCCAGATAGTGGACGTCAGTCAATTCCAGAGGAAGCCCCACAGTCAGAAGTAACTCAATTAATACTTTGGTCAGGGATCCCAAGAGGAATAATTTAGATTTGGTCAGATTCATGTGGAGCCCTAAGATGTCCCTGAACTCCTGCACCACGTTCAGGAGTATGGGCATGGAATATATTGGCTGCCTCTGAATATCAGGGTATCATCTGCATAGTGGGAGACTACCTACTGTAATCCCCCCAGGGGTGCATCATCCTGCACATCCTCTCAGCCATTGGCTCCATCGCAATCATGAACAGGAGCAGTGATAGAGGGCATCCCTGTCTAGTCCTTCTCTGCAGGCTAAAGAGGTCTGAGACCTCCCCTCCTGAACATACTCTAGCACAAGGGGCAGTATAGAGCAGTCAAACCCATTCTATAAATTTAGGACCTATCCCTACTTTCCTCATCACATGCCAGAGGTATGTCCAGTCTAAGGAGTCAAACGCTGGTTTGATATCTAACAATGCTAAGGCATAGGCATCACTACGCAGCTGTGGGGCGTAAAAGACATGAGAGAGCCGCCTTTTATTGTGCAAAGGACTCCTCTTTGGGATGAATCCTGATTGATCCATGTAGATGGGGGACGGAAGACAAGAGGAGAGGAGCCACTAAAATACTTCGGAGGAACTTAAATCGACATTCAAGAGGGAGATAGGTCTGTAGGCGGTGGCTACAGTTGGGTCCTTGCCAGGCTTATGTACCATCACTATCAGGGCTTCGTACTTTGTGGAACAGAGGCAGCCCTTCTGGACGGCCTCTTCGTAGACCTCCAAGAGTTTATCGGGTACTGTGTCTGCGTACCTGCAGTAAAACACAGTGGGAACACCATCTCTTCATGGCGTTTTTGCAGTTTTTAGTTCACAAATTGTGGAGAGAATCTCCGCATGCGTAATAGATCTGTCCAGTGAGTGACAGTTATCTGTGTCAAGACAAGGAAGTGGGATGTCCGCCAGGTATTCCCCGATGTGACCCATCTGACTTGTCTCCCCTCTAGCATAGATTTTACTTAAATGGGATTGAAATACCCCATTAATCGCCCGCTATGTACTAACTAGACATCCTGTATGATCGTGTAGAGTCAGGATTGGAGTCTGGGAATTCTCCTGTCTGACTAATCTGGCCAGCATTGCCCCTGTTTTATCTCCTGCATGTAGATGTTGCAGATACGCAGTGAATGTATGGTTCTCAAGTCTACTCCAGTCATCTAATAAAGCTTTATGAGGCCTCTCACCAGTCCACTAATCTATCGGAGTGTAAATGAAGCACTGCCTCTGTCACATAGGTCTCTCTCACATGCTTGGATATCTCTTTCCAGCTGTTGTTTGACCCAAAGGTTGTTTGAGACATAGCCCTCGAAGAACCGTCTTCATCGCCTCCCAGTCTGTAACACTACTCCCTGAGGTACCCGAGTTCTCGGAGAAATAGTGTGTTTGGGCCCGATTCACAAAAGTAATCTGAGACAAAATCCTAACTTTACGACTTTCGGTATTCACAAAAGGCATTTAGGAGTAGTAAAGTTAGGATTTTGTCTTAAGTTTGTCTTAAGTTTTGGTCTTAAGACAAAATCCTAACTGAAGTTAAACTTAAGTTAGGATTTTGTCTTAAGACCAAAACTTAAGACAAATTTAAGACAAAATCCTAAATTAACTTAAACTTAAGTTAAACTTAAGTTAGGATTTTGTCTTAAGACCAAAACCTAAGACAAACTTAAGACAAAATCCTAACTTTACTACTCCTAAATGCCTTTTGTGAATACCGAAAGTCGTAAAGTTAGGATTTTGTCTCAGATTACTTTTGTGAATCGGGCCCTTAGTGTGTCGCTGCCTATCGCCTCGAATGGAGGCACCATCAGCGCCTCTGCCCTCAGGCTCCAGAGTGGTATCACAGGGCGTCTTCGCTTCCTCCCAAAACTCAGAAGAACAGGAAAGTGATCTGATAAACAGTGATCCAAGTACGAGATCCCCAACACTATTTATGCTATATCACTGGAGACCAGACAATAGTCCAAGCGGCTATGGGTCCCGCTGCAGGGGTATAACAGGAGAATTCTTTTTCCTGTGGATGTCGAGACGGCGCAGTTCTTGCATAATGTCACGCAACGCTTCGGTCAGATGGGGTTTAGTATGATGTTTGGGTGGGTCTCTGTCTATGGTGCCATATAGGACACAATTACAGTCACCCGCCATGATAATGTTGGTTGTGAAATAGGGTGAGGCAGCCACTGTGGCCTTGGTGTAAAAGTCAGGGCAGTCATTATTTGGTGCATAAATTTTCACCAGGCAGACTGCTCTGCCATCCAGGGCCCATGTAGTATGACCTACCTACCCTACCCTCCGGATCTAGAACATGACCTCTATGATGAAAGGGTATCCCAGGGGCCACCCATATTAGCACACTCCTAGTATAACCAGAGTATGAGGTGTCATACAATTGCCAATCAACAAACAGGGGAATGAGGGGCTTTTTATAGAGGTCCAACATAAATGCCCAGTCAGATACTGTAATCTAAAGGTATGTAGTTCCTCTTATAGTGGTGCCTAGGAGAAAAGATGTGAGCCAAACCACCATCGTTTGTAATTACAACCTGACGAGGAGCAGGTCCATATGATGAAGCATGACATCTAGCTTGCTAGGTGTGTGAGGACCCTAGTTCCGAAATAAGGAATTTCCCCTATTCTCCTCCCCACACCTTACTCCACCGAGGTTGTAAATACAAACGATGGTGGTTTGGCTCACATCTTTTCTCCTAGGCACCACTATAAGAGGAACTACATACCTTTAGATTACAGTGTCATACAATTGCCCCCTCGATTGTTTCCTGAGACAAGGTATGCAGGCTCCCCATACATGTGTTTCTTGCAAAAATGTAATAGATACTTTATAACCTTTCAGATAGGCATGTACTCTCCTAAGATTCTCAAATTGGGCCATGCCCGGACATTCCAGGACATGAGTTTAGTTATGTGGTCTGTCATCTGTATGTATAATTAATTTCTTCCACCCCATCAGTTGGGATGTCCCTGTCTCCAGCACATCTCTAAGGAGGCAACCTGGGCTCAGCAGTTGGGAGCATAGTGCACAAGAGCAGCATGTAGTTCCCCAAACTTTTAAACCTTTAAAAGCAAAACTTTTACCCAACGCCCCTCCCATTTGGAGCTGAGCTAAAACCTCCCGCCGAGAAACCAGCCAGTCAGGAGCCAGCATCTGCCGTTCCATTCCCTAAAACTGAAATCTAAAGGAAATCAAAGCAGTTAAACTGTATGCTCTGCTAGAGGTAGGGACGCAGGAGAGGGTGCAAGTCTATAGGTGCTCAAGCCCCCTCTCCTTGCCTAATCACCTCTTTCCTAAGCCTCTTCCATCGGCATATATCATCCAATCTCCCTCCCTCCCTCCCAGGTAACAGTTCAATAACATTCTCCAACCCTGGCGAATGTTACCATATGGATTATGTCAGTTCCATCATCGTCTGCACCAAGGAACACAGAAGATCCTCCCTCTGGTGCCCCTCCACAGAGGCTCACAGTGCTCAGTCAATCGAGTAAATCATGGGAATCTCTCCAAGCCAGTGCTGTCACTAGCTGTGCCAGGGTCACTGCGGCATCTCTGGAAAGAGTCCCTTAAGTCTGGTACCAAGTCCGTGGTACTGAGCATACCATCTGGGCATCCCACAATCTTCTCTGATTGTTGGTTATCATCAAGACTCCTCCACCATCCCTTACATCTCCGTAGGCAGACAGATTGTCTCTGTGTGCTCAGGATAAGCTGATCATGCCGTCCCGTGCTCTGGCTAGTGGTCTGCGTCAGGGTATCCAACCAGTCACTGACTTCCCCAGAACTAAAAAAAGAATAGCACCTTCCCTCATGTTGTACAAATAGTTCGGCTAGGAAGATCAGGCTGTATTTGAAATTCATGTCTCTCAGGGGTTTTTTGACAGCAAGGAAAGTTTTTCATTGTTCCTGCACTCGTTGCGTATAGTCGGGGAAAAATAGAAATGGGTTTAACCTGAAACAGTGGAGGGCCCCGTACTTGGACACATTGAAGGATGGCGTCATGATCACGAAAGTTAAACAGGCAGACAATTATAGCCCTCGGCGGGGCTCCAAGCTTTGGCGGGGGAGCAAGTGGTCTGTGAGCCTTTTCGTTCATGAAGAATTTAGACATTCTTTTTGGAAGCAGGACTGTAGTAATCCATTCCTCCAGGACCAATTCGACAGATTGTCCCTCCGCCCTTTCTGGAAAGCCATTGAATCATAGATTGTTCCATTGAGCTGTCAGCTTCTGGATTTTCAAGACTGTGGTGCGCAGGTTATCGACCTCTTGCTGTAAGATGTTGAAGTGTTGTTCAGTGACGGTCACTTGATCCGCCACCTTCCGCAGGCCTGTCCTGATTAAAATAACATCTATGGCGACTGAATCAATTTTGGCAACCATCTCAATTCGTGAGCTCTGTACTGCTACCAGCAAACCTGTGAGAAACGAGGCCAAGCCTGCCTTCTCTCCAGGTCTGTCCTCTGGGCACCTCATCTCCTCCTCCCTATCAGGCTGCAGTGTATGTGTGTAGTTGACAATCTTCTACAACTGTGTGGGCTTGGATCCCTTGTCCTTGACCATAGTGATGGAGCCCCTAATGCAGGCCCAAGAATTCAGGAGCTAGGTGAATATTGGCACCACCTTTGGGCTACCCGCTCACACTGCAAGGAACTGATATCAGCTGGAAGTCAATGATAGCCCTCTGCAGTCCGGGGTTTGGCCCGAAGGGGGTGATCTGCAGGGGGCAGGTGCACTGACAATTCAACAGTTGAAACTAGGAGTTCAATGCGGTTTAGTAGCCAGAGGAAATGCCCAGGGGGGCCTTCTCCCTGGACCCCTCCATGAGCAGAGTCTCTTACCCACTCAGCTTCCAAGTGCAGCAGCTCTTTTTCTTCACTATTCAGACTCCAGGAGGCAGTCTAGACTCCCCTTCTTCAGTCAGCACTCCATTGGAGGTCCACACCCCTGAGGGAGGGTATTGCACAGCACTGCTGCAGGGCAGGCTCACTAGCCCAGTAGTCTTAATGGTGCGCAGTATTCGTCGTACAGCAGGGTGGCCTCTGTACACCCCCACAGCATCTGTAAATTTTCCCCTGCAGGCTCTGGCAAGTCAGCATGAGAATTGTTCCTGTGAGGTCTGCACCTACCCTTGCCCCGGTCTGAAAGTGAACTTGTCACCCTCGCGCTCCTCCTAGCAGCCACACGGTCCCAGGGCCCTTCCAGACATGCAGTGTGCAAAGTCCCCAATGTATAACGCAGTATCTGAAAGGGGGGCTCTCAGAATAGCTAGTTCAATGAGCCCCTGCTGCAGGTGAAGTTGCCTGGGGCCCAGAACAGGTAGCTCAAGTCTGTGCTCTATCGCAGCAAGATAGAGGAGTGCAGGGCCGCTCCACCAAGTCTACTGTTCACATGGTGTGCCCAACTCACAGGCAGAGCGAGGTGATCCCTGCCACTTATTGACTCAGGGTCTCCGTTGTTCACCCTGGATCCCAGCCACAGGAGTCGCGAATTCAGGGTGAAGAAAAGTCTCCTTTGTGGTGGGCTCGGCTGCAGTGATGGCCCTTCGTAGAATTGCAGTGGGCCCTCGTGTCCTGGTTGCACCCCAAGCAGCATTCTCTGGGGTCGCATGTTAAGGCTGCACGTAGTGCAGCACGACCACCTGCCCTAGAGATCAGGGTTCCCCCACCTCTTCTGCACCATCGAGCTGCCTCGCTGTCTTACCCGGGGCCCCAGGAGCAATGCAGGAACACAGAGTGGCTCTCAGTTGCAGCGCGACGTCACCTTTCGTGAGCCAGATACAGCTGTTGTCGGAGGGCCTGCCGTAGCCCTCCGGTTTCATCAGACAGCTTGTAGCCCCGGAGGGACTCACCAGCTCAGGAGTCTTCTTTATGGAGAGCAGCATCGCTTCCAGACTCGTTGCCTGGCTCCCGTTCTGCAATTGATAGTTGCTGCTGTTGATGGCTGAGAATCAGAGAGAGCCCCAATGCAGTTTGGTTTGTGGCCCACTCGTCTCTGCCATACAACGGTCTCTGAGGGCTGCAGGAATTTCCCTACATTCTCCCCACTACGTGATTTGCTGGGGGAATGCACAAGGGGTAGATGGCAGCAAAAAACAGAAAGCATTAGGTCAGGATTTCACTGTTGCCAGCAGGAGCTCAGGCAAGAGCGTCTAATCGGCCATTTTGCTTGGCCACTCCCCCATAGGATGAAGCTTTTAGAGTCATGCCTTTAAAGTGCACCGATGCCCTGTTTCCCTCCCCTGGCTCCAGACTAACTACAGGGGGTATTCAGCCCTATGTGTGGAGACAGGAGTCAGGACACAGCCTATTCAGGTGTAAGTAAGGCTGGGCCCAGCTCCTCCCTCCCATCCTGCTAGTGATGGCCCAATCAGTCACATATAAGCTCCAACTATGTGTGGCTGTTTAGGAGTAATACACAAAGCCTAACTGCCTACTACACCCAGTCATGTGACCAGAGACTGTCTGCAGGCACCAAATGGCTAAGTCAGGAAAATTCTAAGAGCCAGATGCATCAAGGTATTTTGCGATCACAAACAGTGCGATGCGCAAAAATCGGACATTTGCAATCGCAAAATAGCACTAAGCAATGCATCATTGAAATTCTCAGAATAATTCGGAAAACCGCTAAATTTGCGTTTCCCAATTTTGTGATCATGAAATAGCGAATTCGTAATTGCGAATTTGCCATTAGGTTATCGCAAACATATGCATCAAACATTCGCAAATTGCAATTACGCTAGGATTCGCAATTTTGCACATGCAAAATAGCACCAATTCAAAACAGGTGTTAACCAGGTGAAAACTATTTAAACAGCCCCAGAAGGCCTCAGAATGTTTCACAATGGCTGCGCTGTACGTCATGGCGAGGAGGATGACGATACAAGCAGCAGCACAGAGAAGAAGGAGGATTCTGGAACTGATATTTAGATTGCGCATTACATTGTTGGGGCAGACAGAGGAAGAGATTATTGATAAATATAGGTTGAATTCTTCCATGATCTATGATCTGATAACTGAATTAGATCCACTACTGCAGCGTCAGACTTGCAGAACACATGCTGTTCCCACTCATGTGCAGGCCCTATGTTTACTGTGTGAGAAGTTGGCCTGGCATATGCTGTCCACTAATTATAGTGGGCACCTTGCACCAGTCCAAACAACCCCTTATTGGAGATAGGTTAAAGACAACCTTATTGAAAGCTATCCTAGTGGTAGCTATGGAGAGCAGCCTTCAGGCTAAGTCTTGAAGGAATGTAAAGCAGCTTGTTTTACCAGTCTATAATCTCTTGAGTGACCAAATGAAAGAGCACCACACCAGGTATATATTCAAAATATATGTATTTATTGCTAAACACACCCCTCTAGTCTCTTTATGAGGCTAGAGTTCGAAGTACACAAGTTAGAAGTTATTTAAACACAGTAATAGCACAAATACACGTTTGGGCCCTAGGGGCGTACCAAACCATATACCAATAAAGTGGTATAAGAACCACGACTGAACTAGACACTAGGCCTAGAGCCTCTAGAAGTGCTTGGACCACAAGGAACCACCCAAGGTAGTGACACAGAGAACCCACGGGGGACGCGTGCAGTGTAAATACACAACCGCGATACGCCGTTAACTTCTATGGAGAAAGTCGCGATCAGGAAATTAAAGAAAAGGGACACTTAAAGGAGGACTTGGAGCAAACCCTTTGAGAACTAGGTCGTTCTAGAGTCTCTACCCACGGGAGCACCGGAGTACTCGTGTTACCTCACCCAGGGAAGCCGGGTGCATAGGTGCCTTTCGGGGTCGGGTTTCGTCGTCGATTTGAATGGCGATCTGCTGCAAAGTGCTGCTGGCGACCAAGTGGAAAGTGTCCGGGTGGATCCAAGAGTGGATTGGAGATCTGAAGAACCTGAAAGCAGAGGGGACAGAGTCTGGGTCACTAGCCAGTGACCAGGAAGGCGATGGACAGATGCCCACCGATGTCGAGTGCTTCAGGTGCGTTGACAGTCATCTTGACTCTTCAGCCACGAGGTCCGGGAGGCGTTGTTGGCAACCAGGAGCAGGATTCGGGCTGGTACACGATGTTTGTCGAGTGCTGAGGTGTCGGCGACCAGATTGGACCCAACAAGCCTTGGCAACGGCACGTCTCGGTGAAGATGAAGATCGTCGATGGTGCAGACCAGCAAGGTCCGAGGAACTCACCCAGCGAGGGTAAGTGAGGGCAGGCCTGGAGCAACCAGGATGCCCAAGAAGAAAAAGATTGGCCTTCGTGAAGGGCTACTAGCCAATGGGCTAGCGACCGCGAAGGAGACTCAAGACGTCGCACGTGGATCTGGCTCACAGGACACTCGTGGAGTGGAGGCCAGTGATCTTCGGTGCAGTTGGTGCTGGAGGCTAGAGCTACTAGGAGCCCAAAGCATGACTTCGTGGGAGACCCAGAAGAGGATGCACTTGCAAATGTGCTCGATGTCCAGGGGTCACGGTCTCACGTTACCCACGATAGCTACGGGCCTCAGCTTTGCTGGGGACTCAGGGTAGCCTCAGTGAAGTCTGAGAATCTACCTCTGGTGATGCGAAGACTTCGGCGTCCGACGGGAGCTTCAGAAATGCAGACCGGACAGATGCGTCTTTGGTGCCTGCCAAGCAGGGGAGTCACTCCTTGACCCCAAGGGAGATTCTTCTGTCCTCTAGTCTTGAGTAGAGCGTCAAAGGTCCAGGATTCTGTTTCAGAGTTTCGTCCAGGGATAATCTAAAGTCCTAAGGACTGGGTTCCTATACTTATACCAAGTTTAGGGGTTGGACTACTCTGTGGCCCCACCTATGGGTGGGTCAGGGCAGAGGGGTGGCTACACCCCTTTCCCTTTGTCCAGTTCGCGCCAAAGCAGGGGCTGCAAGCCCTGATCCGGTTTGAACTGGGGTATGCACAGGGACACCAAATGTGCCCCCAGTGCAGGACTTCAAAGCACCCGAAAGTGCTCCCGCCCAGCCCCAATACACATTATCCTGTCTGGGGAGGTGGTCACACCTCCCTGAGACAGGAAACCTATTGTCCAGGCCTCCCCTGCCAGAGTTTCATCCAGCAGCAGGAGGCCAGACTTGTGTCTGTGGCAGCAGCATCCATTTTGTGATGCCAGGCTTTAGAAAGAAGTTACCGGCCAGGCCAGGGTTAACATGTCTCTCCCTCTAGAAGGGTGGAATGCTACCCCCGCCGCCAGAATTGGCGGGGGGGTAGTATTCCAAGATGTTTGACACCAAACACGACATGTTTCGGTGCAGCCATTCCAAAGTTAGCATTTAACGCGAGGTTATAATGCGCTTAAGAGTATATGGTCAGGCTGCACTACAAACAGCATCAGAGAAGGGTCTCAGAACGCTGCAGAGGGGCCCTGCTCAGGCAGGGGCACCCTCTCACATAGGAACCATGCACTCTGCCTTCAGGATTGATAAGGCCTGCCATAGGAGTGACTTATATGTTTATATGTGTGTATGTATTTAGTGATATAGGTAACCTATATCACAGTAAGGGGTGCATGCACCACCCTACCCAGGCTGCAGTAGCAGACCTGTGGTGTCAGTTTGGATGGCCTTCCAGGGGTGGCACAATACATGCTGCAGCCCCTGGCAGGCCTCTGAGGTACCTATGCCCTTGGTACATAGTATACCATATACTAGGGACTTATAAGGGCACTCCAGATTCCAATCAGAGATGTGCCTAAGGCACATGGAAACCATTTTACAGAGAAAGCAGATAGACTGGGGCCCTGAATAGCAGGATCCCAGTCCAACTAAGTCATAAACCAGCAAAACACCATAAAAAAGTGGGGGCAACCATATAGTCAGATTCCACCTTCCTACATAACCCCCCAAACGAAAGGAGATAAGGCTAACCTTGGCCAGTTGAGCCTTTATTGACTAAGTGGCCATATAAGGAAGCACCTGCACTAGCATGGTTGCCCCCTGTCTTATGGTCCACTAAGCAATCCCTCACCCTAAGGGTATGAGAGGGTCTCCACCATGGGGAATCACTACCTGTGGTGTGCTTAGGTAAAGTACAAGGCTGGTGAGGTGTCTGAGTAGGGAAGTGAGGCCCTAGGAATGTTGGTCTCAGCTTCCTCAGATCACTGGTCACCATGTATGCCTGTCTTTCCATGACTGAGTTGCACTTTGCTCTAAGGGTCAACCTTTGGCTGCCTACAGCTGGGGGTTGGGTCCCTTTGGATGGAACACTGGAGGGACATGGCAGGTTTGGAACCTTCTGGTCCCAGGTTTGCCCTTGCCTACCAGAGTCCTTCTGGGGAGGTCCCTACATAAAGGTATGGGGGATCCCTCAGTGTGTAGAGGAATGTTCACCTGGCTAGGGCTACTAGACTGGGTGCCCCTAATCTGCTGATGGGGGGGTTCCTCTGGACAGGGGGCCCTGGGGGGGTCCACTGACCTCCATGACCTCTGCAGCCCTGGGCTGGCTGAGGCAGGGTAGAGAGGGGCAGGTTACCTGCTCCAGACTGGGTACCACCTTGGAAGGGTCCTCTGCCATCAGGGGTGTGGCCAGGCTAGGCCTGACTACCTCTGGGGCAGTTCCTTCACTAGGGGTAGGGTCAGTTCCCTGAGGAGGCTGACCCTTACCTACTGTCTGGAGGGAAGAAGACTTTTCTTCAACCCTTGTGCTCTCTTTTGGGGGAGAGTGGGCCATTCTTCCAGGCTCCATCCCTCCAAAATCTTGGGCTGGGGCTGTGGCCATCACAGCCCCACTAACCTCTACAGGGACGCCCAGCATCCTTAGATGGGTTTGGTGTTCAACTTCAGCCCAGGCTGAAATTTCCAGATCATTGCCCATCAGGCAATCTACAGGTAAGGTTGGGGACACAGCCACTCTTTTTGGGCCTGTGACCCCTCCCAGCTGAGATTGACTATGGCCATGGGGTGATCTGTTCTGACACCATCAATGTTGGTCACCTGGTATTTAAACTCAGGTAAAAACTGGTGAGGGGGACTAGTTTCCCTGCCACCATGGTGACACTAGCCCCTGTGTCCCTAAATGCCACACCTTTCTGACCATTAATTATTGGCTCCAATCTGTAGCTGCCCAACGCTGTGGGACCCATGGTAAAGGTGGCAAATCCTATACCACCATCAGAGTCAGAGGAGTCTGTTGAGGGGTCCCTGTTTAAACTAGGGCCCACCTCTGTTCCTCTTGCAAAAGCACCTAACTTTTTGGGTGCACTACTCCCAACTGGAGGATTACTACTGGTAGTACCAGGAGGGGTGGTAGTAGTTGTGGGAGGAACATTTTCTTTATTGCCAATCCTGGGGCAACTGGGATCAGTTTTCCAGTGCCCAGGCGTTTTACAGACATGGCAATATGGTTTCTTTTCAGGAGAAGAAGGAGTTTGGGACCCACCCCAGAAGAGGAATTTTGGGGCCCTGTAGTGGACTTATCTTTAGATTTGTCCCCACCTTTCTCTTGGGACTTAGTAGAATCTTTCTTCTGGTCACCACCCTGATTTTTAGTTTTCACTCTGGTTCTGACCCATTTGTCTGCCTTCTTTCCCAATTCTTGGGGAGAGGTCAGATCAGAGTCCACCAGATACTGGTGCAAAAGCTGGTTTTGACAATTATTAAGGATCTGCTCCTCATAATCAAATTGTACAATCCTAAAAAGTCATGCACTTTGTTGCCATGTATCCAACCTTCCAGAGCCTTAGTAGCACAGTCTACAAAATCAACCCAGTCTTGAGTCTGAGCTTTTGGGTGTCTCTGAACTTCAACCTATACTGTTCAGTGGTTAGGCCAAACCCATCTATCAGAGCACTCTTCAAGACTGTGTAATTGTCAGCATCCTCTTCTCTTACAGTGAGGAGCTTGTCTCTACCTTTGTCTGCAAAGGAGAGCCACAAGATTGCTGCCCACTGCTTCTGGGGGACCTTCTGAACTTTACAGGCCCTCTCCAGTACAGTTATCCATTTGTGGATGTCATCCCCACTCTGGTAGGGAGGGACAATCTTGTTTAGGTTTCTATGGTCATAAGACCTTTCCCTATCTTTAGGGATATTGCTGCCACCATGGGACTCTAGTCCCAACTTTTTCTCTCTTTGTAGAGATCTAGGGACTCCTGTCTATAGCCAGTTGCTGTTTTCTGAGTTCAAGCTGAGCTTCCTCATATTGAATCAGCCTCTTTCTTCTCTCATGAGAGGATTCCCTCCTATGAGAGGAGACAGAGGTCCCTATTGAGGTGCCAGAGTGGTTAGACTCCTGAGAAGGAGACCTAGACCTTCTGGGCACACTCACAATCCTTCCTGGGGGACAAAGTGGAGGTCATTCTGAGCCTCCTCCTCATCCACAGGAGGAATTGGGTTATCCAGGTCAGGGTCATTGTCACCCTCCTGGTCAGTTCCAGAAGGGGGGCTGGGGGTACTGCTACCCCTGGCCCCATTCTCATCTTCTGCCCCACCCTCTGCTCCTACCCCTTCAGTCCCTAAGGGCCTGCTGAGATCATAAGCCTCCAACATCTCCCTAAGATGTTGGGTGGTGGACTTTGTCCTGTCTTCAGTTTCCTCAAGTTACATAATGCTCTCAATTCCAAGAATGGGAGTGTATCATACTTGGAGGGAGAAAACCATGGGCTTCTGGCAAGGACTCACTGGGTCCTGGCTTTGAAGACATCACTAGTGAGGTGTGGTGTATGCACTACCTACTCTAGTGTGGCCTACTAAACTCTCTTGAGTTGTAGAAAGGGTGTGCTATCCCTTAACAGTTCAGTAGAACTTACTGTATTCTAAGCTTAATTTATATGTACCCTAGGTACCTTTAGTGGTTTTCAGTTGATCAATTCAATTGAGATTATCTGGTAAAACAATAGCAAGCTGGAATCCCACACGCTGCACACCAATGTGAGAAGTTGGCCTGGCATATGCTGTCCACTAATTATAGTGGGCACCTTGCACCAGTCCAAACAACCCCTTATTGGAGATAGGTTAAAGACAACCTTATTGAAAGCTATCCTAGTGGTAGCTATGGAGAGCAGCCTTCAGGCTAAGTCTTGAAGGAATGTAAAGCAGCTTGTTTTACCAGTCTATAATCTCTTGAGTGACCAAATGAAAGAGCACCACACCAGGTATATATTCAAAATATATGTATTTATTGCTAAACACACCCCTCTAGTCTCTTTATGAGGCTAGAGTTCAAGTACACAAGTTAGAAGTTATTTAAACACAGTAATAGCACAAATACACGTTTGGGCCCTAGGGGCGTACCAAACCATATACCAATAAAGTGGTATAAGAACCACGACTGAACTAGACACTAGGCCTAGAGCCTCTAGAAGTGCTTGGACCACAAGGAACCACCCAAGGTAGTGACACAGAGAACCCACGGGGGACGCGTGCAGTGTAAATACACAACCGCGATACGCCGTTAACTTCTATGGAGAAAGTCGCAATCAGGAAATTAAAGAAAAGGGACACTTAAAGGAGGACTTGGAGCAAACCCTTTGAGAACTAGGTCATTCTAGAGTCTCTACCCACGGGAGCACCGGAGTACTCGTGTTACCTCACCCAGGGAAGCCGGGTGCATAGGTGCCTTTCGGGGTCGGGTTTCGTCGTCGATTTGAATGGCGATCTGCTGCAAAGTGCTGCTGGCGACCAAGTGGAAAGTGTCCGGGTGGATCCAAGAGTGGATCGGAGATCTGAAGAACCTGAAAGCAGAGGGGACAGAGTCTGGGTCACTAGCCAGTGACCAGGAAGGCGATGGACAGATGCCCACCGATGTCGAGTGCTTCAGGTGCGTTGACAGTCGTTTTGACTCTTCAGCCACGAGGTCCGGGAGGCGTTGTCGGCAACCAGGAGCAGGATTCTGGCTGGTACACAATGTCTGTCGAGTGCTGAGGTGTTGGCGACCGGATTGGACCCAACAAGCCTTGGCAACGGCAAGTCTCGGTGAAGATGAAGATCGTCGATGGTGCAGACCAGCAAGGACAGAGGAACTCACCCAGCGAGGGTAAGTGAGGGCAGGCCTGGAGCAACCAGGATGCCCAAGAAGAAAAAGATTGGCCTTCGTGAAGGGCTACTAGCCAACAGGCTAGTGACCGCAAAGGAGCCTCAAGACGTCGCACGTGGATCTGGCTCACAGGACACTCGTGGAGTGGAGGCCAGTGTTCTTCGGTGCAGTTGGTGCTGGAGGCTAGGGCTACTCAGGGCCCAAAGCACGACTTCGTGGGAGACCCAGAAGAGGATGCACTTGCAAATGTGCTCAGTGTCCAGGGGTCACGGTCTCACGTTACCCACGATAGCTACGGGCCTCAGCTTTGCTGGGGACTCAGGGTAGCCTCAGGGAAGTCTGAGAATCCACCTTTGGTGATGCGAAGACTTCGGCGTCCGACGATGGCTTCAGAAATGCAGACCGGACAGATGCATCTTTGGTGCCTGCCAAGCAGGGGAGTCACTCCTTGACCCCAAGGGAGATTCTTCTGTCCTCTAGTCTTGAGTAGAGCGTCAAAGGTCCAGGATTCTGTTTCAGAGTTTCGTCCAGGGATAATCTAAAGTCCTAAGGACTGGGTTCCTATACTTATACCAAGTTTAGGGGTTGGACTACTCTGTGGCCCCACCTATGGGTGGGTCAGGGCAGAGGGGTGGCTACACCCTTTCCCTTTGTCCAGTTCGCGCCAAAGCAGGGGCTGCAAGCCCCTGATCCGGTTTGAACTGGGGTATGCACAGGGACACCAAATGTGCCCCCAGTGCAGGACTTCAAAGCACCCGAAAGTGCTCCCGCCCAGCCCCAATACACATTATCCTGTCTGGGGAGGTGGTCACACCTCCCTGGGACAGGAAACCTATTGTCCAGGCCTCCCTGCCGGAGTTTCGTCCAGCAGCAGGAGGCCAGACTTGTGTCTGTGGCAGCAGCATCCATTTTGTGATGCCAGGCTTTAGAAAGAAGTTACCGGCCAGGCCAGGGTTAACATGTCTCTCCCTCTAGAAGGGTGGAATGCTACCCCCACCGCCAGAATTGACGGGGGGGTAGTATTCCAAGATGTTTGACACCAAACACGACATGTTTTGGTGCAGCCAATCCAAAGTTAGCATTTAACGCGAGGTTATAATGCGCTTAAGAGTATATGGTCAGGCTGCACTACAAACAGCATCAGAGAAGGGTCTCTGAACGCTGCAGAGGGGCCCTGCTCAGGCAGGGGCACCCTCTCACATAGGAACCATGCACTCTGCCTTCAGGATTGATAAGGCCTGCCATAGGAGTGACTTATAGGTTTATATGTGTGTATGTATTTAGTGATATAGGTAACCTATATCACAGTAAGGGGTGCATGCACCACCTTACCCAGGCTGCAGTAGCAGACCTGTGGTGTCAGTTTGGATGGCCTTCCAGGGGTGGCACAATACATGATGCAGCCCTTGGCAGGCCTCTGAGGTACCTATGCCCTTGGTACATAGTATACCATATACTAGGGACTTATAAGGGCACTCCAGATTCCAATCAGAGATGTGCCTAAGGCACATGGAAACCATTTTACAGAGAAAGCAGATAGACTGGGGCCCTGAATAGCAGGATCCCAGTCCAACTAAGTCATAAACCAGCAAAACACCATAAAAAAGTGGGGCAACCATATAGTCAGATTCCACCTTCCTACATAACCCCCCAAACGAAAGGAGATAAGGCTAACCTTGGCCAGTTGAGCCTTTATTGACTAAGTGGCCATATAAGGAAGCACCTGCACTAGCATGGTTGCCCCCTGTCTTATGGTCCACTAAGCAATCCCTCACCCTAAGGGTATGAGAGGGTCTCCACCATGGGGAATCACTACCTGTGGTGTGCTTAGGTAAAGTACAAGGCTGGTGAGGTGTCTGAGTAGGGAAGTGAGGCCCTAGGAATGTTGGTCTCAGCTTCCTCAGATCACTGGTCACCATGTATGCCTGTCTTTCCATGACTGAGTTGCACTTTGCTCTAAGGGTCAACCTTTGGCTGCCTACAGCTGGGGGTTGGGTCCCTTTGGATTGAACACTGGAGGGACATGGCAGGTTTGGAACCTTCTGGTCCCAGGTTTGCCCTTGCCTACCAGAGTCCTTCTGGGGGAGGTCCCTACATAAAGGTATGGGGGATCCCTCAGTGTGTAGAGGAATGTTCACCTGGCTAGGGCTACTAGACTGGGTGCCCCTAATCTGCTGATGGGGGGTTCCTCTGGACAGGGGGCCCTGGGGGTCCACTGACCTCCATGACCTCTGCAGCCCTGGGCTGGCTGAGGCAGGGTAGAGAGGGCAGGTTACCTGCTCCAGACTGGGTACCACCTTGGAAGGGTCCTCTGCCATCAGGGGTGTGGCCAGGCTAGGCCTGACTACCTCTGGGGCAGTTCCTTCACTAGGGGTAGGGTCAGTTCCCTGAGGAGGCTGACCCTTACCTACTGTCTGGAGGGAAGAAGACTTTTCTTCAACCCTTGTGCTCTCTTTTGGGGGAGAGTGGGCCATTCTTCCAGGCTCCATCTCTCCAAAATCTTGGGCTGGGGATATGGCCATCACAGCCCCACTAACCTTTACAGGGACACCCAGCATCCTTAGATGGGTTTGGTGTTCAACTTCAGCCCAGGCTGAAATTTCCAGATCATTGCCCATCAGGCAATGTACAGGTAAGGTTGGGGACACAGCCACTCTTTTTGGGCCTGTGACCCCCTCCCAGCTGAGATTGACTATGGCCATGGGGTGATCTGTTCTGACACCATCAATGTTGGTCACCTGGTATTTAAACTCAGGTAAAAACTGGTGAGGGGGACTAGTTTCCCTGCCACCATGGTGACACTAGCCCCTGTGTCCCTAAATGCCACAGCTTTCTGACCATTAATTATTGGCTCCAATCTGTACCTGCCCAACGCTGTGGGACCCATGGTAAAGGTGGCAAATCCTATACCACCATCAGAGTCAGAGGAGTCTGTTGAGGGGTCCCTGTCTAAACTAGGGCCCACCTCTGTTCCTCTTGCAAAAGCACCTAACTTTTTGGGTGCACTACTCCCAACTGGAGGATTACTACTGGTAGTACCAGGAGGGGTGGTAGTAGTTGTGGGAGGAACATTTTCTTTATTGCCAATCCTGGGGCAACTGGGATCAGTTTTCCAGTGCCCAGGCTTTTTACAGACATGGCAATATGGTTTCTTTTCAGGAGAAGAAGGAGTTTGGGACCCACCCCAGAAGAGGAATTTTGGGGCCCTGTAGTGGACTTATCTTTAGATTTGTCCCCACCTTTCTCTTGGGACTTAGTAGAATCTTTCTTCTGGTCACCACACTGATTTTTAGTTTTCACTCTGGTTCTGACCCATTTGTCTGCCTTCTTTCCCAATTCTTGGGGAGAGGTCAGATCAGAGTCCACCAGATACTGGTGCAAAAGCTGGTTTTGACAATTATTAAGGATCTGCTCCTCATAATCAAATTGTACAATCCTAAAAAGTCATGCACTTTGTTGCCATGTATCCAACCTTCCAGAGCCTTAGTAGCACAGTCTACAAAATCAACCCAGTCTTGAGTCTGAGCTTTTGGGTGTCTCTGAACTTCAATCTATACTGTTCAGTGGTTAGGCCAAACCCATCTATCAGAGCACTCTTCAAGACTGTGCAATTGTCAGCATCCTCTTCTCTTACAGTGAGGAGCTTGTCTCTACCTTTGTCTGCAAAGGAGAGCCACAAGATTGCTGCCCACTGCTTCTGGGGGACCTTCTGAACTTTACAGGCCCTCTCCAGTGCAGTTATCCATTTGTGGATGTCATCCCCACTCTGGTAGGGAGGGACAATCTTGTTTAGGTTTCTATGGTCATAAGACCTTTCCCTATCTTTAGGGATATTGCTGCCACCATGGGACTCTAGTCCCAACTTTTTTCTCTCTTTGTAGAGATCTAGGGACTCCTGTCTATAGCCAGTTGCTGTTTTCTGAGTTCAAGCTGGGCTTCCTCATATTGAATCAGCCTCTTTCTTCTCTCATGAGAGGATTCCCTCCTATGAGAGGAGACAGAGGTCCCTATTGAGGTGCCAGAGTGGTTAGACTCCTGAGAAGGAGACCTAGACCTTCTGGGCACACTCACAATCCTTCCTGGGGGGACAAAGTGGAGGTCATTCTGAGCCTCCTCCTCATCCACAGGAGGAATTGGGTTATCCAGGTCAGGGTCATTGTCACCCTCCTGGTCAGTTCCAGAGTGGGGGCTGGGGGTACTGCTACCCCTGGCCCCATCCTCATCTTCTGCCCCACCCTCTGCTCCTACCCCTTCAGTCCCTAAGGGCCTGCTGAGATCATAAGCCTCCAACATCTCCCTAAGATGTTGGGTGGTGGGACTTTGTCCTGTCTTCAGTTTCCTCAAGTTACATAATGCTCTCAATTCCAAGAATGGGAGTGTATCATACTTGGAGGGGAGAAGCCCATGGGCTTCTGGCAAGGACTCACTGGGTCCTGGCTTTGAAGACATCACTAGTGAGGTGTGGTGTATGCACTACCTACTCTAGTGTGGCCTACTAAACTCTCTTGAGTTGTAGAAAGGGTGTGCTATCCCTTAACACACAACTCTAAGTTCAGTAGAACTTACTGTATTCTAAGCTTAATTTATATGTACCCTAGGTACCTTTAGTGGTTTTCAGTTGATCAATTCAATTGAGATTATCTGGTAAAACAATAGCAAGCTGGAATCCCACATGCTGCACACCAATGTGAGAAGTTGGCCTGGCATATGCTGTCCACTAATTATAGTGGGCACCTTGCACCAGTCCAAACAACCCCTTATTGGAGATAGGTTAAAGACAACCTTATTGAAAGCTATCCTAGTGGTAGCTATGGAGAGCAGCCTTCAGGCTAAGTCTTGAAGGAATGTAAAGCAGCTTGTTTTACCAGTCTATAATCTCTTGAGTGACCAAATGAAAGAGCACCACACCAGGTATATATTCAAAATATATGTATTTATTGCTAAACACACCCCTCTAGTCTCTTTATGAGGCTAGAGTTCGAAGTACACAAGTTAGAAGTTATTTAAACACAGTAATAGCACAAATACACGTTTGGGCCCTAGGGGCGTACCAAACCATATACCCATAAAGTGGTATAAGAACCACGACTGAACTAGACACTAGGCCTAGAGCCTCTAGAAGTGCTTGGACCACAAGGAACCACCCAAGGTAGTGACACAGAGGACCCACGGGGACGCGTGCAGTGTAAATACACAACCGCGATACGCCGTTAACTTCTATGGAGAAAGTCGCGATCAGGAAATTAAAGAAAAGGGACACTTAAAGGAGGACTTGGAGCAAACCCTTTGAGAACTAGGTCGTTCTAGAGTCTCTACCCATGGGAGCACCAGAGTACTCGTGTTACCTCACCCAGGGAAGCCGGGTGCATAGGTGCCTTTCGGGGTCGGGTTTCGTCGTCGATTTGAATGGCGATCTGCTGCAAAGTGCTGCTGGCGACCAAGTGGAAAGTGTCCGGGTGGATCCAAGAGTGGATCGGAGATCTGAAGAACCTGAAAGCAGAGGGGACAGAGTCTGGGTCACTAGCCAGTGACCAGGAAGGCGATGGACAGATGCCCACCGATGTTGAGTGCTTCAGGTGCATTGACGGTTGTCTTGACTCTTCAGCCACGAGGGCCGGGAGGCGTTGTCGGCGACCAGGAGCAGGATTCTGGCTGGTACACAATGTCTGTCGAGTACTGAGGTGTCGACGACCGGATTGGACCCAACAAGCCTTGGCAACGGCAAGTCTTGGTAAAGATGAAGATCGTCGATGGTGCAGACCAGCAAGGTCCGAGGAACTCACCCAGCGAGGGTATGTGAGGGCAGGCCTGGAGCAACCAGGATGCCCAAGAAGAAAAAGATTGGCCTTCGTGAAGGGCTACTAGCCAACGGGCTAGCGAACGCAAAGGAGCCTCAAGACGTCGCACGTGGATCTGGCTCACAGGACACTTGTGGAGTGGAGGCCAGTGATCTTTGGTGCATTTGGTGCTGGAGGCTGGGGCTACTCGGAGCCTAAAGCACGATTTCATGGGAGACCCAGAAGAGGATGCACTTGCAAATGTGCTCGGTGTCCAGGGGTCACGGTCTCACGTTACCCACGATAGCTACGGGCCTCAGCTTTGCTGGGGACTCAGGGTAGCCTCAGTGAAGTCTGAGAATCCACCTCTGGTGATGCGAAGACTTCGGCGTCCGACGGGAGCTTCAGAAATGCAGACCGGACAGATGCGTCTTTGGTGCCTGCCAAGCAGGGGAGTCACTCCTTGACCCCAAGGGAGATTATTCTGTCCTCTAGTCTTGAGTAGAGCGTCGAAGGTCCAGGATTCTGTTTCAGAGTTTCGTCCAGGGATAATCTAAAGTCCTAAGGACTGGGTTCCTATACTTATACCAAGTTTAGGGGTTGGACTACTCTGTGGCCCCACCTATGGGTGGGTCAGGGCAGAGGGGTGGCTACACCCCTTTCCCTTTGTCCAGTTTGCGCCAAATCAGGGGCTGCAAGCCCCTGATCCGGTTTGAACTGGGGTATGCACAGGGACACCAAATGTGCTCCCAGTGCAGGACTTCAAAGCACCCGAAAGTGCTCCCGCCCAGCCCCAATACACATTATCCTGTCTGGGGAGGTGGTCACACCTCCCTGGGACAGGAAACCTATTGTCCAGGCCTCCCCTGCCGGAGTTTCGTCCAGCAGCAGGAGGCCAAACTTGTGTCTGTGGCAGCAGCATCCATTTTGTGATGCCAGGCTTTAGAAAGAAGTTACCGGTCAGGCCAGGGTTAACATGTATCTCCCTCTAGAAGGGTGGAATTCTACCCCCGCCGCCAGAATTGGCGGGGGGGGGTAGTATTCCAAGATGTTTGACACCAAACACGACATGTTTCGGTGCAGCCATTCCAAAGTTAGCATTTAACGCGAGGTTATAATGCGCTTAAGAGTATATGGTCAGGCTGCACTACAAACAGCATCAGAGAAGGGTCTCAGAACGCTGCAGAGGGGCCCTGCTCAGACAGGGGCACCCTCTCACATAGGAACCATGCATTCTGCCTTCAGGATTGATAAGGCCTGCCATAGGAGTGACTTATAGGTTTATATGTGTGTATGTATTTAGTGATATAAGTAACCTATATCACAGTAAGGGGTGCATGCACCACCTTACCCAGGCTGCAGTAGCAGACCTGTGGTGTCAGTTTGGATGGCCTTCCAGGGGTGGCACAATACATGCTGCAGCCCCTGGCAGGCCTCTGAGGTACCTATGCCCTTGGTACATAGTATACCATATACTAGGGACTTATAAGGGCACTCCAGATTCCAATCAGAGATGTGCCTAAGGCACATGGAAACCATTTTACAGAGAAAGCAGATAGACTGGGGCCCTGAATAGCAGGATCCCAGTCCAACTAAGTCATAAACCAGCAAAACACCATAAAAAAAGTGGGGGCAACCATATAGTCAGATTCCACCTTCCTACATACTGCACCTCCTATCCTCAGGTAGCTTCCAGGGGCTAATAGCTGCAGCAGGAGGGGTTTCCCATAGTGCACTATCGTGTTACTTTAACGCATTCCTGGACACTATGTTGCTGAGGATACACCACCACATAAGATTTCCCTTAACACCACTGTAATTGCAGCAAACCAAATTTGACTTTTACCTGATAGCCCATTTCCCCCATATCATTGGTTGCATTGATGGGACGCATGTGCCATGTGTTCCCCCTCAGTGAATGAGTACAGGAATAGGAAGTCATATCATTCACTGAATATACAAGTCATATGCAATGCAAAGAACATCATCACAGACAAAGTGGCAAGATTCCCAGGTAGTACGCATAATTCCTACATCTTCAGACAAAGTGGCATACATACCCATCTCCTTGGGGGTGAATTTGGCGGAGGATGCCTGCTTGGTAAACACATGTAACTCTGTTTTGCTGATTTTCTGGTCATTGTGAGACATAGCAGTGAGTAATCTATTGCCTTCTACCCCATAGGTGACAGCCCATATGCTGTGCACTCATTCATACTGACATCATACCTGAATCCAAATACACCAAGTGAACAGCGGTACAGTGTAGCGCACATATCAAAGCGCAATGTGATTGAGAGGAGCTTTGGCCTACTGAAAAGTTGCTTCCCCTGCCTACATAAAGCTGGCAGGGCATTGCAGTACAGGCCAGACACGTGTTGTACAATTGTTGCCACTTGTGCCATGTTGCACAACATTGCAACTGCTAGAGGGGTACCCCTGGAACTATTGGATAGTGAACCCGATGAAGACGATGAGCCAGGATAACGTCAACAAGCAGCAAGCACATCAAGTGCAGCTGAAGGAAGACAGACGTGCAGAAATAACACAGAATTATTTTTAAGGTGGGTAATGATGATATGAGACACTACATGGTTTCATTGCTATTGTGATTTATTTAAACAAAAAGACTTCAGGTTGTGTTAATGCACACATACCAAGCAGAAAACGTGCAATGTGTAAGTCATAACGCAACAGGTTAACTTTGCCATGGTACTTGTACATCAGCCCAGACAAATTTGGATCATGGTTACCTCACCAAATGACATTCCTGTGCTCAATGCCACACTATTTTTCGGTGGCCACACACTCCTGTTGCCCGTTCTGGGTGCTCTGACACATCCCGGTTTGAGCCTTCTGATGCTGGAGTGTTCCTTGTACTGCGCCATCTGCATTCGGTCACTGGTGCCATGTTGCTACTGAGGCTGGAGGCATCCTCACTATCCCCTCCACCTATGACACTACTGGCAGCTACTGAAGTAGTTTGCAATTGCCCCACAGCATTGGTGACCTGTATCAGTCCCCTGGCCACATCACCACAGCAAAGTGTCATTTCAACCTGCATGCCTACAGCACATCGAGACAGTTTTGCTGTTGTTGTGCTCAGGCGGTTGACGTCCCTAGTGAAGCCATCTAAACGGCCATGAAATTGATGGTGTCTTTTGCGGTGGGACACCTGGTCTTCCTGCATCACCTTGCATAACTCCTTGAGTGCTTGTGTCATGTCACTAAAGTGTTGATTTGTTTCCCTCTGACCTTCCACCACAGCTGTTGTGAGCAGTTTGATGCTGTCACTCATCTCTCCCATGTTCCTTGCAAAAGATGAAAGGTGTGCCTGCATTGAATGCATGTGTTTGCATTGCAGGCACTGTACCCTCAACATTGCATTCTCCAGCCCACCAAAGGATGTTGAACTGTCGCCTTCCTCAGCTCTCATTTGTGCGGCTGCCCTGCGCCTCCTGATTCGGACATTCCTACATTGCACTTGGACTCGCGGTCTTGATGTGGGTGTCTGCCCAGACTGTGCTGTTGGAGGGTCAGGTTGACTCTCCTCTTCCATTTCTAGTGCAAGCTGTGGTGCCACTGTGATCCTGCATCTTGTGGGTGCAGGTGTTGTGGGTGATGTGGCTGAGTCTCCAGGGGGTCATGGCCTTCACTGTCATCTACCTCCTGTGCAGGTGCATCTGTGATGTTAAACATTGCAATCTCAGTTTGCATGTTTGGACATGTATTTTATCTTGCACATAGTATTGTTTAATAAAGTTATTTATCAACACACTGTGTGTAGAGATTAAACTTGCATGTCATAATTGAACGCACCTATGCTGGTTTGCTACCCACTCGCCTTTCCAATTGGAGTTGCTGACTGCTATTCCCATAATGCATTTGTGTGTTACAAGTAAAATGTGGACTGGAGTACTATTCGCTACACTAAGCCGGAGTATGTTTTGTAATTCTAGCATTGTATGTTCATTTGCATGCACCTTACCTTGGGAAGTACTGGGCGGTGCAGTGGTATTGATCGGCGTCACTCCGACAACAGCCTCAGGCTGAAGGGTAGACTCCACCTGGTCCTCTAAGGCTGTGGAGGCTGTTTGTGTGGATGGTCCTCCTCCAGTCTTTTTTGGATCAGCCAGCCTTGCAGCAACCCTTTCCTTCGCCCGGCTCCGCAGGTCATTCCACCGCTTGCACAGATCGGGAATGGAGCGCTGTGTGACCCCCATTGCGCTGATTTTGGATTGTATTCCCAGCCATATTTTTCTTTTTTCTGACTCTGGGAATTGCAGTGACTGTTTGCCAAACAGTTTTTCATGGCTCTTCACCACTTCCTCTATGAGGATTTCCAACTCCTTTTCACTGAACTTCAGCTTTCTTTTGCGTTCCTTCCGGGGGGTTCCTGATGCCATGCTGAATTATTGCACAGGTTCAGCTGTCCCCACAGGCTTTCTAGTGCTGTGCTCCTGCAGTCTGCCTCATCCTCCTCACTCTCAGCACACTGGTAACAGCATGGGATGGCTCACTTCCTGATTGTGAGGTCATCATGCTGCATCGGATTCATGGATTCGCTATTAGCGATTCTCTAATAGCGGATACGCAAAAAATGCAAGTTGCATTTTTGAAATCGGTAATAGCGATTGCGATTTTTACCGAATCACAAAAAAATAGCACATTTTTTGATGCATTGACATTTGCAATTACCAAATAGCGATTCGGTAAAAATCGCTATTTGGGAATCGCAAAATTAACTTTGATGCATATGCATCTACGTTTCTTAAAGTGCCATTTTCAGAACTTTAATTTAAAATCCGACTTCATCATAAGTTAGGATTTTAAATTAGGAGTCCAGAGAAAACAAACTTGAACCCATCATATCTTCCCATTTGGAAATTACACTTATGAAATGTGATAAGGTAATACCAATGTTATCCTACGGCAGTTATAGGCCTTGCTGTAGTTAAAAACAAATCTAAGAGTTTTTCACTACCATGACGTAAAACTTAAACGTACATGCCATGCTTTTTAAATACATATGGATACCAAAGGGGATGATGGACGGAGCGCTAGAGCAAATCAAACACTCACCCCCAGTCAACTGATCTGGGTTTAATCCATCATCATTCTTTAGCTCACTCCACCACCCCAGTTCAGACATGGCCATATGCAAATCAGTCTGACGCTGTGCCTCATGGGAACAGTCCAGCCCGAACTGCCAAGCCATGTCTTCCCTGGACCGGAAACAAGCATCCTGGGACCGGTTTCGGGTTCAAAACCCTCATCAGCCAGGCTATCTTGAATCCAGTGGCAAAGTGAGCAAGGGACCCACGTCTGGGTATACCCTGCCAACTTAGGGCGAACAAAGCGATACCAAAGGGGATGATGGACGGAGCGCTAGAGCAAATCAAACACTCACCCCCAGTCAACTGATCTGGGTTTAATCCATCATCATTCTTTAGCTCACTCCACCACCCCAGTTCAGACATGGCCATATGCAAATCAGTCTGACCCTGTGCCTCATGGGAACAGTCCAGCCCGAACTGCCAAGCCATGTCTTCCCTGGACCGGAAACAAGCATCCTGGGACCGGTTTCGGGTTCCAAACCCTCATCAGCCAGGCTATCTTGAATCCAGTGGCAAAGTGAGCAAGGGACCCCTGTCTGGGTATACCCTGCCAACTTAGGGCGAACAAAGCGATACCAAAAGGGATGATGGACGGAGCGCTAGAGCAAATCAAACACTCACCCCCAGTCAACTGATCTGGGTTTAATCCATCATCATTCTTTAGCTCACTCCACCACCCCAGTTCAGACATGGCCATATGCAAATCAGTCTGACCCTGTGCCTCATGGGAACAGTCCAGCCCGAACTGCCAAGCCATGTCTTCCCTGCACCGGAAACAAGCATCCTGGGACCGGTTTCGGGTTCAAAACCCTCATCAGCCAGGCTATCTTGAATCCAGTGGCAAAGTGAGCAAGGGACCCACGTCTGGGTATACCCTGCCAACTTAGGGCGAACAAAGCGATACCAAAGGGGATGATGGACGGAGCGCTAGAGCAAATCAAACACTCACCCCCAGTCAACTGATCTGGGTTTAATCCATCATCATTCTTTAGCTCACTCCACCACCCCAGTTCAGACATGGCCATATGCAAATCAGTCTGACCCTGTGCCTCATGGGAACAGTCCAGCCCGAACTGCCAAGCCATGTCTTCCCTGGACCGGAAACAAGCATCCTGGGACCGGTTTCGGGTTCAAAACCCTCATCAGCCAGGCTATCTTGAATCCAGTGGCAAAGTGAGCAAGGGACTCACGTCTGGGTATACCCTGACAACTTAGGGCAAACAAAGCGATACCAAAGGGGATGATGGACGGAGCGCTAGAGCAAATCAAACACTCACCCCCAGTCAACTGATATGGGTTTAATCCATCATCATTCTTTAGCTCACTCCACCACCCCAGTTCAGACATGGCCATATGCAAATCAGTCTGACCCTGTGCCTCATGGGAACAGTCCAGCCAGAACTGTCAAGCCATGTCTTCCCTGGACCGGAAACAAGCATCCTGGGACCGGTTTCGGGTTCAAAACCCTCATCAGCCAGGCTATCTTGAATCCAGTGGCAAAGTGAGCAAGGGACCCACGTCTGGGTATACCCTGCCAACTTAGGGCGAACAAAGCGATACCAAAGGGGATGATGGACGGAGCGCTAGAGCAAATCAAACACTCACGCCCAGTCAACTGATCTGGGTTTAATCCATCATCATTCTTTAGCTCACTCCACCACCCCAGTTCAGACATGGCCATATGCAAATCACTCTGACCCTGTGCCTCATGGTAACAGTCCAGCCCGAACTGCCAAGCCATGTCTTCTCTGGACCGGAAACAAGCATCCTGGGACCGGTTTCGGGTTCAAAACCCTCATCAGCCAGGCTATCTTGAATCCAGTGGCAAAGTGAGCAAGGGACCCACGTCTGGGTATACCCTGCCAACTTAGGGCGAACAAAGCGATACCAAAGGGGATGATGGACGGAGCGCTAGAGCAAATCAAACACTCACCCCCAGTCAACTGATCTGGGTTTAATCCATCATCATTCTTTAGCTCACTCCACCACCCCAGTTCAGACATGGCCATATGCAAATCAGTCTGACCCTGTGCCTCATGGGAACAGTCCAGCCCAAAATGCCAAGCCATGTCTTCCCTGGACCGGAAACAAGCATCCTGGGACCGGTTTCGGGTTCAAAACCCTCATCAGCCAGGCTATCTTGAATCTAGTGGCAAAGTGAGCAAGGGACCCACGTCTGGGTATACCCTACCAACTTAGGGCGAACAAAGCGATACCTAAGGGGATGATGGACGGAGCGCTAGAGCAAATCAAACACTCACCCCCAGTCAACTGATCTGGGTTTAATCCATCATCATTCTTTAGCTCACTCCACCACCCCAGTTCAGACATGGCCATATGCAAATCAGTCTGACCCTGTGCCTCATGGGAACAGTCCAGCCCGAACTGCCAAGCCATGTCTTACAAGCATCCTGGGACCGGTTTCGGGTTCAAAACCCTCATCAGCAGGCTATCTTGAATCCAGTGGCAAAGTGAGCAAGGGACACATGTCTGGGTATACCCTGCCAACTTAGGGCGAACAAAGCGATACCAAAGGGGATGATGGACGGAACGCTAGAGCAAATCAAACACTCACCCCCAGTCAACTGATCTGGGTTTAATCCATCATCATTCTTTAGCTCACTCCACCACCCCAGTTCAGACATGGCCATATGCAAATCAGTCTGACCCTGTGCCTCATGGGAACAGTCCAGCCCGAACTGCCAAGCCATGTCTTCCCTGGACCGGAAACAAGCATCCTGGGACCGGTTTCGGGTTCAAAACCCTCATCAGCCAGGCTATCTTGAATCCAGTGGCAAAGTGAGCAAGGGACCCACGTCTGGGTATACCCTGCCAACTTAGGGCGAACAAAGCGATACCAAAGGGGATGATGGACGGAGCGCTAGAGCAAATCAAACACTCACCCCCAGTCAACTGATCTGGGTTTAATCCATCGTTATTCTTTAGCTCACTCCACCACCCCAGTTCAGACATGGCCATATGCAAATCAGTCTGACCCTGTGCCTCATGGGAACAGTCCAGCCCGAACTGCCAAGCCATGTCTTCCTGGACCGGAAACAAGCATCCTGGGACCGGTTTCGGGTTCAAAACCCTCATCAGCCAGGCTATCTTGAATCCAGTGGCAAAGTGAGCAAGGGACCCACGTCTGGGTATACCCTGCCAACTTAGGGCGAACAAAGCGATACCAAAGGGGATGATGGACGGAGCGCTAGAGCAAATCAAACACTCACCCCCAGTCAACTGATCTGGGTTTAATCCATCATCATTCTTTAGCTCACTCCACCACCCCAGTTCAGACATGGCCATATGCAAATCAGTCTGACCCTGTGCCTCATGGGAACAGTCCAGCCCGAACTGCCAAGCCATGTCTTCCCTGGACCGGAAACAAGCATCCTGGGACCAGTTTCGGGTTCAAAACCCTCATCAGCCAGGCTATCTTGAATCCAGTGGCAAAGTGAGCAAGGGACCCACGTCTGGGTATACCCTGCCAACTTAGGGCGAACAAATCGATACCAAAGGGGATAATGGACGGAGCGCTAGAGCAAATCAAACACTCACCCCCAGTCAACTGATCTGGGTTTAATCCATCATCATTCTTTAGCTCACTCCACCACCCCAGTTCAGACATGGCCATATGCAAATCAGTCTGACCCTGTGCCTCATGGGAACAGTCCAGCCCGAACTGCCAAGCCATGTCTTTTCTGGACCGGAAACAAGCATCCTGGGACCAGTTTCGGGTTCAAAACCCTCATCAGCCAGGCTATCTTGAATCCAGTGGCAAAGTGAGCAAGGGACCCACGTCTGGGTATACCCTGCCAACTTAGGGCGAACAAAGCGATACCAAAGGGGATGATGGACGGAGCGCTAGAGCAAATCAAACACTCACCCCCAGTCAACTGATCTGGGTTTAATCCATCATTATTCTTTAGCTCACTCCACCAGCCCAGTTCAGACATGGCCATATGCAAATCAGTCTGACCCTGTGCCTCATGGGAACAGTCCAGCCCGAACTGCCAAGCCATGTCTTCCCTGGACCGGAAACAAGCATCCTGGGACCAGTTTCGGGTTCAAAACCCTCATCAGCCAGGCTATCTTGAATCCAGTGGCAAAGTGAGCAAGGGACCCACGTCTGGGCATACCCTGCCAACTTAGGGCGAACAAAGCGATACCAAATTGGATGATGGACGGAGCGCTAGAGCAAATCAAACACTCACCCCCAGTCAACTGATCTGGGTTTAATCCATCATTATTCTTTAGCTCACTCCACCACCCCAGTTCAGACATGGCCATATGCAAATCAGTCTGACCCTGTGCCTCATGGGAACAGTCCAGCCCGAACTGCCAAGCCATGTCTTCCCTGGACCGGAAACAAGCATCCTGGGACCGGTTTCGGGTTCAAAACCCTCATCAGCCAGGCTATTTTGAATCCAGTGGCAAAGTGAGCAAGGGACCCACGTCTGGGTATACCCTGCCAACTTAGGGTGAACAAAGCGATACCAAAGGGGATGATGGATGGAGCGCTAGAGCAAATCAAACACTCACCCCCAGTCAACTGATCTGGGTTTAATCCATCATCATTCTTTAACTCACTCCACCACCCCAGTTCAGACATGGCCATATGCAAATCAGTCTGACCCTGTGCCTAAATACATATGACCATACCCGCTGGACTGTCCAGGGTCTACCCTAGGGGTGACTTATACGTATTAAAAAGGAAGGTTTGGGCCTGGCAAAAGGTTTATTTTGCCAAGTCAAAATGGCAGTTTAAACTGAGCACACAGGCTCTACAATGGCAGGACTGAAGAATGTTTAAAGGGCTACTTAAGTGGGTGGCACCCACAGTGCCGCAGGCTGCTAGTAGCATTTAATTTACAGGCCCTGAGCACAAGTAGTGCACAATACTAGGGACGTAAAAGTAAAATAAATATCCCAATGTTAATATTGATGTTGATGTATGCAATTATACATTTCTACATAAAACCAAAATCGAATCACTGTTGTCAAAATCACCCGAGATGACCTGAGTCAGAAATACGTGGTCAGGCATACCCTTTGACCTAAGCCTGAGGCAACTGATTAATCGATCAGAGGCGGGGGTGGCACGTAACCAGTAGAACCAATGCACAAACAGGAAAAACCCAGATTAGTCCCACAAATAGGCAGAAACACCACAATGGTCCAGGGAGATTGGTCCAAATAAAACGCACATCGCTGGAGATGTGCGAGTTCCCAAAACACCATAAAATTAGATGCCAACTAAAGTTAGGAACACTCACCCAATCAGGGCACAGAACACACAACACATCCAGTGAGCACGTGCTCCCCATGCCGGACATCTGCACACGTTACCCACAGGCCCTCCTTGTGTCCACCCAAGGTGGAGACCCATCTGCATTTGTCATCAGGTGGGAGTAATGTATGGCTCCATGACTAGCCCGACATTCCTCTCCCTAAACACGATCTATGAATAGTTTTATGATGCTCCAAGAAATGTATATAAAGGTGCTCAAAACTATTGTACTTTGAGACAGTACTCAGACCCTGACTCTGTAACTGTGTTCCCGGCTGAAGTGTTTGATTAAACCAACTGTTCCTGGTTTGCCAAACGCTGCTTGCCTTTTTTTCAAGGCAAATTCATATTCGAGCAACATTCTGGCTAGCAAGCCAGGAGATTCTGGTGCTTCGAACCTGACTGCAGCCGAAGGAAAGGAGAGGACCCCACTCTGATGAGTTCACATCTGCACAGCAAGGAAGGTGAGCAGACCCCACAATTGATTGAAAGTTCTGCCGAATCCACGGGTCGGAGATCCAACCTGATGCCGCAGTCAGTGCATAAGAGACTACATCTGATCCTTAGTCCCAGCATTTGGCGTATGGTAAACTAGGAAGAAACACAAAAATGTAACCTGAGGGGGGCATGGCCAAGCGGTCCGACATGGCGGACGTGCTTTAGATGAGCTCCATGGGTCCGTCCATAATCCTTCTATTATCCTGCCTATCAGCGCACACATTCTACCCCCGGTCCCCCTCATGCAGTGCCCCTATATCCAGTGTCTCCTGTGGAGCGGCTGAATAGCCGAGTCGTGGCCGTGTGAGGACCGGCGGAGTAAGGACTGGGCCTGCATCTCGCTGCAGATCATCACGACTTATCCAATGATCTCGTACAGGGCTGCCCCCGGGGTCGGCTTGTTGGCCGCTGGGGACTGCGCGGCATGATTTGCGGTGACGACCAGATCGGGTGGCAGCCACAGACACTGTGGGTGAGCCCTGGTGCTGCAGACATCCGTGCACCATTGAGCGAGGCCTTGCGGGCCTGGAACTGGGTGCGGGCTATCGTTGAAGCGGGGGGCCCCTACCTGACTGACGGGTCTGCTGGTGTCGGCGGCCGCATATGAAGGTTTGTGACAGCTCTGGAGAGGACTGCGGCTGTGGGCGGCATTGCAGACCGGAGTCTGCCTTAGTAGTGCCGCGCCTAGAGGATCCAAGAGGTGCCAACATTGGACCTCACCGCATCGGAAGACGTTGCCCCCAGGCACCATTGAAGTAGGCGCACAGTGCCCTGGGTGGGTCTCGCAGCATACTGATGATGCTAAAAACAGCATCAGGCATGTGATTTTGGCAGGCGGAGCCGGGAGAGGCCGCGGCCGCATGCAGAGAGGCGTGGTTTGTGCCCGATCGGAGATGCCGCAGTGGAGGGGCCTGGGGCTGCTGGCATTGGCCCCCCGAATTGACAGAGTGCAGGTGCTCTGGTGCCGCTGTGGTGAGTACACAACATCCCCGTGTTGCCCCGTAGCAGTTGAAGAGAGGGGCGGCCTGATTGTGGTTGTGCCCCCCGGGAGCAAAACAGTGATTCTTGTTGCCCTGCGTGTCTTCTGTGGTGGACCCCGCTTGGCGTTAGCAGGGTGAGGTGGAGGTGTGGCCGGTCTGAGATCCCTTGGCCCCCCTGCCCCCCCTTGCAGGGATGTGAGGAGGGTGCGAAATAGTGGACATCCTGGATGTTGGTACTTGCACGGCCAGGCCAAGCCCCACATATATTGGAAGTTGGAAGATTAGACACTGATGACCCGTGCTGTGCCCTGTTATGCCCTGCCCCGCCCCTCCAGGCCTTAGCTGAACTCCATTCAAAGTGTGCAGGTGACCAGCACGCTTGTTTATTCGAGGTCCAGGAGAGGCATCCTCATATTGTGGCTTCACGGCGTTGGGGAGCGGGGCTGGTTGGAGACACCCATTAGGGGGGTGTGGAGGTGCTTGCACGCGGAAGCGGCCGGACTAGGTCCGGTGCAGCCTGTGTGGGGGTTGCCTTCACGCATGCCTTCCTGCCATCCGCGAGGACAACAGATACCAGGATTGACTCCAGTGGGGACTCCCCTCCCTCCAGAGGACACTGCTGCTGCAGCGGCGGACTGGGGTACATTCACGGCCACCTGCAGATCTCCCAGTAGGCTACCGCCCAACTGCTGCCATTGAAAATGACCTGAGATAAGTTGCAGGGCACCAAGCTGAGTACACTGGATCGCTATGCTGGGTCTGAGGCACAGGTGCTGGAGTCGACAAGCCAGGTCACTACCGGCCCAGATAATGCTGCGTTGATGGCGGCAATAACGCAGTCTCGTGTTGCGCTGGAGGTTAAAATTGGAGCGGTGGGGTCGGATGTTATGCTCATTCGCCAAGATCTCTGCAAAACGGTCGACAGAATAACAGAGGCCGAAACTCGCATTTCAACCGCGGAGGATACAGTTGCATCCCTTCAGACGTGGGTGACCTCTTTGGCGTTTATTACGAAGGGGCTGGCGATTAGGGCAGAGGAAGCCAAAGGCAGAGCACGGAGGAACAACCTTCGCTTTGTGGGTTTACCGGAGGGATGTGAAGGCAATAACATGGAGCAATTTCTTGCAAAGTGGATAGCGGGATGAATCCCCCAAACAGCTCTGTCACAATGGTTTATCATTGCACGCGCTCACCGCGCGTTGATGCAAAAGCCTCCGCCGGGGGCCCAACCACGACCCATCATTGCTAGACTCTTGAACTTGCACGACCGTGACGCTGTCCTTGCACAGGCCAGATTGGCTGGCAAACTCCAATTTGAGTCCCATCACATTTTAATCTTTCCGGACTATACGCAACTGGTGCAGCAGCGTCGCAAGGATTTACGGCCGCGAAGGCTCAGCTGCGAGACCTCAAAATGCAGTATGCTCTGCTCTTCCCAGCCCGATTGAGGGTTGTCTACAAGTCGCGTACTCATTTCTTCGATACCCCAGAAGAGGTCTTTGCCTGGGCGGATGAGAGACAGTGGCCTAGGCCACACACCCCGCCACGTTTCGACTCAGAGTCGTCCTCCGGTGAGGCCATGCAGCAACTGAACAAACCTAAAGGAAAGACTAATCACAGATCGCGATCAAGACGCCGCTCCAAATCACGGGGTGCCTCCGGTTCCCAGATGGAGGATGATCGACAAGATTCGTCACTATTACAACGTGGGGACTGAATGCCGTATCCAAGACGTTTATTTGGCTGATGACATTCTTTAAGGGCCTACGTGAGACTTCTCCCTCCACAACTCTCTTCTCAGTATCTGAGAACTTTATTTACGATTGGGGATAGTTTATTGGGGATCCCTTGGTGTGGGGTTGCGCCCTGCTCCCGTTGGAGCAGATATAAGACCCCCCACCGCGACAGATGCTTCATCTGTTTTGAGGTATTGGGTGCGGTGGGTGGGGGAGGGGTTGGGATTGTGTAGTCTTGTGGAATGTACTGTCATACTCTTCTATATATATGGTCTTCATGCCCTATGACAAGCCAAGCCCTACATTCACTTTATATACTTTGCCCTTATGACAGACCCCATTGGTAGACTCCAGGTAGTCAGTTGGAACATACGGGGGGCACTGGATAAGATTAAAAGAGGGGCGGTCCTTCGACAGGCCAAGCGCGCCTCAGCAGATGTTCTGTAACTGCAGGAGACACATCTTATGGGTTCCAGGGCGCTGTGTCTCCCTGTTTTGGATATATACAGATCTATCACGCTGGGTTCACCAGAGGTTCACACGGGGTGGCAGTCCTAATCCATTGCATCGTTCCCTTTGTGCATGCTAAAACATGATCAGACCCCCAGGGTAGGTATATTATTGTGACTGGCATGTTACATGGGGAGTCCATTATACTTGGCAGTATCTATGCACCCCCTCCGCTATCGGAGTCATTTGTAGAGCGCCTGACGAGGACAATACTGGAGATGCCAACGGGCCTCTCTATAATAGGTGGGGACTGGAATGACGTAGTGAATGTGGCTCATGACAGATGGAGACCGCATGCCGGGCAGGAGACACTTAGGGACACATGTCTGCAGACACTGATGAGGGTCATGGGGTGGATGCATACATGGAGACATTTGCACCCAACCACACAAAGCTATACATATTACTCTGCAGTCCATGACTCCTTCTCCCAACTGTATTATATATTTATACCAGCCACTTATGACTATCGAATCGCAGCGACGGATATACTACCCATGGGCCTATCGGATCACTCCCCAGCAGTGCTGACTTTGCATTTCGATTTAGCCCGCCCTTCCTTCCAGTGGCGCCTATCGTCATGGCACCTCCAAGAACCGCAATATAAAACACACATGTGTCAGGCAATTACGAACTATTTCGCTGATAACCTAGGCATGGTACACTCCGCAGAGATTATCTGGGAGGCTATGAAGCCAACCATTAGGTTTTTTATATTTCATATTGTGTCGCCCAGCGGAAAAAACGCCGGGAGGCATTGCTCCAGACCGAGACTCAGTTGCTAGAGTTGGAGCAGAGGAGTAGGGGAATAGACGGCGGTCAGATTCGCCGCCAACTTCTTCTCCTGCAACAAACATATGCTAATACACTGCGTAACGAGGCCAGTCAGGCTTGGTTGGCCTTGCGCAGCAGAATTTACCAGTGGTGAGATAAATCGAGTTCTCTCCTGCACTGTTTATGTCAACAAGCACTCCACCCCCTAACAATACCTGGTATCCTCGGCGACGATGGCCAAACACTCACTGACCCATCCCAAATTGCTTCTAGCTTCGCGACCTATTATGCGGAGTTAAATAACCCCAATGACGCTCTGCCAGAACCCTTGATCCATCAATACCTTGATGATCTGCCCCCTAAAGCCGTTTTGGATGAGACACGAGCAGATCTAGATGCCCCTTTGATGGTCGAAAACCTTTGCGCTGCCCACTTACGCACAGGCAAAGCCCCAGGCCCAAACGGTTTCCCGTGTGAGTTCTATAAGCTGTTCCAGACCCAGTTCCTTACTTATTATCTAGCGGCTGTACATGTGTCCCTCGAGGAGGGGAGACTCTCGCTGGATTGGCGACATGCTGAAATCGCGGTATTCCCTAAGCCCGGCCGACCCCCACACCAACACTCATCGTACTGTCCTATATCGTTGCTGACTGTGGAGGCCAAATTATTGGCCAAAGCCCTGGCTAATCCCATCCTTACCTATATGTCAGACTTGGCTCACCCTGATCAGGCAGGCTTTATGCCTCGTCGAGCGACTCGCCACAATATTCGACGGGTCCACAATGCAGTAGCAGCGGTTGATCAGTTGGAAGTCCCGGCAGCGCTGCTGCTAGACGACATAGATAGAGCATTCGATTCGCTGGGGTGGACATACCTGTTTGCCCTCCTACAGTGCCTAAATATAGGACTGCGACTCATGTCCTATATTCGACTACTATATACTGATCTCACGGCCTCGGTTAGAGTGGCTGGTGCAGTCTCTGATCCCTTCCCTATAGGACGTGGCACCAGACAGGGATGCCCCCTTTCTCCTTATTTATTTGCGTTAGCAATGTAACCGCTGGCCTCATGGGTTCGAATCGATGCTCAGGTAAAGGGCTTTGAATGGCTGAGAGGGTTTTTGGATCGGATCGCCCTATATGCGGACGATGTTCTTTTCTTTCAAACGGAACCACATCGGACGGGACATCGAATACTCCGCATTATGCAGATATTTGGTCAACACTCTGGCCTGTTTATGAATGCTAGAAAGTTGATATTGTGGCCTCTTCGCGGAGGCTCGGAAATGGGCACATGGGTGGGAGAAGTAACGCTAGCCACAACCGGGATTAAGTACCTTGGGGTCTACATTACGTCCTCTCAATCGGCGTTGTGAAATAGAAACATTGCTCCCATCTGGACGCGCACGCAGGCTGAGATGGAGTCCTGGGCGCGTATGCCCCTATCCATACTGGGAAGGTCAGCGATATTTAAGATGGTATCCCTCCCTCGCCTTCTCTACCAGCTGCAGACCCACCCCTTTCAGATATTGGTCTCCTGGTTCCGTCAGCTCAACTCAAGACTAAGCTGCTTCCTATGGAATGCTCAAGCTGCTAGGGTTGCGCTTAAAACGTGCTTTCAATCAACATACTGCGGAGGTATAGCGACCCCTGATATCCAGTCAGTTCACGCAGCATCTCATCTCCTGGTATTGAATGACTGGTGGTATGGAAATAGCAGCGGCCCGGCGTACCAAGTGGAGAAATGGCTTATGGGTGATGTACTACCCCATAAGCTTCTATACACCGCAAAAGAGCAACTGCGATTTCCGCCTGCCACGCGTGTGGTTTTCGGAGTTTGGAAGGAATTAATGCGCAGGATGGGGTGGTGGGGACGACTGACGAGAGAGACGCCCCTTTGGTAGAGCGGCCTTATTCCGCAGGTGTCAACCTTAGCGGGTTTAGACAATGGGACACCATAGGCATCTCCACCTTGGGGGATGTAATGCGAGGTACCACCATGAGGTCCTTCCAGGAGCTCAGAAACGAATATGCCATGCCACATACCCAATTTTACAAATACTTACAACTGCGACATGCCTTATCCCCGCATGTCTCACATTTGGAATCTCTCCCAGAGTTTAACCCGATAGAGGCAAAGGTTTTTATGGGGGATTTGGGGGACCATAAGACTGCAAGGATAAATCAAACTATAGAGACAAACCTCTCCACAATCTTAGATTCGCTCCGGGAAAAATGGCAGACAGACCTTGGTCCCCTTGACAGTGACGATTGGACAGAGACCTTGGAATCCCCGAGGAACGCCGCAATAGCTTCTCGCCTCAGACTTATTCAGGTTAAATATTTACATCGGGCCTATTTTACCAGATACAGGCTATGGAGGGCGGTGCTGATAGATTCTCCTACCTGCCTACGATGTGGCAGCGCGGAAGGCACGCTTATTCATACCATTTGGGAATGTACTGCACTGGGTAGGTTTTGGAGGGGGCTTACATATTGCTTATCAGAAGTGCTGGGATGGGAAATACCTTTGTCTGCTAAGCTTGCCCTCTTACATATCACGGAAGAAATAGGAGGAAACATTTATAAAAGATACCTGTTATTCTTGGGCCTTACCTTGGAAAAAAGAGATATATCTAGGGCATGGAAAGATCCGGTTCTGCCTAAATTGGGAGCTTGGAAGGCAGGCCTTGATTGGTGTATGGGTCAGGAGCAGTCTATCTTTAAAGCGCGGGGATGCCCGCAGAAGCACCTCAAAATATGGAAACGTTGGGCAGAGTTCAGGGGTCATATTGGAGCCTTCCTCACCACGATCTACTAAAGTGGTGTTATATTCCATATAGGTACCTTATATAGGTGTAGGTAAACATCACAACCTTTCACCTATATTCTTCCCTACATTACATGCATAACGGTTCTTAGGCACTGACCTTTTACCTAGCTACGACACTGCATTCAGAATGCAGATTTTTCCCTGGTTCGATACTCATACATTATGCATGAAGCTTCTTGGAAGCACAGTAGGAATCACAGCAGGACGAACTTCTCCTGTATAATATCTATGTTAAAGTTCAGGCCCAACGTCATCCTTTAGGCCGACACAGTAACTAATCAAGGTAGGACCCCTGGGGAGACCTGTGGGTATATATACATCATGTCTTGCTTAAAGAGACAGAGGAGACCGTGACTTCCCGGCTGACACACTGACCAGAGACGCTGAGGTTCCTGCATGCAGACGCTCCAGCTAGCAGTGGTCTATTATCCCTCGCGGGGTGTCCAACTCGAGACCAGGACGGGGTCCCACATTCTCTAATTCTCAGGTAATGGGGTGGACTCGATCCTAGAGGGATTCTTGGCATAACACCTTCACCGATGCTAGGTATATTTAGGTACATCTAGTTAGGGAGGCATCGTAGGAGTACGCACTTTCTTATCATGTGTTTTATGTACTTGTATATATTCATGATTACTGCAAGATAGTAGAACTATACCATCCCTTTACTTTCATAGTACTGCTAACCATATATCTATGCTACTGTCTGATGGTTGTTACAGCTCATATATTCTACACTAGAATAACAACTGTTCAATAAATACTTATTGAAACGCCCAGACTGTTTATTCTGTGTATCTCTGAGACAAACTAAGTGAGCACGAGTGACTGAGCGAAAAGTAGTATATTGTTTCCACGATCCTGAGGGATCAGGGTTGTCATGTTCTGAGGTTGCCAGAAACTATTCTCTCCCCGATAAGAGGAGATTCTAGTGGCACTGTGAGCTAGCTAATGCAAACAGGCTAACGTATCCGGTGGGGGTGCACAGAATCAGTCTGCCACCAAACCCACAGTTTATGTTATCCGAAACGAGCTTACAGTGATCAATCTATATTCTTTTTCCTCTTTAAAGAATGTGATTATCTTATCTGATGACTCAATAAAAAAGAGTTTTGAGAAAAAAAAATGTAACCTGAGAGCCCCGCTATTGACAGAAATTTGTCATATTGCCTATTTTATGTGTCCTAACTGAGTAGTCGCAAGGCAGCCTTGGAGGCGATCTTGCAGAGGTCACCATTTTTCAATAGCCAGCATGCTAGGAAAGATGAAGGTTGTTAGTCGCTTGGACTGCTGGGCATGATATAGATGGTACGTTTGTCCCCTGGGTGTGATACAGGGGCGAGGCCTCATCGCTTTGACCATGATACAGATGGTAGGCATAGGCCCTGGGTGTATATAGGGCCACCCCTTGATCTTATTTTTTAGTCTAAAAAAGGTTTTCTTAGTCCTACAGGTTTCTTAACACTGTTGGTATCAAAAAGAAGTGAGAGATGTTATTCACTTGGACCGCTGGGTGTGATACAGAGGTATGCATGACCCTTGGGTATGATATAGGGTGTAATTCGGAGATTAGGAACAATTTGGACCTTGGAGATTAGGTGTAGCTTGTGCTTGGCCAAGGAGGGCCTGTGGTTGTCAAGTTGTTCCCTGTTTCTTCTTAAATTGTTGTTATCTTTGTTCCGGAGCCGTTATTGGCAGACTATCGGGCTCACTTAGTACCGTATACCGCTCAAAGCCTCCTCTTGTCATCGGGTAGCACGCACTAAGGAGTCATAATTTTTTCTCTTTCAGTTTTTCTCTCTTTTTCTTCATTGTGGTTACTAATTGATGCATTCTTCATGTTGTGGTGCTGGTAAATTGTTGCAACTGCATTTTTTTCTTGAATGTTTTGTGTTGCTAGTGACTCAATGTGCTGATGAAGACGCCACTAATTCTTACAATTGTTTTTCATATCTGCTATTTTTCTGCTGAATTGCACACATTTTTGAATTAACTATTACACTTTCTTTCAATTTGTGACCCTTCATATACATGTTTTGTTTGTGTTCTGAAATGTCTATTCTGATGCATCTATATATATAGTATTGAGCTTGTAAGTAGTTGTAACAAGTAATCCCCGTGTATTTATTTCCCCAATTATCTATTATTTGATCCCGAGAAGCTACAGTGTATCAAACCATTAAAAAGTTCCCATCTATCATGGAGTCACCACTAAAGCACATGCAAACTAGGTTCCTCACACAGGTTAAAAAATGCAGCAAGTATTGTCATGAATGGCATGCACACGCTAAGGTATACTTGTTACCCTGGCCAGAGGGTGGAAACTTGAACACTAACATAATCAAACACACGAGAACAAACATTCAGACCAAATACGTAGGGCAAAAGAAAACCAAGAGAGAGGCACTGTTAGATCTATGGGCCATCTTTGAGGAGGCCCAGAACAACAATCCTGTCCTAGAACCCACAATGAAGGCATCCGCTCCTCCCTTACCATATGTAGGAATGGAAGTGCTCTCTCCAATGTCTTCCATCCCTGCATTAGGTTATCCCAATCTACAGGTCAAGGGAACTGGAGGGCCCACCACCAAACAACAAACTACTAGATCCAGACAAGGGAGGTCATCAGACCACTAGGCCCAGGCAATCCCAGCATCACTCCAGTCCAGTGCTAGCGTCCCCCGAAGCTCAATCCCCCCGTCCATTGCGTTCAACGCATCGAACTCAGCGGCACAGAGAATGTGCACTCCCACCCTTCCGGGCGAACACACTCGGGTGACCGGGAGATTCATCGTGGTACGAGACAGCGACACAAATAGTGGGGGAGAAGAAAGGGGCCCCAGTCCTCTGGGATCAGATGATGAGGGGGGAGCTGCAAGTATACTCAGGTAGCCGAAGGAACAACTGAAGGTGAGTTTGAGGGAAAATTCCTACCCAGAAGAGAAGCGCATCAGCTCAGAACAAATGAGGCAACCCAGGTGGGAGTTAGAGGACAGGTGTGGATTAAGGATAGAGAGAGAGCTCTCATCCTCGGAACACGAGAGAACAGAGCAGCACACCCACCACCTAAAAAAGAGTGGGGTAGGCATTGAGCATCGCTCTGAGAAGAGTCGGAGGCAGAACTAGAAGGGAGGCTTCTGCCTGGGACTTGAGCCTCACCAGATCATCAGTGTGGGAGAGGGGCTGACCAGTTGATAAGGGATCAAGGTAGCCTGGTACAGACTTAATTAAGATGCAGGAAAAGCAACTTGGCACCTTTATGTGCGCACAAGGAGAGCAGTGACGGAAACGTCCGCTGATCCCCCCGAATGCTCAGTGTGGACAAACTGACCCCAAGGGAGATAGTGACCAGAGAAGAAGGCGAGACCTTCGCACAACCATTTTGTCACCTGTTAGCCCACTGGACCAAATCGGAGGGCCAGTATGATAGACCCTGGCTGAAGGAAGGATCCTTCAAACCAGAGGACAAGGCCATTGCGGAGGACTGTATCCCGCAAGGAGGGGGAGATCCCAAGTGGAACTTCCCCCTATATGCAGGATTGCCTAGAGAAATGGGAGAGCTACAATAGAAAGAAGCCAGCAGCGCTGCCCCAAGCCAAAATGTGCCAGCTACCGCAGAAGGGTATGTCAAGGACCATCTATGTGCCATGGGCCCAGATGAATAAAGAAGGGCTCAGACCCAAACTGCCACCAATGTTTTATGGGGCGGGGAAATGTATCTCATATTTTGAGAAGAACACCAGGAATAAGATTAGCAATAGGCGATGTCAAAAGTCTGTTAAGCAGTCTCAACCGAGAGCAGACTAACATGGTATTCTCCCAAGCTCACATCCCAGCAGTCACACTGACAAACACCGAGAATGATGGGGTTGCATTCAATTTGAACAGGCACCCAATATGGACGGCTTTGAGGGAAATATTCCCTGATCACCCAAATGTAGGAGGAATGATGGCAGAAAGTATGAAGTGTGGGGAGACCACAATGGACTTTCTAGACAGAATGAAGGCAACGATGGGGACAAGAAACTTTTTGGGTGAATGAGTGCTTTAGAAGTTCCTTGTAACATAACAAGAGACAGGGCATCCATGGACCGATACGGGCTCCCAGGTCACATTCTTTTATAACATCCAGAAAAAGGAACTGCCCACCAAAATACAAAGTGGATTGGATAGCGTAATAGACCAAACCCTGCCAGGAAATGCAGGCTCACATATGGCATTATCACAGAAAGAAACAGGAAAAGGACACGGAAAAACAGCAGCCAGCCCAGAGAGACACCGCTGGTTCTACACAAATTGAAAAAGACCGCCCACGAGGGGGCCGCATTGGCCGCAAACTTAAAAATGGCACCAGTCTTGAAAGGGGCTCCACCGCAAACTCCCAGAGGGTTTCAACCCAGTTATACCGGCAGAGGTCAGGGAGGTAGGCAGCATTCAGACCTCAGACAATGTTATCATTGCCACCGAATGGGCCACATGGCCAACCAATGCCACTTAAAAGCATATCAGGAGCAGAGATTGAGAAATCAGGGCCAGTCCCCGCAAAATCTCCATCCTCAAAACCAAGCTCAAGGTAAGCTGAATGCACCTTACGCTCAGCCGCAGGGAAGTCAGACAGCCACTGTACCACCTGCAGCAAGGAGCAGGTGATTGGTCAAATATGTGGCAGAGACGGTAACACCAGCTCAACAAGGACTGTAGCAGGGAGGGGTAACTCTCTGGGGAGGCAATACTGTTCCACAATCACAAAACCCACCTATGCAGTAAGTTCAAAACCCCAATGCAGAACATACGCTTCACGCACACTTCAAAACACATTTCAAAATGAAGACATTAGGAATTTCAAGTCTTTACTTGCATTCGGGAAACTCAGGGCTGCTCTATGTTGTGTCGATCGGGAATCAACACTAGAGTCCACCATTCGGGTGCCTGGAGGAGCCTAGGGCCCACTCTTTTGCTGATCTCCCAGGGCAGGGTTGGCTGGTCACGCCTTGGGGGGAAGGCAGTCTGACGAGGGGGAGGGCAGCTCCCCATCCAGTGCATAAGAGTAGGCATGCAGGTCCCCTCACCCAAGTCCAATTGGGACAGTTTCCAATTACCAGAACAAACGGACCCCACTCTCAGGCATCTGACCCGGGACCCAAATTCCCTCATGGAGTGTGGTCCCAACTGCAGCCAACAGTCTTCAGGCCAATGGAGACTCCTTCTCCGTTCCAAAACGAAGCAATGTTCCTGTGTTGGGAGCCAAGTTTCCCACACACTTGGGATGATAAAGACCCCATAACGTCCATAGAACACGTATAAAACTCTGACCGATCACATGGTGCCAAGTTAGCAGGGATGTTGACCAGAACAATTGATCGTCACAGTCCATTACCTGTTTTGAGTAACATTTAACGAGTTCTGGCCTTGCACTGGACTCTGTATTCAGCACATATTCTGCCTCTTCCTCTCCCTCAAAGTACTCCAAACACTTAAAGCCTGCTCGTTGGATCATGTTCCTACAAAAACAATGAAGATAGCGTGTTGCAGGTTGGAAGTCCCTGCCCACAGCCGAGGACAGCAGGCCCAAAATTCTTGAATAAGACGTAGGTGAAGTGAAAGTGGGTGCTGGGAAGGAGAGAGTCCACAAAATTAATCACCGCTCCTTGCAAGGTATACAGAATAGGCTCACCACTGTATCTGGCCTAACGATCAAGCTGACACACACAAGGTCTTACACACACCTTCTAGGGGAGAAATAGGCCCCATCTCGAACACCGCCACATCAGAAACACACCAGAGCTGCGGGACAGCTCTCCGACCCGCTCCGGTCCATGGCAAAAGAAATAACCAAATCCCATGAGAACTTAGGGACACATCCAAGATACCAGCAAAAAGAACCCCAAAGCTAGCCCAAAAAGAACCCTCTAGACATAGGGGGCAGTCAAGACACCTGGCGCTGTTAGGGATGGTCCCACTGTATGCAGCATGCTGGGACTAGAGGGATATGCACGTGACCCCAGAGCATGCTGCGATTGCCACCTATACCTAATTACGGCACGCCCCCTCTTTACACATCACCTCACGCACGTGTAGGTCAAAAGGTATGCTCTGCACTCCCTCACTAGGGAAGGTAGGATATTAAAAGTCTAGCAAAACCCATAAAACATTAGTTAAAAGCCAAGAGCATCCACAGGCTCATGAAAGCTACCCCTCAACAAAATATATCCCTTTCTGTCATGGTGAGGGTTGAAAACCGATGACCCGGAAGTAAGAATTAAGGTGACCTATGAATAAACACCCATTGTCTTTAAAAACGTAGACACCCTGATTGGGGGCCGCCTTCCGGTGCCGCACTAAAAATAGCACGTGTGAATGTAAAAGCACACCCCTAAAAATGAAAGGCACAGGAATCTCCAAGAATGATTGATGATGATGTAAGGATGCAAATGTTTTCTGAACTTAACCAACAAACAAGAGCTCTTATCCAACAGGACTGCAATTGAGCCACAAAAGTGCACCACCCTTACAGTGGCCCACCATCTCTTCAACAACCACTTCCTTAATCCTAACAAGACTCAAGTGCACAAGTCAAAGACCTCAAACTTTTATGACAAACTTTTCCACCGAACTCTTTCAAACCTTTCCAAAGTATAGAAATCCCCCAATTACCGGAGGACTACAGACATCTTTCCTGGATACATCCCCAAGACCTACAATGTTCAATAAGTTATGCATTATTGAATGATTGTATGCCCTCTGTTTACTGTGGGTTTGGCAGCATCCATACGTTGCCAAGGATCTGCCTAGTCAAATAGAGTCCGCCCGCATTTGCACAGTGCTTGCATAGGGACATTTCCCATGTCAATTATAATTACACTGACCTCAACACTAGTATTCCACATGCACTACACAGCGCACTCTTTTCGAACACATGGTCTCAACACATGACCACCGTTGGCGCCCGGACAACAGCCAGATCATGTTACGTCTGTTCACTGATACCACATGCAGTAGGCACAGGCAGGCTTTACTTGCCACAAGAGATAGCCCCTGAAAAACCAAAATGCCTTCGATATCTGTAACTATGTAGGATTTGGGCCAAGATACAAACCAACAGAGTAGAACCCCATAGACTCATAGTGAATGTGCCCCATTATGAGACAAACTCACAGCACTGTACCTCTTCACCAATCCTATCGAGATTCAAATAGAGCTAGAATGGATGCGCTGGTGGGGCACATAGGGGAAGATACTGTTTGGCCTCGAGACTTTCCAGAAAAGAGATTCTTGGAGCTAGCAAAGCCACTGCACCAGTGTACAAAAATTTCCGCTCCCGCTTCCGTCTGTGATCACAGAGTGGCCCTTGGCATGTGGTAGTCTTCTTTAATAACAAATGGATGCCGGACATGGAGTTCAATTGTAGGGCCATCCACCACGATGATACGAAGGGAAACACGTCTCGTAGGGGAGGGTTAAACACAAGCATAGATAACCCCTGTCAAGAAATATGGGATACTGAGATAGATAGGTGCATGTGGTTGAAAGGGAAGGGCCACCCATAATTGTACGGAAACTTACACTGTATTCCTTGTGTTTCAGAAGCAAAGGAATGATTCCACTCGGCCCAAATGAGAACTGTGGCGCAATACTGCACGTACTGGACATGCAATGGGGCAACTCCACCCTAATGGATACCTACTGGCAATGCGGTGAGTTTGTCTACACCCAGCTCATCCCAGGATGGCAAGGCCTGTGCTTCCTAATCACCATACACACTCCTATCCTGGTGATAGAGCGCAGTGATATTCTGAAAATTGTAGGGGTACATCATATTCATAATTAGTCCGTACCCGCATAAATTCTTATGTGTGTTAATTTTAGTTAGTAACCTTTGTTGTAATAATCAGTGGTAAATGAAATGTTAGGATGAGCTGTGCCATTCAAGACACGTAAAATGGCATTTAGAGGAATTATGTAACTTTTGATGTTCATTTAAATGCTTAATGAAGTAGCTTATGTGTAATGTAATGCATTAGAGAAATGTGCACCATGATGAAGATTGCACGTAGAAGTAGTGAGTTATGTTTAAAATGTAATAATATTAGATGTTGTAGCAAACGTATTATTAATGTGTGTAAGTTTTGATGTGTAAAGGCCTAAATGAACGTTCACGTTTTGCTAAGAAAGGCCTATTCATTTTCTTATGTTAGTTGGTTTGTGTAGGCCTGAAATGCATTTTTACCTGGTAAGGCTCTCATTTGAGGCAGTCAGCGAAATTCATGTATGTGCAAGGTTGTTCTGTTCTCATGTTCTTGTTGCAGGTGCAAGGACACCGTTCTCGTTAGTTAGGATAAACGCCTTTTGTTTAGGAGTTAGGTATGGAGGAGACCTGCAACAAAGTATTCAGGAATGCCGATAATTGGGAGTCGATATTTTCTTTGCTGAAGAAGCCTGAGACCCAAGGACACACCAACTGTCGCTGGACTGAGTACAAGTTTTGGTGGAAAATTACCTACGAGAGGTGCCTGGCCAGAAGAGGTGTTTCAGGGGGCGTGTTTATCAATTGTGCATTTTGTATTAGGGACAGTGCCCAATGGGATGAGTGGGCAGTCAGAAGGGCAGTCAGAAGGCAGAAGGCAGAGGGCAGAGAGCAGAGAGAGCAGAGAGCTGTTAGAGGGTAGAAGGAAGAGATCGATTCTTAGAATGAAGACTTAGAACGAGTTTGTAGTTTGGGCTATTGACTTTACAATCTGAGTGTACTTCTTAGGAAGTCTTCACAAACTGACACCTTTTATTGATTTTGCTTGGGAAAATGTTAAGTAGGGATGACATTTTAGAGATAGAGTAGGGTTAGATTTATTGATTTTCAGCACAGCTACTAATGAAGACTAATATAGATGTTGGTGCAGTTATTGCCTGTTTAGTATTTTTGGAATTGCTTATTCTCTTTATGTTGTATCGGATTAGATTGGTTCGTAGGATGGACTTTGTATTAGTGCCTATGTACTTTTACAACCTCGTCCTGAGGTGTTTGTATGTTCAGTTATTTTTGGTTTTGTAATAAACCCCTAAATTTGGAATTCGGAGTCAGTGATCCTTTCAAGTTGTATATCTCCAAGGTGGAACAGCAAGCCGACCCTACACACCAAAGATGTGTTTGTGACGCACCTCCAAACCACACAATCCCCCAAAAAGAAGTCCAAAATCCTGAGCCAAATAACTCAGATAGTGTGCACTTCCACTGTCCCTGCTGCTCCCAAGGGGCAATCTCCAAGACCAATGTTAAATTTTATAACCAATATGGAGTGCACCACAAATAGTCAAACAAAAAGTCTCTGTCCATCCATTTCTGGTTATAGATTGAAAACTTTATTCTTCTTTTTCCGTTAAAAACAACAGCCAGACAGCCGACGCGTTTCGTCCAGATATATGGACTTCATCAGGGCTGTAAAGTGTATACAAAAAGTAAAATGTATAATACAACGTAAGACACTACAGATGAACAAAAAACAAACTAACTGACAAAATATAATACACAAGACATTTAAAAACTGTTTGCATCTATGAATGTATCCAAATTTAAATACTAACATTCAAAGAGCAATAGTGAGTTAAAACATTACACAACATAATGAAAAAAAACATGGAAAGGCACAGACATACACAAATAATTTGAAAAACAAAAATAGTTAAGACAGATTTTAGATTGTTTGAGCAAAATTCAAAATACAATAAGATCAATTATGATTGCCCAAACCAGTGAATACAATAAATAAATTAAGCGCACAGCAAGTACACATGAAAGATTAGAAATGAAACACCGACCCAAAGATGTGCATAGATCTTAGGCTAAGTGTAGAAGAGTATCCCCAGGAGGTAGGAGATAGAAAGGGAGGCATAAGCTGACACATACCTTTAAAATATGTTGTTTGTCAGCAAAGATAATCAGTCAGATATGAAACTCGCGAAGTAATGATACAGACTATGTATCAGTTTGTTTAGCAACTGCACCCTATTTGGTCCAGGGTCAGTTCCAAAATATCAACGGCTCCTGTGCCTGTAAAAAGTAATAATGTCAGGCCAGTACAAAGTCATGATATGCAGTGAAAGTTAGGGGAGAGCTAGTAACGTTCAATAAGGCCCATCGTACTCTAAAGAGCCTAGGTACATGAGTCACTGAGCTATGACAGGGATAAACAGGGCCGCATATCAGTATGCATAAATTCCCTGTATCATAAAAAATGAAAGCTAACCGGTTCTCCTTATAGCATTCAACATAGAAAAAAAAAATATCAACATAGAAAATATACCAAAACTGAGGGGGACAGAGTATTGGTGTGCTCTCAAAATGTACAATATCACTCGAATGGTGCAACAAACATGTTGCTACCAATAATACGAGGAATAGAAATGAAATTCAAAAGGGCCCAATGTCCCGATAATACATTTAATCAGAAAAAATAAAGAAGATGCCATGGCTAGGAGGACAACGCATTTGTGTTCACATAATATATGCAATATTATTTCAATCCTGCAAAGGTTAGAGTAAGGCTCCAAAGAGCTGTCTCCACATTAAACGACATTAAACATGCCTGAATGAAACTCGATAAGAAAAAATAAAATTGATACCCCACACAGTGAAGTTTAAAAGGAAACAAAACATTGCTGATTTGATAACATGCTAAGCAATCGAGATGGCGACATGACACTGTAAACAGCGCCATCTAATGGTATATAAGGCCAGTATTTATTAAGCTACAGCCTAGTCAGCACAAAGACCGATATAAGCCTTACACAATTTTGCCAAAAACAGCAAATAAACAGAGGCCATTTCCACCTCAATGGGGTAATCAAAAAACAAACTATAGAATCCCTAATCTCCCTAAGTGCACTTACCGCGAACCGCTCTATCAGCGTCCTGTTCGAATATCCCCGTACGTATTCAAAAGAAAGAGAAACGCGGGAACGTGGGAGCCCGTCTTAAATAGAGTGCGCAGAATCTCGCGAGAGATGCTATCAACCAAAAGTAAGGGGATGTCTTAAAAGATGTTATATTATCGGAGAGTTCCGTATTAGCTGAAATGTTAAAAAGCAGCAATATGGGTTAAAGATGCAATTTATAATGTGGAATTTCGGATAATGATAAGTCCGATCATGTTCAAGTTGATACTATTATTCAGAGAGGAAAAGCGCAATTATCATATGATGTATCGGATAATGATAAATCCGATCATGCTCAAGTTAGTAATATTATTTGGGGGGGAAAAAAAAATCACGAATAATAGACAGGACCTTGGTAAATCACCAAGTCTTACTAGGGTCCATGAAATAAGAGATACAATAATAATACTGAAAATAACATTCAGAAAAACAAACCCAAAAATGTAAATGACTAGAATCCAAAAAGGAGTGTAAACGAAAATGTAAATAAACAAGACATCACTAAATCATTAGTGATTCAATTAAAAAACACTTATTTGGGAGAAAAGAAAAAACAAAAATATTTAAAACAAGAAAACTAAAGTATAAAAATACATTTGTCACTAGACATTTGTTGACATTTGCATTCCAAAAAGTACAAGCTAATTGCATATGCCAGTGATACAAAATTATTAACTGTGGAGAAAAGCATATCATTATAAGCCTTAGACTCTAAATATAGACATATTACATAGATCACATGTAGCCTTTCAAGTTGTACTTAATTGGTTCATGTGGGGTTGGTACGAATGTATTGTTTCTCCCCTTTACACTTCTCAGCAGGTAATAAAGGTCCAGTCGACCGAGGGTTCCTACTAAATTTTATAGTGGAATCCGGCGTTATCAGTTGGTAGCAGAGGATGTTTACCTCTGTAGTAAGGGGAGACGTAGAGAAGGGTAGTCATTGAGTCCCCATAGAGCCCAAGTGATGGTTATCCAGTGGACTGTGAGCGGAGGACGAAGGCATTGATGGAAACCGACGGAGAGTGACGGTGCGGTGGAAACAGCAGTTCGTGGTGGAGTGAGTATGAACAGGGATGTATGTCTGTTAGATTGCGGTGTTGTTTTGATTGTGTGATGTCTTACAGAGTTGGAATGAGAGCTGAGTGATTGTGGTTTTGGGCCGAACGCGTGCGGTCCATGAAATTGATTTATATCCCGGGATAAGAGATTGTGGTGTAGAAGACGCCCAGAGTTGAAATTGTCTGACCAGAGATTGTGGGAGTCATGAGACGTCGTTGACTAACCCACCGGTGATAGGGAAACGTGTGTGTGAGTGCGTGAGTAACCGACGCAGGTCGTGGGTTACTGCATGTGGAACATTGAGTGAGTGGATCCTATCGATTGAATATATGACTGTCCGGCCGTTCGTGGGCAGATAGTCTGGGGCAATTGTCCGGTCGTTTTGTGGACAGACGGTTGCCAGAGTTGAGGTCGACAATTACGAGAGACTGTCCGGTCGTTTCGTGGACAGACAGTCAGAGAAGTGACTGTTCGGTCGTTTGGTGGACAAACAGTTATTTCATTGTATGAGAGAGACGCGTGAGTGTGCGAGAGACGAATTGTAAAGGAGGGGAACTGCTGTATGAGGAGGAAGAGTGACATCAGAGAGTGCCGCGCTGTGATAGGTCGGTTGGTGTGAAGCTGCGCTGGTATTGGTGGAGTGTCATCAGGAAGTCGAGCGAAAACAAGGGAAGAAAAGCTGATTTCATCATGAAATGTTTTAAAGTTTTGCGAGACATGTGTAGAGGAGATAGAAGAGTGGTTACTCGAGGAGGAGAAGAAGCTCCACCGGAGGATACCCCAGCCCATTATATGGCTACGAAGGTGGGATTGCATACTATAATTTGGCTCGAAAATTGGCATAAAATGACTGAAAAAGAGGGAGAATTGGCTTTTCCGCGTTATGATACTTTCAGGTTGGAAGTGTTGTACCAAGTGAAAACAGTGATGTCTTCATTGCGACCTCTACCCAGACCAACACAGTTTGAGGCGCTACATGCATGGATGAGAGCAGCACATGACAGGAAAAGAGACCGAAGCCAGGAAAGGGTGAAAAAGTCGATCAGGGCGTTTCAAGATGCTCAATGGGATGCATTGGAGAAGAGATGGAGGGTGGAAACTATTGAAGGGGATAGGCTATTCCCGTTGATGATAAAAGTAGGAGATGCCCAGAAGAAGTGGGGTGAGGAAGACGATAGTGACATAGATGACAGCTTGCTAGATAGATTACTAACAGAAAGACCACCTCCATATAATCCAGATTCCGTAGAGGGAAAGGTAGTATCAACAGAGGAAATTGGAGAATCGCAGACTCAACCTAGTGTGAGAGTAGTCGGAAGAATCTCAACAGGAACAGAAGGGATAGGAACACAGACACCAGCAAGTACCGAAGCTAACTGAGTTACAGTTGTTACCAGTCTACCGGATGCTCTTACAGTACCGGTTACCATCGGTCCCATAGTATCAGTATATGACCCAGATCAGGTAGGAAGTGGAAGTCTAGCACGGTCAGTAGCAGGAGAAGGGACTGGCTCAGGAGGGAATGACCTAGTGAGTAGAATGGGTCACCTTCCGAGACCCCTAGAATCAAGTATGCCTTTGCCAGCCACTGCAGACTCCTCTAGAGGACAGGGAGATGTAAGAACGGCGAGAACAAGGTCTTTGGCCGATTCAAAATCTGATATGAGGATGTGGGAACCACCAGTGAGAAGCCCTAATGATAGGATGACAGGAGACTGGGATCGCGGGAGTACAGGAAGCCGACCAGCCCTAGGAAATATAGTGGAAGGGAACCGGTGTGGGGATCAGAGCAGTGAGAATGGAGAGTCGAGTGGTGCATCAAGTCGAGGAACCCTTAAAACTGCTATAAGGGCAAAGATGTTGGATGTGATGAGGTTAAAAGCTGAGGTAGATGAGATAATTAGCGGGAACCTGCCTGTAGAAAGAGTAGAGCTTTATGAACCAGACGAGTTGCTGTTTGTAGCAAATGATGTAACCCGCAAGGCGAGGTCAGCACATGAGAAACTGACAGATTTGGCAAGAAGATATGAGGTGGATCTGTCCAAAACAAAGATGTTGCAGGGAAGTCACCGATTGAAGTATAGTGACCAGGAATTGGAAGAGAAGAGAGTCATAGGGTTGAAAACTCACATTCAAGAATTGATTGTAGGGATACGTGCATGGAGCATGCTTGACAAGTGGGAGGAAAGGTGGTCCAAAAAGAAGAGCACCAAAAGGAACATAGGAGAGACACCCCCTCCAGGGGGGGATAATAGAAGTAGAGAATTATTCCTTTCGAGAGGTACAAAACGGAGGGTATGTGCATGTGCCTTGGAGTAGAGGTGACTTGGCAGCGTTTACGAACTAATTCCCTCGGCTGAGGGAGAAGCCTGTCGAGTGGTATAAGCAGGTCAACTGGTTTGTTAAAATCTCGAAGGTGTTGTGGGTGGACCTGAACACATTGTTTGATATCGCAGTACCAAGTGATCTGTGGGCAGCTTGTAAGGTTGCAGTTGATTGGCCGACTTCTGAACCAGACAGGGATTCTGCTACCAATGGTCCTTCACCAATTGTTATGAAAAAGTTTGAGCAAGTAATTACATGGCTGAAATCCAAAATCTCACCACAGGACATTGATTGGGTTAAGATAGATCGAACTGTCCAGGAACCAAAGGAGTCTGTACATGAGTATTATGAGAGGCTCTTGCAAGCCTTTAAGCAGTACAGTGGGCTAGACACGTTAGACCCCAAAGTTATGGGACAGTTCGTTTCCAAGTTCGTCTTGGGACTGAGACCAGAAATCAGTTTCATGATTCAGCAGCATTTGATATGCTGGCAGAACAAGTCGGTGGACGAAATACTGCGGTATGCCAGGTACTGCAGCGATGAGGTGGACTCGAAACACAGGAAGCTTAAGGATAAGCTAATGCTGGTCCAAATGCAAAATGCTGATAGGGAAGTTCAGGCACAGCCAAGTGGAGGAATGCTAGGGAGAAGACAGGGAAACAATCAAGGAGGGACCCAGAATGTGCATGGTCTAGGAAGGGGGAAACCTATAGACCCCAAGACAGGGATGGATGTGGCCACACTGAAAAAGACCACTGCGGGTCACCTTTGTCACAAGATTGGGCATTGGAAGCGCGAGTGCAGATTGAATCCAGCAAACCAAGTGCAACAAGAGGAAGAGACGGTGCAGGTACCTGAGGTCGTCAATATAGTGACGAGACCTAGGTCCATGCAAGGGGGAACATTGTGCCCGCAGGTGCAAGTTCCACAACCTCCAAGAATTCCACAGGGAAATCGAACGTACCAGCAGATGCCACTTTTCGAGGATTGTGATGAGTATAGCTCAGACCCGTTGAAATGATGGTGCCTGAGGGGGGAGGAAGACTGCACTCTTGGGGCAGTCTTAGAGCTAGACCAGAGGGGACCGTTTATAGAGGCGGATGTTGACGGTCATCCCACCACCTTTTTGGTTGATACTGGTGCTACCCGCTCTACTGTGAGATCTGCAGTAGTTCCCAACCTACCCCTCTTGGGACAATCCATCCAAGTAGTAGGAGTGGCGAATAAGAAGATGACTAACCCATTGACCGAGCCGATTCCTGTGAGAATAGGAACTTTCCGAGATCGACACCAGTTTGTGGTGTGCGACTCAAGTCTGGTCTGTTTGTTAGGATGTGATCTTTTGTGCAAACTGAATTGTACCATATATTGCACGCCCAAGGGAGTGGAAGATGCCACCTTCAAGGTTGCAAATCAGCATTTGTGCGTAGAGATGTATCCTGTGTTAACAGTGGAAGAGCTTCCACTTGACCTAAGAGACTCTGTTTCATTGGATGTGTGGGATTTCACAGAAGAAGAGATTGAATTGATCAGAGGTGTTGAGCCAATTAAGATCCAGGTTAAGCCAAATGTTGAGTTTCCGAGAACGCCCCAGTATAATCTGTCACCTGAGACGATTGCAGGGATTAAACCTGAAATCGACTCCATGATTCAGCAGGGAATCCTGAAGGAGATAATGGGCAGTCCATGCAACTCACCCATCATGGGATTACAGAAACCAAGTGGGAAATTCAGAATCGTGCAAGACCTGCAAAAGGTCAACGCGATTGTGGTTCCGTGTTGTCCAGTGGTACCGAATCCATCAGTGATACTATTCCAGATTCAATGTGAAGCCGAGTGGTTCACTGTGATTGACTTGTGCCAAGCATTCTTTTCGATACCTTTGCATGAGGAGAGCCAATTTTTATTTGCTTTCCGGCTGGAAGATCGTGTGTTAACGTGGTGTCATATCCCTCAAGGGTATACTGAGAGTCCATCAATCTTTAATCAGATTTTGAAAAAGAATCTTGAGCGTCTCGTATTGCCACAGAATTCTGTTCTCGTGCAGTACATTGATGATCTCCTCATTGCGTCTGAAATGGAGGATGCTTGCAGGATTGATACGATTGCCTTACTGAATCATTTAGCGGAGAATGGACACAAGGTGTCCCCAAACAAGTTACAGTACTGTCTGAGTGAGGTTCAGTACTTGGGTCATCGAATTGAGAAAGGCAAGAGAAAGGTGTCACCAGACCGGATTGAGGCGATCATGAAAATGACTGTGCCTACCACTCAGAAGGAAGTCAGAATGTTCTTGGGAATGGTTGGTTATTGTCGCCAATGGATTCCTAATTTCTCACTGAAGGCAAAGCCTTAGCAGAGGCTGACGCACAAGGATGTGAGTGATCCGGTACCATCGGACCATGACTGTCTGATTGCGTTCTTGGAGTTGAGAGAGGGCCTATGTCGTGCTCCGGCTCTGGGAATGCCTGACTACAACAAGTCCTTTTCATTGTGCTGTTGTGATCGAGAAGGTTGCACATTGTCAGTTCTGACTCAGAGTCATGGAGGTGTCCGTAGACCAGTTGCCTACTTTTCAGCTACTTTAGATCCAGTAGCTTCAGCGTTGCCCGGATGTCTCAAATCCGTTGCTGCAACAGGTGTCAGCATTGAAAGGTGTGAAAGCATTGTCGTGGGTCACCCATTAACTGTATACGTTCTGCATTCTGTTGAACTTTTGATGACAAGGACTAAAACACAGCACCTGACAAACAATAGACTCACACGCTACGAGCAAGTTATACTTGCTGCGGAGAATGTGACCCTGAAAAGGTATTCTGTTTTAAATCCTGCTACACTGATGCCATTGCCAAATGTAGATGATGAAGATTGTGAAGACCATGACTGTCTTGATATGACTGAACTTTGCACCAAACCGAGACCTGACATTGTTGATGAACCTCTGTCTGACCCTGATGAAATTTTCTTTGTAGATGGTTCATGTTTAAGAGACAATGTGGGTCATTTGAGAGCAGCGTTTGCTGTATGTACCATTACTGGAGTGGTTGAAGCTGCTTGCTTAGAAGGAGTAAACTCCGCACAAGTGGCCGAAATTATTGCCTTGACTCGTGCCTGTCTGGCAGCTGATCAGATCCGAATCACCATCTACACCGACAGCCAGTATGGGTTTGGTGTGGTTCATGATTTCAGGCAGCTATGGTCGCAGAGGGGTTTCCTGACATCATCTGGATCTCCTATCAGGAATGGAGAATATGTGAGACAACTGTTGGAAGTGCTGCAATGTCCCAGAGAAATAGCAGTGGTAAAGTGCGCTGCACATGGGAGGGGGACAGATTTTGTTTCAGTGGGGAATAAGTATGCAGATGAAATTGCATGTTTTTGCGCTGAACAAGGGTGTATATTTACTGGAGATTACACTGGAGAGAGCCAAGAAAGAACCGAGCTCAGCATGATGTTAGCCATGGCAGACACTTGGGAGGAACTCAAGTGCTTGCAGGAAGGAGCTTCAGAGCAGAAAAAGGATGTATGGATCAGATCAGGATGTGAGAAGGGGGATGTCGGTATTTGGGTTTCAAGTGATGGTCGAGCAGTGTTACCAGATGACCTATTGAGCCCGATGGCGAGGCAAATTCATGGTGCTGTGCACCTTGGAAGAGATGCGATGGTGCGAGTGTTCAGACAAACGTGGTACAATCCACGGTTTCGTGCGTTTGCTGAAGCAGTGTGTCATAGGTGTGTTACCTGTCAACAAATGAATGCTGGGAAGAAAACTGTGGTCGCACTGAGTCACATTGGGAGGTTGGGAGGACCTTTCAATAGGATACAGATTGATTTTATCAAGATGCCTAGGTGCAATGAACTGAGGTACATTTTAGTGGTGGTGTGTGTTTTTTCACGGTGGGTGGAAGCTTACCCAACACGAAGGTGTGACACCCTTATAGTAGCGAAGCTGTTGTTGAGAGAGTTGATCCTAGGTTCAGTTTTCCAACCTCATTGGAGTCGGATAGAGGAACACACTTCCACAGCGAGATCATGAAATTGCTTTGCGCTGCTTTAAATGTTGATCAGAGACTCCATTGTAGCTACCGACCAGAGGCTTCTGGGATAGTGGAGCAGATTAATGGAACTTTGAAAGCACGGATGGCGAAAGTGTGTTTGTCTACATCTCTGAAGTGGCCTGATGCATTGCCTCTGGTGTTGATGAGTGTTCACAGTGTCCCAGATAGGAGGACCGGACTTTCCCCGCATGAGATCCTTATGGGGAAGGCAATGGGATTGCTAGCAGTACCATTCGCAGCCTTGATAAACATCACTGATGACTTAATCCTTAATTACTGCAAAGGACTAGCTGATGTGGTCCGTTCAGTGTCTCAGCAGTTGGAAGCTGCTGCTGTTCTGCTTCAAGAGATCTCTGCCACGACCTGTGCCCTGGTGACTGGGTGCTTGTCCGCAAGCACGTGAGGAAGAGCTGTCTGGATGCTCGGTGGCGAGGCCCCTACCAGGTGATTCTGGTAACGAACACAGCGGTGAAGTGAGGAGGGTTGCCGAATTGGATACATGCCTCCCACACCCGCCGAGTTTCAGAACCCTTGGAAGAAACAGCTCCTCTCGTGAATGAAAATCCAGCTGTGGCGGCAGGGCCACGAGAGAGGACAAGCCAAGCTGTGAGGGTTGCTGACGAAGCTGGTTGCTCACCAGACCAGGCTGAGGAGGGTTACGCTACACACAACCCAGGTATTGACTCTGAGGGAGAAGGTAACGTTGCGAGTGATATAGAGTCAGACTCAGCCGAAGGAAGTGGTGTGCAGTGTGTTCGAGAAGAAAGCAAAAGGGCTGACCGAGCGAAAGAATCATGGCCTGAAAGACAGAGAAGGCTGAATCTAAGATTGGCCCCTGAAAGAGATCTTGCCCCTGTGTCTGAGACATCAGAATCGGAAGTGAGTGAAGAAGAGCAAGCACAAGGAGGCCTGAGGAGGTCGAGAAGGACAAGAGTGCCTTGCCAGAGATACGCTGCCCCGGAGTGGACTTACGCAGTAACTGATGCCGGGAGTAGTGAGTGCCGGGAGACTGAGGTCCGTGCAAGTGATCAGCAGGAGTCCTCTACTGAAAATCAATGTGGGACTGTTAGTTCCAGGACTTGAAGTTGAAGGAGTGTTGACAAACACGTTCCCAAAACCTCCAGTTTTGAGCAAGGTGCGAATCCTGATATTGCATAAAATAGTTTTCCCAACGTTTGGATTTGAACCCCCACCTCATGAACTGGTAGATGTTCGTCTTGAAATTTTGCAACATGTTTTAGCTCCAATTGGATCTGAACTTACCATAGATTGTGTATGAACTGTAAGTTGTAAATAGAGGTTTCAAAGAAGATAACCTAGGCCCGAGTGGAAGAAGAATAAAATTAGGGTCTTTCCAGTAGAAGAAGAAAGAGGGCTAGGGAAGTCTTTTGGACTGTGTAAATAAATCCAGAGGAACTGGACTTTGAACGAATTTCCAGGATTTCAATGAACTTTGTTTGAACTCTTGAGCAGCAATTTGAGGTGGAAAGAAGAGACTTTTGTGCATCCTCTTATTTGAACTGCTCTGACAAAAGAAGATGGAGTCTGGGATTCCGAACCGTAGGTCCAAGCGTGTAAAAGGTACTTTCATAGTAGGAGTAATAGTTTTGATAGTCATAGTTATTATAGTGTCAGTTATTGTTCCACATGAGGCAGAAGTCATAGAGGTGAAAGGGACACCTACACCTAGTACTTCTATCGAGAAAGAGGACACCATAGGAGCTGAAAAGGCTATGCTAGATCAAAATAGTCGTAGATTGCATGTAGATTTGTCTAGAGGTGATTTTAAGCTTAATGCGTATGCCAAGCTGCTATATGAGTATGTTGAGACGATGGATGTGAGAGACTGTTATGTGTGTATGCAATTGCCTGCATCAGTGGATGAGGGCATTAGATATCATCATCTCCCATTGACTTATGGGATTTCATGTAGTCTGTTGCTTAGCATGTTTTATGGGAGAGGTCATTATGAATATTTCTTTTCCAATTATGATGCGGTGCTTTCAGAGGTTCCAGCATACAAGCACCTGAACAAGTACGATTATTATAAGCAGGAGGATAGAATTGGAAAGTATTTATACCGACTACATCGTTAGATACCGCTTATGCACATAGACATAATTTAACATGTTCACTAACAGAAGTAGAAAAGAAGTTTGTAGATCAAGTGGAGGATAGATATAGACAACTAACAAAAACACGTGACACTGGAGAAAGTCCATTAGATTGGACACAGGAGGAGATGGCTCATAGAGCGAAAGGGAGCTATGGTCCGATAGCATTGGATCTGGAGCAGAAAGGGAAGTTGTGTGTGAAACGTGTCCAGAACTATTATGATAAGATCTACGAGGGACAGAGTGCGTGTGATCACGTTTTCACTATGGAAGAGTCAGCAAAGAACTTTTTGCAGGGTCCGGTACAAGTGGTGCCAACAGTATATTTTGTATGTGGGAAAAACGCTTTTGTGAGATTGCCTGCCAATTGGTACAGGACTTGTTACCTGGCAGCTGTTTTCCTCAAGATTTACCATGTAGAGGAGATAGAACTCCTGGAAGGAGGAGTGCATTCTAGAGTAAGGAGAGATGCAAGTGCAGGAGGAGTGATTGGAGATATTTTTGGAGCCGTAATACCAAGTTTGGGAGTGATTTTGAATGATGTGAAGATTAGAAAGCTGGCAACTGTTGTGGACAAGTTGTCTACGAATACAGCTAAATCGCTGTTGCTGGTTGATGGAGAGATGTTGTCGATAAGGACGATGGTGATGCAGAACCGTCTTGCTTTGGATGTCTTATTGGCAAAATAGGGCGGAGTCTGTAAAATGTTGAAAGTGCAAGAGTGCTGTACTTATATACCAGATAACAGTAAAGATCTGAAGAAGTATATAAGTAACATCACTGAGATTCATAATGAGATCCAGGATCTGACTGAAGAGGGAGTTTGGGAGAAAGTTGGTAAAGGATTTGGTAAAGTGGGGAGTTGGTTTGCGAGCTTGGGAAAGGGCATTCTTGGTTACATTCTGAAGCCTATCATTATAATCGTGGTCTGTGTGGTTTGTTTGTGGGGTTTTGTGAGGGCTTATCAGTGGTACAGGGCAGATCAAGTCGAAAGATCCTTTAGGGAGCGAGTAGTAAGGATGGCTAGACTGCAGGACAGTCATTATGAGAATATCAAGAATTTAGAAAGGTTCAGACAGGAAAGAGTGGCTACACGCTCTGTTTAGGTTGGTTCTTTCTCCAGGGAGTTGTGATTTTGTTGATGACACTAGTCATCAGAGGGGGGAACTGATTGAGCGCAGTGATATTCTGAAAATTGTTGGGGTACATCATATTCATGAATAGTCCGTATCCGCATATATTCTTATGTGTGTTAATTTTAGTTAGTAACCTGTGTTGTAATAATCAGTGGTAAATGAAAAGTTAGGATGAGTTGTGCCATTCAAGAAACGTAAAATGGCATTTAGAGGGAATTATGTAACTTTCGATGTTCATTTAAATGTTTAATGAAGTAGCTTATGTGTAATGTAATTCATTAGAGAAATGTGCACCATGATGAAGATTGCACGAAGAAGTAGTGAGTTATGTTTAAAATGTAATAATATTAGATGTTATAGCAAAAGTATTATTAATGTGTGTAAGTTTTGATGTGTAAAGGCCTAAATGAACGTTAATGTTTTGCTAAGAAAGGCCTATTCATTTTCTTATGTTAGTTGGTTTGTGTAGGCCTGAAATGCATTTTCCCCTGGTAAGGCTCTCATTTGAGGCAGTCAGCGAAATTCATGTACGTGCAAGGTTGTTCTGTTCTCATGTTCTTGTTGCAGGTGCAAGGACACCGTTCTCGTTAGTTAGGATAAACACCTTTTGTTTAGGAGTTAGGTATGGAGGAGACCTGCAACAAAGTATTCAGGAATGCCGATAATTGGGAGTCGATATTTTCTTTGCTGAAGAAGCCTGAGACCAAAGGACACACCAACTGTCGCTGGACTGAGTACAAGTTTTGGTGGAAAATTACCTACGAGAGGTGCCTGGCCAGAAGAGGTGTTTCAGGGGGCGTGTTTATCAATTGTGCATTTTGTATTAGGGACAGTGCCCCGAGGGATGAGTGGGCAGTCAGAAGGGCAGTCAGAAGGCAGAAGTCAGAGGGCAGAGAGCAGAGAGAGCAGAGAGCTGTTAGAGGGTAGAAGGAAGAGATCGATTCTTAGAATGAAGACTTAGAACGAGTTTGTAGTTTGGGCTATTGACTTTACAATGTGAGTGTACTTCTTAGGAAGTCTACACGAACTGACACCTTTTATTGATTTTGCTTGGGAAAATGTTAAGTAGGGATGCCATTTTAGAGATAGAGTAGGGATAGATTTATTGATTTTCAGCACAGCTACTAATGAAGACTAATATAGATGTTGGTGCAGTTATTGCCTGTTTAGTATTTTTGGAATTGCTTATTCTCTTTATGTTGTATCGGATTAGATTGGTTCGTAGGATGGACTTTGTATTAGTGCCTATGTACTTTTACAACCTCTTCCTGACTGAGGTGTTTGTATGTTCAGTTATTTTTGGTTTTGTAATAAACCCCTAAATTTGGAATTCGGAGTCAGTGATCCTTTCAAGTTGTACTTAATTGGTTCATGCGGGGTTGGTACGAATGTATTGTTTCTCCCCTTTACACTTCTCAGCAGGTAATAAAGGTCCAGTCGACTGAGGGTTCCTAGTAAATTTTATAGTGGAATCCGGCGTTATCACTGGTCATTCTTAGAGAATATCTGTCAGAGTTGTACCAACATCCGCAACAGAAGAAAACAACTCTGTTGCATCAGGCTCGAGAGAAAAGAACTGCTGATTATTTTGGCTGGGCTCAGTTTAAGGGCATTCCGGAAGAACTCAGACTGTTTTCTGACACACAAGTTAATGTGGGAGGGTTCATACACTTTTTTACTCTTCAGACAAAAGCAAATAAGCGCTGGTTGCAAATAACCAGATGGAAAATGATGAAAATGATGAACAGCACTGAGCTCGGCCTTAATGCAATAAAGGAATAACTAAGAGCCATCCACCTCATGGTGATGCAAAATTAATATGTATTGGACTTGATGACCGCAATGGAGAGAAGGGTGTGACAAGATCGGTGCGTCCTGTTGCACGTTTATCCCAGGATATGGTATGAACAGTGGGACTCTGACTGTTGCCATCAAGCACTGCATTATTTAAAAACAGACATGCGCAAGGAAGGAGGTGCCCCTGAGCAGGACTGGTACATCAGTTGGTTTTCCTGGCTCCCCCATACTGTTTATGTGTGGTTTTCTACAAGTGGGGGTTCTCTGCTGTAAAAACTCAGTCCTCAAATTGGGTAGAATGCAAGTAACTAGGGAAATAGCAATAGTAAAAACTGAAACACAACAAGCCTCTAACAATGTCACTGTCATGAAGTATGGGGTAAATGATGTAGTTGAAAATTCAACTAGAGGATGGAATGTTAGTATTGATGTTGATGTACGCAATGATATGTGCGCATACATGTGTGCATTAAAACAAAATAAAATACTTGTTGCTGAAATCACCCAAAATGACCTCTCAATCAACCCAGAGTCAGAAATAAGTGGTCAGGCAGGCCCTGCAACCTAGGCCTGAAGCAACTGATTGACAGATCACAGGTGGGGTGGCATGTAACAGCAGAACAAACCCAGATTAGTCCCAGAGATAGGTAGCAAAACCACAATGGTCCAGGGAGATTGGCCCCAATAAAATGCACATGGCCAGAGGGGCGTGTGTTTCCAAAACGTCATAAAGTTAGATGCCACATGAAGTTAGGAACACTCAGCCAATCAGGATACAGTACACACAGCATATGCAGTTTTCACACGCTCCCTATGCCGGACATCTGGCTATGTTACCTACTGGCACACATTATGTCGATGCAAGGTCAAGACCCACCTCCATTTGTCATCAGGTGGGAGTCATTTGTGGCTCCATGACTAGGCCCACATTGCTCTCCCTAAACAGGATCTATGAATTGTTTTATGATACTCCGAGAAATGTTTATAAAGATGCTCAAAACAATTGTACTTTGAGACAATCCTCAGACCCCGACTCTGTAACTGTGCTCCTGGCTGAAGTGTTTGAAACCAACTGTTTCTGTGTTGCCTAATGCCCATTGTCTTTGTTCTTTCAAGGTAAATTCATTTTCAATCAACACCAATTAGGTATGAACCAATATAATCATGTTTAGGGGAGAGATCACATGCACTTCAGCACTGGTTAGCAGTGGTAAAGTGCCCAGAGTCCCAAGGCCAAAAATGTGAATTCAGCAAAAAGTCGGAGGAGCAAGGCAATGCTTGGGGATGACCCTCAATTAAAGGATCATTTCCAACACAACCCACCTCTAGCCTAAATCCAGGGAAGACTAATCAATACCTTGAATGACTTCCCTGCTTAGGTGATAGGATATGCACAATTCCCCTCCACTGCAGGGGCACTTGTCAGTTCTATGTCTTCCTGTATTCAATTTGACCCTTCTGTCAACACTCACTTGAGCCACTGATGTGACCCATGAGGAACCATTCTCCTCACTTGTGGACCACATCTATCCAGCACCTAACCTTAACTTGCTCACAGATGCATCCCAGTAGGCAGACAGTACCACCATGTCCAACAAAGTGATGTGGGCCACTCCACCACTTGGGTCAGACTACTGCCCCCAACCCAAGGAAAACTCTACCCATAAGGACAGTAACCGACAGAGGTCATTGACAGCTGTCAGTGTCAGGAGCCAGCCCCCGTGCTATTCACTGTTAGGTGGAGGTTCTAACTTGGGATGTTGTGTAGGCCTCTCATTCAGCCTTGCGGCTGACAAGGAGTCCCCTACAGGTTCATGAGGTTTATCCGATGTGTCTCTGAAAGGGGGGCAGTAGCCCCAGGGATTTTGCACCCTACTTCCACTCTACCTCCCACCAGTCCAGGGGTGGTATCCTGACACTGGCCAATCAACCCAGGTCTGTATCCTGAGGCTGAACAGGGGACAGGAGTGAGTCCTCCTTCCCTCTGCCCCTCCATCTGGGCTCCCGTACCCTCTGCTTGAGAGTTGTACCCACAGAAAATTGACCTGTTAGGGCACCATTTGTGGCCACTCCTCTCAGTTCTCCTGACACTGGGAGCAACTCATTCTACAGAATGCAGTCTATGGGCATCTGGGAGTTAACGATGACCCATCTTTGGGTCACCTCCCCACTCTACTCCAGGGATACCAGGGCGATAGGTTAGAAGAAGTCCTGCCCATGGGCCTCAGTTACCCTACACACCTGCCCAATGTACTGCTCTGGAGAAACTAGCCATTCCACTATCATGGTCTGGCTAGCCCCGGTGTCCCTCAGAGTAGTGACTGGGCCCCATTCACTTTCACCTGGTGGAAGTGATGACTCCCACCCTCAGGGATCCCTCTGAGTCCCAACTAAGGGAGATAATGGCATATTAAATGACCTGCCCTTGATTTACCCCCAAGGCTAAATTGGCCACCCCTGTAGAGGTCCCACCTGTGGGTGGTTTCTTTGAACAGACAGAGTCCCCTAGCTTATGCCCTAACTGGGAGTGCTCAAAGCAGTAGGGTTGGAAATAGGGCACCCTGGGCCACTGCCCACCCAAACCCCATCTTTGTTTCTGAGATGGGGCATGCAAATCCTTTCCTCTCCCCGTACTCCTGGACTTGTCTGGGTCATCTTTAACCTCCCCCTCACATTTCTGGGGGAACCTGAACCACCTTTCTTGTGGTCACTCCCAGGTACCTTTCTTGGACACTCTGATGCTGACCCAGAGGTCCGCCTCCTCAGCCTGCTTCCTGGGTTCAGTCAGCTAGATGTCAACTAGGTGCTGGTGCAGCTCTGGAAAACCGGTACTGAGCATGTGCTCTCTCATGATTAAGTTGTACAGCCCAACATAATCATCTACTTTGCTGCCCCGCAACCAACCATTCAGTGCTTGCTGGCATAATCCAAAAAGTCCACCCAAGAATGATTCTGCATCTTCTTGCTGTCCCCAAACCTGATGCGATATTTTTCTGGGGTGAGTCCAAGCTTGGTCACAAGGATGGTTTCCACAGGGGCATATCTGGTTTGGACCTCCACTTATAGTGTAAGCAGTGTGTCCCTCCCCACAGGAGGCAAGCCCCCCCCCAATGCTCCTCTGGAATCCTGTGGACCCTCAGGGCTACCTCATAGTCAGTGCCATCTCCCACCACACAACTGGGCCCCAAATTCTTGGTGATGCAAACTTTTCTGTCTCCTTCAGACACTGCCACCATTGCTGGAACCTGCTTATTTTGCACTCAGTTCCAGCTCTTTCAGGCTCCATTCAGGAGCCAATCGCCCCAAAGCAAGTTTCTTCTCCATTTTTAATTTGGCCATTTGCAGTTGAAACTCCCTCTCTGCTTTACTGCTCGCCAGCTCCTTTGGGGACAGGCCATGCAATGAGACACTGCATCCTGCTCTGACAGGGGGATCCAATTAATTCATGGGGATGAGTCCACTCCCTCCCCTGATGACTGCATTCCAGGGCTGTTGTCATGGTCTTGACCCTCTATATCATATCCATCCTCTTGCTCCTCTGTGGCTGCCATCAACTGGTGGCACTTGGAGCTTTCTTAAGCTCCAAAGTTTTGGTGCCCTTGTTCATTTGTATTTCCCTTTCCTGGCAGAACTGTTTAAGCTTTGTAGCTTTCCAGGTTGGCCAGCTCAAACTCCATTGCTGCAGGTAGTCTCAGACAGTCCAGAATAAACAAAAGAAGCCATTCAAGGAGAAATTATTTATGTGGGGTGGTAGTGTAACACAAATTTAATGTATGGCACTGTACAAAAACAAGTCAAATCCTTGCCACTGAACACGTGTGTAAGAAATTGGGTTATTGGTTGACTGGGGTGTAAACCCTGGTCAAGCAGCTACCACAATCCTTGTAAGGGTAAGGCACAAGCAAACCCCAAATTAACCTGTGCTCATCCCCTTGGGAGCTTGGCACAGAGCAGTCAGGCTTAACTTAGGGGCAATGTATAAAGTATTTGTGCAAGACTTCAAACAGTAAAACTGTGAAAACACGCCACAAAAGGAGCCCACTACAGATTTAGAAAAATAGAATAATTTTTTAACAAATAAAACAAGACCAAAATGATAAAAGTCCTATTAGTATAACCGGGTGTATTGAATTTTAGAGTGTTTAGTGAAAATAGTGACAAAAGCAAACAGGGCTACTGGGGGTATCTGGTTGCGCTGGACCGGGACAAAGTTCAGGTCTACCAGGATGGAGCACGAGCCGGCTACAGGGACCCAGTTAAGCCTACTGAACTGAGTACCTTAAATCCTGGTTGCACAGTGTTGAATGGAACTGCATCGAAGATTCATTGCGCAGAGGAAGCAATACGTTGGCTCCGAGATATTGTGAGGCTGCAGTGGCAAGGTCCTGTTGCATTGTTTTTGAGGATACCATCGATGGGGCTTTCAATAGGCAATACAGGATATTGCGACGGGTCCATTCCATGCTGCAGTGGCGACGTGGCTGTTCTGCTCAGGGATGTGCTGCTCAGCCAAGGAGATGCTGTGGTTCTGCTCGGGGATGCGTCGCTCAGCAGAGAAGATGGATCGGTTCCACTGGCATGCACCTTAGGCCCACTTCCAAGGGTCAACGACTGGTGTGGCACCAGTTGGCATGGTAGACTCACAGATGGCAGAGTCCAGTTGTGGATGCAAGGTGGTTGGAAGCCTGTTATGTGCCCATAAGTCTTCAGATCAGGAAGCCAGCCAACTAGCCCTTGGAGTCACTCTGGTTTCTGGGTTCAAGAGATGCAGGTCTAGTCCTTCTCACCCAGACAAGAGGGCATCAGGTCAGCGCAGCAAAGCAGGAGTCCAGCAGAGTTCAGTCGAGCAGAGTGACAGTCCTTCAGCAGCTAAGCAGTCCTTCTTCCTGGTAGAGTATCAACTGGTCCAGAAGTGTACTGAAGTGGTGGTGTGCAATGTATTAAAAAATTAGGACATGCGCTTTTAAGTTTCATATGTCCTGGAAGTGAAAAATTCTTAAATTTGTTTTTCACCACTGCAAGGCCCATCTCTCCCATAGGATAACCGTGGAATTGCCTTATTACATTTTATAAGTGTAGTTTCCAAATGGGAAGGGATAACCAGTTCAAGATTGGTGTCTCTGGAATCACAATTTAAAATCCTAACTTATGGTGAAGACAGATTTTAAATTGCAGTTCTGAAAATGCCACTTTTAGAAAGTTGGCATTTTCTTGCTTTAGCTATTTGGTGGTTGAAGACTGTCTCTGGTCACATGGCTGGTGTAGCTGACAGTTGAGCTTTGTGAATTCCTCTTAGACAGCCACACATAATAGAGAGATTAAGTGTGACTGGATGGGTCATCAGTGGCAGGATGGGAGGGAGGACTAGGCACAGCCCAAATTACATGGGAATAGGCTGTGTACTGCTTCCACACAAAGAACTGCATACCCCCTGCAGTTAGTCTGGAGCCAGGACAGGCAATGTTGTCATAGACTGGTCGACATCCAGTATTCGTTCACCCCACCACCTTCTTTAGGCAGCGACTTAAAACTGCTATTGTATAGATGCTGCAATACAGTTGCCTTGTACAGCAATTTCTTAATGAAATGCTTTGTTCTTGACAATCAACCAAAAATGTAATAAATATGTGAGTTTTAGACGAATTAGTAAAATTGTCTATGCCTTACCCCGAAATACACAGTTCTGTAGAAAATTTTCATTTGCTCCTTATTTCGCCCACATTTGCTCTCATACACCCTCAGTTCCAATTAATTGAGCTTGATGTACCCTCTCATCAAGTGTCTAGTCACCTTCTGGAGTCTTAAAACCGATGAGGATTTTGTTATCATCTCAGCCATCAAAGTCAGATAGGCCAAGAGGAAGGTACTACTCAATAGTTGCACCCGTAAACCTGCACCTTCCATTGACCTATCACATGGGTCACAATTCTGAGCTGCATGGTATAGGTGACACAGCAACATTGGGGCTGTTAGCTCCATTTCCAGATGTTATTCCTACCACCATGCCATGCAATTCCGAGTTAGGAAAGCATGAGTGAAGAATACCATGAAGGACCTGGAATTATCATGCATCTCCCTGCATGTTTATTCCCAACCATGGATGTGTGTCAACACATAGATGCCTCCTGTTTTCAGCAGAAGGAATCTGTGTAGGAATACACAAAGAGAGACACTGAGAGTGAGTCTGCACATGGGTGAACTCAGAATTTCATGGACAGGTCTCCACTATTGCTCTGTCTGACTCAGAATTGAGATGATCGAATTGGGTCCATATTCAGGATTAATGATCTATGCTACTGTACCCCCCTCATGGGTGGTGTTCTGGTAGTGAGAACTCTCAATCACTTCCTGAACGCATTTCTCCTTTGTAGGATGTCAAAATCACTCTCTGGCCTTTTGCCATGAGTGGCATGTGGTTGGGCACCCAAACCACTGCAATACACAGCCTTTGGCTATGCACGGCATGAGGTTGGCCTGCAGCCTGGTCCTGAGCCCCAATACCTGCACCCAACCCCCTGTGGGTACCCAACCCCCTTTAAAAAAAAATTGTCAATATAAAAAGCAGGTTCATTGGCTTTATCAGGAGGTGAGCACATCAACATATATAAAGCAGACCTACTGACTTTGTTAAAAAGTCACCAATAATTATAATCAAATGTATATTTTATGAATACATCACGTTGTAATGTTTAAAAATACTTTATAATACTTATTGTCACAAAATAGTTCAAACAGACTTTTTTTTTTTAAACAACCGTAAACATCTTTGATTCTTTTTTAAACATTTCTCAGGCCACAAAATGCAGCTATAGACTCAACCACATGGGGGTCTCTGCACCTGAAGAGCATACAACTCCAGCTTGGAGTGCTTTCAAAATTGTGGTGAGGCCTCCAAGGGTCATGGATTCAATGATTCAGGAGACTTACTGTGATTTTTATTCATGTTGCTGGTGGGCTAATGGGCTCCCTCAAGCCCTCCGCAACATACAAAAATGCTTGGTGGTGCCCTGCCTCTTCTAGGGCACCACCAGGCTCCAAAAATAGAAATAAAAAAAGCTCTTGGAGGCCATTGTGGAACAGTCCCTGCCTGGAAGAGTGAAAAATATATAAGCAACTCCAGTTGCTCATTTATTATTTCTATTTTGTGTTTTTTTGGGGGGGGTGTTCTGGTCTCATCCGGGACAGTCACTCTTTACGTTTGCTTTAGGGCAGCATGGGAGCCCAATGGCCCCCGCAGGACCTGTCGGCCCCCCAGCCAGCACCCATGCTGGGTACCGGCAATTCCGACTATTATTTTACCAGTCCCACCTGGGGTACCCCAAACTTTGGTAAATATTGAGAGACGTGAGGGGAGCCCCAAGACCCCTGTGGTTCCTGCCAGCTCCCCAGTCAGCACTCATTCTGGGAGTTAGAGTGTGCCGGCTCTGTTGCTTTGACCCTGCCTGTGCAAAAGCAGCTTTTATTTTTTTCCCCCTCCGGGCAAGAGCAAAGCTATGTTCTCTGCCCTCTGAGAGTGTGGGTAGGGAATTAGATTTATATTTCCTGCCTGCATACGCCCTGGTAAGGAACAAGACAGTGTCCCAGGGAATGGGGTCTCCAGAACACTGTCTTTTTTTGGGCCCTGGGGAGGGGATCCCTGGGGCCTTCCAGAGGCACAAAAAGGCTGGACCGCATAACCCCATCCAATAAAAATTACTTTGACACCAAGGGTGGGGTCTCTGGGGCCTTCCAGTGGCTTGGAAAGGGGGGGCGCTTGCCCTGGCCCCAAAAATAAACACTTTTCTAGCCCTCTAGGCCCTGGCCTATTTATTTAAAAAGCGAAGGACTGCACATCACACAATAAAAATACAGCAGATCTGATGATGGGATCCATGGTACAGTTTTAAAAAAAGCATTTTTGCACCCAGTCGTGTCACTCTGAGGCTCCCCAACCAGGCCTAGGGGTTAGGATATCTCTACCCTGCCCCCATATGTTTTAAAAAATCTTTTTACAGGATGGGGGCAGAGTTCCTGCATCCCAAAATGACTGCTGGAACATCTATAGTGAGGTTGTGGCAGCCAGTCACATCTTATCTTTAGATTAGTCAGGTCTGCGGATCCTCCGCAGCTTGAAATATACATACAATTTTTAGATGGTTTGCCATTGAAATGCATTGGCTGCTAATAAATATTGCACTTTTGCTCACCAGACTTTAGATTGCATGTGTATACTCTTGCTGAAAGCCTAAAGGGTTTTTGTGATATTTTTACTGAAAAAAACAAATTTTCAAGTAACGTTATACTTAGGTGAAATTTCAATGTCTTAAACTCTAATAATGCACAGTCATATTATCAATTATGTCATAGAAGATCTTATGAGTAATGTAATATGTGTGATAATTAGCAGTGCATGGCTAGGGTGCGAGTTACAGTTACCTTAGGGCATGACTTATAGTTATTTGAGATAACTATAACTAGTGATTTTCAGTGATTTTTAGAGTTTAAAATGTTATGTTGTTACTGAACATTTCACCTAACTACAACGTTATTTTAACCTTTACTTTTTTCAGTGAAATTCTAGGTTGTTTCTAATGCAAAGTAATATTTAATTACCATACGCTAATCCAACCCCCCGCAGCATATGGCTTCTGCCTGTGCATGGTAGGGGGTTGTCTGCAGGGCATGGCCTGCGGCCAGTCCTTGCGGCCAACCTCCCGCTTGAAGCAAACTCCACACTGCGCACGGTATTTGGCCGTGCGCAGTGGGGGGTTGGCACAAGGCCTGGGGCCAGGCCCTATGACGAACCCCTCAAAGGCATTCAAACCCACACCACACATAGCCTTCGGTTGTGTGCAGTGGGGGGTTTGCCCCCTCCCCTTTAAAACATATGGCCAAAGGGCCTGGCCCTTGGGACCCTAGGGTCATTTTTGTTTAAAGACATTCATCCCCCTCCCTGAACATATTAGGGCCCTGGGGACCCCATCCCTCAGGGCCATATGTTTTAAAGGTGAGTGGGCCATGTGGCCCCTCTCTTTGAGCCTTCATAGTCCATGGAAACCCCATCCCACAGGGCCTTTTTTTGTTAAGGGGGAGGGGAGCCGTGTGGCCCCCCTCCCTGAGCCTTGTTAGGCCCTGGGGACCCCAACCCCCAGGGCCACTAATTGAAATTAAGGGAAAAAGTGCATTTTTTAGGGGGAGGGGGCATGCACAATAGAAACATGCATTCTCTCTAGGGGGTATATTATCAAAGAATTGCGATAATTATCGCAAAGCGCGCTTAGTGCTGTTTTTTTCATCGCCGGCTATCCCTGGATTTCCTCGCCGTGATAGCGCGCTATTAGCAACATGTATCGCAAAGGCGATAGGAAATCCAGCGATAGCGTGTAGAACCAGCAATATCGCGAGAATTCCAGCGCTAAATCAACAGCACTAATGAAAAGCTTGCTAATAGGAAAGTGTATACTTAACCCAACAATTCCCCCCCCATTGACAAGATGGTTAAGGCAAGTTTTTTTCAGGCGTTAAGTTCCAGCGATAAGCGCGGTTAGCGCAAATTTTCCTATCGCTTCGCGGGCGTTGATAATAGGGGGAAGTTGTGTTTGCAACTGTTTCAATGGAGTTTTAGTCAGGAACGCCTACTTTGCATGTCATTAGCGATAATTATCGCTGACATGCAAAGCGGCAACACAACGGCCGCTATCGCCATTAAGCTGTCGCTAACAGCTGTTAGCGACAGCTTGCTAATAGGGCGATAAAAATATCGCCGCTTTATCGGCAAAAAGTGCCGCTAAAGTGGCGATACTGCCCTTGATAATATGCCCCTAGGTGTTCTACTTTTAGCACGACTTCTAGGTTCGGCCTTGAATATTTCCTAACTAATTATCACACTGAAGATGCCTTTGGGGTATGAAAACTTAATGCCACTTAGTAAGTGAACCAATTTTTTTTGCTCTGTCAAATAATATATAATGTTTTGCCTCGGAACCGCTCGAAATAATGTACAGTTTGATAATGGATATCGAAAACTCAGAGACCACGGTACATTGAAGCATTGCACCATACACTCTTAGACTTGGGCTGTCAGTCAAAAGTTGACATGTTCCATTCTATAAGAACCACATACTTGGTCTAACTTGAAATTTAAAAAAAAATATATTTCTGCTCTGAATTTGATTGCTATTTCCATATTTAAGGCAAAGCAATTTCAGGATTCAATTTGAAAGTAATGAGAAATCCACCCTAGCAAAATGTTCTGGAAGGAAAATGTAGCACCTGCCATGCACATATTTTAAAGGAAAAAAGTTCAGTTAAGAGAATTAAATTACAGCTGCATATTGGATGGCTCAGGGAATACTTTCTGAACTTTTGTAGGGATCCAAATTACCTCAATTTGTCTTCTCATTCATTTTATTTATAACAGGCCTCAAAGCTTAAACATTTTTGCAGGTGAAAGGATGCCGGCAACAATAAATGATGTTGGCAATGTTACATGGAGAAATAATATGTCACAAGTAGAAAGCATTACCAAGGACTATTAGGGGACTATACAGCAATTTGTTGTTTGAGGCCTACATAGAGTCTATTGGACATGTAAAATATAGGGCATATTAGCAAGGAATAGCGATATTTATCGCTAAACGCGCTTAGCGCGAATCCTGTTAACGCCGCCTATCGCTGGAAAATATCGCTGAGATAACACCCTATTAGTAAGGTTTATCTCCATAGCGATAATATTTCCAGCGATAAGCGGCAAATGCGAGAATATCGCTGGAAAACCAGCGATATTCTTGCATTAATGCTAAGGTGGATTCAGCATTAGAATCCACCTCCTATACCTTAAACAGGTAAGTCATAGTCAGTAGCAGGTGTTAAAATCTAGCGATAAACGCGCCTAGCGCGATTTATTTTATCGCTTCGCCTGCCTTGATAATAGGGGTTAGTGGTGTTAGCGACTGTTTACAGTCGCTTTTAGTGAGAACGCCTACCTTGCATGTCATTAGCGATAAATATCGCTGACATGCAAGGCGATGTAATTCCCGGCCTCTAACGCCTGAAAGCTGTCGCTAACGCCTGTTAGCGACAGCTTGCTAATAGGGCGTTAAAAATATCGCCGATTTAGCGGCAAAAAGTGCCGCTAAATCGGCGATAAAGCCCTTGATAATATGCCCCCTAGACCTTTGATTTTCAACTGCAGAAATGTGAAAAGGGGCCTCTTGCGAAGAAAATTATAGATACATTGACCGAGAAGTCTAAGCTGTGTTTAAATATATTTTCTGTAATAAAGAGCCCTTGAACCGTTCAGGCCTTTGTTATCAAACATAGTACTGTTAATTCATGTAGTACTTCTGAAGGTGAGCGAAAGAAATATTTGCACATATGTTGTTATGGAGAACGTGTACTGATGAGCTACCGAGGACTCACCTACGAAACTGTAGACGAGGCATTTTGTTAATGCGTGAAAAGAGCCCACAACATTTAGCATTTGAAGCACAAAGAGGAAATGACTGACAAAATATGAAGGTCGCTGGATAAAAAAAAAACACAGGTGCTGGCAACATTTTTAGAAATGTGTTGAACAATATTGATGACGTTCGAACTTACAGCATTATTTCAGAAAATATTTATTCCACGGGAAACGCTATTTAATTTCTATATACTTCAAAGAACAGCATAAGCTAGTATAATGATCTTCCTAGCTGCAGAACTGAATGCTTTTAAGAGGTAAGGTCTCATCAAAGTGCGGTCAGCTGGCCCTTCATGTGTTTTTTACGCCTGTCCTACAGACCTCTTTTGCTGTCTCTCCAGCTTCATGCCATAATAAAATCATGAATAAAAAAATACATACATATATTCATATATAGAATGGCTTTAGGTCCGATCTCTTCACCCTTTGGTCTCTTCAACTGTCACTCACATTTACGTTTTCACCTAAATTGGGTTGTTGGTTGACTGGGGAGTGAACACAAGGAGATGATGGACGGGAGTGAGCCCTGTTCAAGCAACACCCACAATTCTTGTCAGGATGAGACACAAGCCAACCCTAAATTAACCTGTACCCAATCCTCTGGTAGCTTGGCACAGAACAGTCAGGCTTAATTCAGAGGCAATGTGTAAAGTATTTGTGCAACACTTCAAGGAGTGATAAAGTGAAAAACACCACACAAAAAGGATCCCACACCAAATTAGAAAAATAGAGCTTCTTTTAATAAAAAAAGACAAAAACAACTAAAATCCAATCAGTAGAACCAGAGATATGTAATTTTAACAATTATAGAGAAAATAGCACCAAAAAGCACAAAGTGCCAACTGTGGAAATCTGTTCGGGCTGGGCGGGACAAAAAGGTTCAGGCCGGCCGCAATGGATCACAGCCCGTCTATAGGGACCCCGTTAGGTCGCTGAACACAGTACCTTAAATCTGGTTTGCGGAGCATTACGAGGACCCACGTCAAAGCTGCGTTGAGCAGCTGAACGAAGTGTTGGTTCTGAGGTGCAGTGAGGCTGCGGTGCAATCTCCAACATCGTCGACAAGGATCCTGTCAATAAGGTCTTGCGATGCGAAGGCCGGTGTCAAGGATACATCATGAAGTCGAGGCAATGTGCCAGTTCCGAGGAGCTGCGACGCTGCGATGCAGAGTCCAGCATCGTTGTCGAGCTGCTGTCAACAAGGGATGCGAGGGCCTGTGGTGAGGATGCATTGGGCAGGAGCGGTTCCGATGGGCTGTGATGTGGGTCTTTGTGATGGTTCCAATCCACACAGCAGCAGTGATGCATCGGTTCTGCTTAGGTTTGTGCCACACAGCAGATGAGATGTGTTGGTTCTTCTGGATCTACTCACTGAGGGGTAGCTGTTCCTAAAGAAAAGAAGACAGGCCAACCTATTCTGGTTGGGGAAAGTGTTAGGGTGTTCTCTCAATAGAGTTGGGTAGATGTCAAGGTGGGGGAATTCCTCCTTTTTAACTTAGTGCCCTCACACCCCCTGGCGAGTGTCATGCTTCATCATTGGGCGTTGCTCCTCATGGGGGTGGCGCTGCTGTCCTCCACGGGCCCCGCGAGTGGGCTCTTTATCGGAGATCTTTTAAAGGAGACGCCGCAGTTGTGCATGTGGGTGTGTGGGCCTGGAGAAGTGAGTGAGTGAGTTAAAATTACCCTCGCGGTACCCAGAACCTAATTTTATTCAGGGGTCCGGAAGATAAGGTTAAAAGATGTAAAGGATATGGAGAACCTCCTTAGAACAAATGCGGAGGAGGAGTGAGTATTTTACCGCTGATCTCACATCTGTGAAAAAAATGGGAGTTTAAAGAAGTGCAATTAGGTCAACATGTTTCGCGCTACATACAGGTCCCTAGTGGATCCAAGAGCGCTTCGTCAGGACCGTGTGGTGAAGTGAAGTGGAAATAAAATATAGGAGTCAGGGAAGAGGCGCCCTATACTCCTACTGTACCTACAATCTGGTGTCAGTGCATCTTAGCGCTGACTGGAACATCTAAATCGACTTCCATAGCCCAACCTAGTGATAACAGAGATAAAACAAAAGAGAGAAACACAAGTTTTTGTAACAAACATATCAGTAACATGTTCATCATGTCAATCTCCAGTACTGCTAAAAAGTACGCGAGGCCATTATGCACCGTATTGTCTTGTGGTGGGCATGCTGTATGTCAAATGCCCAGATCAATCTACTGCCCAATGTGACAGAGTGGTGCAACTTTTATCCACCTGTGTGATCGCATAAACACAAGTGAATGATCACCCTTGTACGGCTAGACATAGCCTGGGGTGGTGGTTATCATGCATGCATACACAATACAGTGGTAAACCCCATGTTCAAGGGGTTTTCAACAGAGGCTGTCATAGAAAAACTCGCTGAGGCATTCCTGCCGTTGTGCTTGTGGCAGTCCATTAGTCTTAACAGGTATTGATCTTAAAGTGTGTCCTTAGCCCAAATACTCGATGCGAACCATAGTGCCAAACGCTATTATGTGCCACGCATATAGGCTGAAAAAGGTAAGAAAATCGCCTACCCCTATCTTATGGATGGTTGGCCTCACCGGCGCTCAACGGAAAGTGCGTGTGAATATCTATGGACCAACATACAAGAACAGACTGGTGAGAATGGGGTTCTCGTTCACCCACCTCGCATGAATTGTCTCACCTGAGTCGTGTCCGGAGCAGCAGCAAAATACTCACATTCAGTCACCTCACAGGGAGCCGTTTGCCTACCCCTCCGTTCTCGCCGCCGGTGGTATCAATGTGGTTGGCTGGTCATGATATACACGCGAGCGCTGTGGTGGGAATGACGGTCACCGGGCGTGGTGGACCAATAATGAGCATATTGTGTATAGCACTACCCCTTGTTTCGTAGAAACATGGCGGCCATATTGGGAGGATGTGCTCGTCATTATAACGTGAACCGTGGGGCGCCATATTTGAAAGGCCAATAGTGTAATGTCGGGCATGTTGGTAAATGCCCTTTCATTTCAAAAATAGAATTGTACGAGTGTAGGAAAAATGCGGGGATTCACTTTTGGCGATTGATCTCAGATATCCTACCCCTGTACAACGATGGTGCTAGTAAGTGGAAAATCCAGTACGATACCCCGTGTATTTTTTATAAACTCATGGCTGCCAAATTAGGGGGGTGTAATTGTCATAGTTGCGTGAGTTAACAGCGGTCCATTAGGGTGACAGAGAGGGGGACCATGGTGTAGTAGTGTTCGTTACACTGATCCAACATACATTTGTATTGGAGCCTGGGGGGAGAGATCAGGTTGCTGGATCTGCTCTATTAGATAGAGGCTATAATGGAGAAGGGTGTAATGTGGTCAGGGATTAATGTGCAGCTGTACAAGTCTTAGCATTCCGGTGTTGTCCAGTGTTGATTATGAACTAGCCATGGGACCCGTTGGTGAGTATTGTTGTGTCAATGGCATTTGACACACCACAACGGCAGGAATGCCTCCACGAGTTTTTCTATGACAGCCTCTGTTGAAAATCCCTTGACCATGGGGTTTACCACTGTATTGTGTATGCATGCATGATAACCACCACCCCAGGCTATGTCTAGCCGTACAAGGGTGATCATTCACTTGTGTTTATGCGATCACACAGGTGGATAAAAGGTGCACCACTCTGTCACATTGGGCAGTAGATTGATCTCGGCATTTGACATACAGCATGCCCACCACAAGACAATACGGTGCATAATGGCCTTGCGTACTTTTTAACAGTACTGGAGATTGCCATGATGAACATGTTACTGATATGTTTGTTACAAAAACTTGTGTTTCTCTCTTTTGTTTTATCTCTGTTATCACTAGGTTGGGCTATGGAACTCGATTTAGATGTTCCAGTCAGCGCTAAGATGCACTGACACCAGATTGTAGGTACAGTAGGAGTATAGGGCGCCTCGTCCCTGACTCCTATATTTTATTTCCACTTCACTTCACCACACGGTCCTGACGAAGCGCTCTTGGATCCACTAGGGACCTGTATGTAGCGCGAAACATGTTGACCTAATTGCACTTCTTTAAACTCCCATTTTTTCACGGATGTGAGAGCAGCGGTAAAATACTCATTCCTCCTCCGCATTTGTTCTAAGGAGGTTCTCCATATCCTTTACATCTTTTAACCTTATCTTCCGGACCCCTGAATAAAATTAGGTTCTGGGTACGGCAAGGGTAATTTTAACTCACTCACTCACTTCTCCAGGCCCACACTTCTCCATTATAGCCTCTATCTAATAGAGCAGATCCAGCAACCTGATCTCTCCCCCCAGACTCCAATACAAATATATGTTGGATCAGTGTAACGAACACTACTAAACCATAGTCCCCCTCTCCGTCACCCTAATGGACCGCCGTTAACTCACGCAACTATGACAATTACACCCCCCTAATTTGGCAGCCATGAGTTTATAAAAAATACACGGGGTATCGTACTGGATTTTCCACTTACTAGCACCATTGTTATACAGGGGTAGGATATATGAGATCAATCGCCAAAAGTGAATCCCCGCATTTTTCCTACACTCGTACAATTCTATTTTTGAAATGAAAGGGCATTTACCAACATGCCCGACATTACACTATTGGCCTTTCAAATATGGCGCCCCACGGTGCATGTTATAATGACGAGCACATCCTCCCAATATGGCCGCATTGTTTCTACGAAACAAGGGGTAGCGCTACACACAATACGCTCATTATTGGTCCACCACGCCCCGTGACCGTCATTCCGCCACAGCGCTCGCGTGTATATCATGACCAGCCAGCCACATTGATATCACCGGCGGCGAGAAGGGATGTTGATTAAACAACTACCACTTTAACAACGAATGCATAAACAACGAAGGCTAAACCACGACCAAAGCCGAACCGCTACCTTTTGAACAGCGACTTACTAAACCACGAATATTAATCATTGCTTACTTCTTGAAATTCCGGAAAATTTAACAACCTACAACAAGCACATCTCCTTAATCCAGCAGTGCTTCTCTAAATGTCTTTTTTTTTCTTCAAATTTTACTTTATTTAAAAATTCATTAACTCGAAGAAAGCATCAACCTGAATAAAAAAACATGCCATATTTACAAATAAGTCAACATAAAAAGTACATGTAAAAACAAAAAGCATTTTCAAACACTAACAGCGTTTTTGTATTTTTTTAAAACAATAAGCCATCCGTGTGTTTGAAACGCAAAAACACACATGCACTGTGAAGATAATCAGCTTAACTCAACGTAACCCGAAGAGTTAACCCGATTCAAACTTGAGCGCCGGTGAGGCCAACCATCCATAAGATAGGGGTAGGCGATTTTCTTACCTTTTTCAGCCTATATGCGTGGCACATAATAGCGTTTGGCACTATGGTTCGCATCGAGTATTTGGGCTAATGACACACTTTAAGATCAATACCCGTTAAGACTAATGGACTGCCACAAGCACAACGGCTTGTGTATCCATGCATGATAACCACCACCCCAGGCTATGTCCAGCCGTACAAGGGTGATCATTCACTTGTGTTTATGCGATCACACAGGTGGATAAAAGGTGCACCACTCTGTCACATTGGGCAGTAGATTGATCTGGGCATTTGACATACAGCATGCCCACCACAAGACAATACGGTGCATAATGGCCTTGCGTACTTTTTAACAGTACTGGAGATTGCCATGATGAACATGTTACTGATATGTTTGTTACAAAAACTTGTGTTTCTCTCTTTTGTTTTATCTCTGTTATCACTAGGTTGGGCTATGGAACTCGATTTAGATGTTCCAGTCAGCGCTAAGATGCACTGACACCAGATTGTAGGTACTGTAGGAGTATAGGGCGCCTCTTCCCTGACTCCTATATTTTATTTCCACTTCACTTCACCACACGGTCCTGACGAAGCACTCTTGGATCCACTAGGGACCTGTATGTAGCGCGAAACATGTTGACCTAATTGCACTTCTTTAAACTCCCATTTTTTCACGGATGTGAGAGCAGCGGTAAAATACTCATTCCTCCTCCGCATTTGTTCTAAGGAGGTTCTCCATATCCTTTACATCTTTTAACCTTATCTTCCGGACCCCTGAATAAAATTAGGTTCTGGGTACCGCAAGGGTAATTTTAACTCACTCACTCACTTCTCCAGGCCCACGCACCCACATGCACAACTGCAGCGTCTCCTTTAAAAGATCTCTGATAAAGAGCCCTCTCGCGGGGCCCGTGGAGGACAGCAGCGCCACCCCCACGAGGAGCAACGCCAGATGATGAGGCATGACACTCGCAAGGGTGTGTGAGGGCACTAAGTTAAAAAGGAGGAATTCCCCCACCTTGACTTCTACCCAACTCTATTGAGAGAACACCCTAACACTTTCCCCAACCAGAATAGGTTGGCCTGTCTTCTTTTCTTTAGGAACAGCTACCCCTCAGTGAGTATAACGCTAGTCTTTGGGAGCATTGGTACTGGACCTACTATTTCCAATTAGGCTCCCTGTCCCCCCTCTTCAACGTGTGTTGTGGGGGTTCTTCTGGATCCACACAAGCTGGCAGAACACTTTAAACCCCCTTCCAAAAGTCCAGGACGCCACTTGGCAGGTTAGACTCACAGACGGGAGAGTCCAAGTGCAGATGCAAGGTTGTTGGAAGACTGTTTTGTCACAGAGGCTTCAGATCAGGAGGCCAACCAACTAGCCCTTGGAGTCACTCTGGGTTCTGGGTTTAAGAAGAGCGGGTCCAGTCCTCCTCACCCAGGGATGAGGGCAGCAGGCCAGCACAGCAGGGCAGCAGTCTTTCGGAGAAGCAGTCCAGCCGAATGGCATTCCTTTCAGCAGCTCAGCAGTCCTTCTTCCTTGCAGAGTATCCACAGGTCCAGAAGTGTATTGAGGAGTTGGTTTCTTAGGTCCGGTATTTATACCCAGATGTGCCTTTGAAATGGGGGAGAACCTTTTAGAGACATGCCTTTGAAGTCCCTGTGCTCTACCTTCCTGGCCCTGGCTCCAGATGTCAGATCCTCATGTTGTGAGAATAGGAACTCCTCAGAATTGGAACAATGCACAAAGTGGTCCACCTCTTGACATCCCCAACTCTGAAAATAATGCTTACACAAAGTATTAGGGCAATCAAGTGAGGGAAAGGGAAATAGGAAAGGAATAGCAGGGAAACTGAACCTGTAAAAAGTAGAAGGAATAATCAGTAAATGCAGGTTATATTCTACTCTCATATATATGTCACTAAGAGCCGAGTAGTACCTTGATAACAAGAACTCGCAAACTCAAGCAAACTGCAACCTCTGAACAAAGACCTCATATATCTTTTTCCCTGCATGCACCTAGAAAGACAAAAACAGAATCAACTCGTTCTTGTCACACACCGGTAAGGTAACATTCTGTTAGGGGTGAAACCACAATCATACGTACCAAATATTTTAGTAAAGAGAAGGCATAGGAAGAATGGCCAATATTGGTGAACACCTTTTTTCTTCAAAAGTCATGCACATAAATAGGCCTCTCCAATATAGATACATATGTACATAGTTTTCCTCTGGTAGAATGCACAGTATCCAAACAAGGTATGAGTTTCAGAACAAAGAAACAAAGAATAGTTTCCTTTGGGTAATACCTCCTGATAGGCAATTACTTACTCCAGAGGGGAATCCCAAATCCGGTATAGGCAAGCCAGAACATAACCTTCACGTTCACCCATGAACGCTAATCATTAATGAAGCCCAGAAAACACTTTAAAAAAATAAGCCTGTAGGACTAGAAGACTCCCTACCTGGAAGTCATGCTGCTCCGCTGCTACGCGGGATGAGGGAACAAACCATTGATTGGAAATGACTGCTTGTCGGACCGCTTACCCTAATAAATTAAGTGAACCAGTCTTCGATACCCTGCAGGCTCCGGTTCACCATGCGGTCAAGACTACGTGTCTCACCGCAAACTAAACAATGCCCAGCAGCCAAGAAGCATTCCAGGTCCGCTGGAGGCTATCCGTTACATCTGACGGATAGGCAATCTCCCTTCGGTCGAATGGAGATCGTGGAACAAGTCCCAACAAAGGTCTGTCTCAAGAGAGTAATACGACCCGATCAGCCGATACAGGTCTGATGATGACTCCAAACAATTGAATTGCGCATGCCAGCTGGCGTGCTGTTGCGTATTTTATCCCATGAGCCTCAGAGCCTGTTGGGCATCATGGGAGATGTAGTTTTCAAGTTCTGGGACCAGTGATTGCAACGAGGAAGGCGCTACTGCTTGCGATTCCTGACACCAGACTAACTAGTGGAGTCAGGACACAGCCTATTCAAGCGCAAGCAGAGCCAGCTGCTCTCTCCCATCCTGGCAGTGATGACCCATCCAGTCACACTTAAGCTCCCCACTGCATGTGGCTGTCTAGGAGGTATACACATACCCCAACTGTCAACTGCGCCCAGTCATGTGAGCCAGAGACAATGCAGCAGGCACTAAATGTCTAAGGCAGGAAAAGGTCACCTTCTTAAAAGTGGCATTTTCAAAATTGTAATTTAAATTCTGACTTCACCATAAGTTAGGATTTCTCAATACATCTCCAGAGACACCAAACATGAGCTAGTTAACTGTTCCCATTTGGAAGTCACAGGTATAAAATGTAATAAGGTAACTCCAATGTTATCCTATGGGAAAGGCAGGCGAGTAAGGTGACAAGACTGTGTACGGAGGCATGTGACATAGTAATTTGAAGGTGGTGTGTTAAGTATGAATTTGAGTTATGACTATGACATACAGTAATTTGATAGTGGTGCGTGAATCATAAATTTAAGTTATAACTATATTTTTAGAATTTCTAATGTTTGTGTATTTTACGTTAAGTTTGTATACAAAGAAGAAATAAAGTTTTCCTAATTATAACTTATCCTTGACCTTTGATTATTTCAAGGAAATCCAATGGTTTTAAATTTTTTAATAACATTGTTTTCTAATCATACAGTTTACTGTTGTTGAGTGGAATGTCATTAAGTTGAGTGTGGTACAATGCAGTGGAGGATAGTTTTGTAAAGTGTTAAGTTCACCCAGTATAGCGTCATAGACTGGAGTAGAGTGGAGTGGAGTAGAGTGGAATGAGGTACAATGGAGTGGCGTACACTGAAGTTGCATGGAGCAAAGTGGCGTAGAGTGGAGTGGCATAGAGTGGAGTGACATAGAGTGAAGTGGAATAGAGTAAAGTGGCATATTTAGAGTGACATACAGTGGATTGGCATACAAAGGAAAAACATGTAGTACAGTGGCATAGATTTGAGTGGCATACATAGTTGTATCAAGTGGGATAGCATAGAGTGGAGTGTGGTACAGTGGAGTTGCATGCAGTGGAACAGTAGAAGCCTAGAGTATAGTGACGTATATTGGAGTGACATTTAGTGGAGTAACGTAGAATGTAGTCTTGTACAGTGTAATGGCATACAGTCGATTGTGGTATAGTGGAGTGGTGCATACTGCAGTTCAGTACAGTGGAGTGGCGTACAGTGGAGTGGTGTACAGTGAAATATCATAGAGTGCAACGGTATACACTGAAGTGGTGCAGAGTGGAATTGCATAGAGCAGGATAGCGTAGAGTGTAGTGCCGTAGAGTGGATTTGCATACCGTGGAATAGCATACCGTGAAGTGGCATAGACTTGAGTGTCATAGAATAGAGTGATGTAGAGTATAATAGCGTAGAGTAGAGTGGTGTAGAGTGGAATAGAGTAGAGTGGTGTACAGTGGATTAGGGTAGAGTGTAGTGGTGTATAGTGGAGTGACGTAAAGTGGAGTGGCATAGAGAAGAATAGCATTGAGTGGAGTCGCGTAGAATGTAGTGTTATAACTGAAACAGACGTAGTGTGAAAGTGTGTGAATGGATGCAATTGTTAGGTGACAGGAATATACATTATGATGTGTTAATGTTGGTAGTATTTGTAAATAGTGTAAGGAGTGTTAAACTTATACGTTTAAAAACACGTAGTTATATATTGTGCCGCGTATACCATGGTAAGTTTGCAGTAACCAAGGTACATCGGGATGAGAAGTCAGTATATGATTGGCTAATGTCTGTGTTTACCAAAGGTTAAAATGCAGCCATGTAGTTTTTATCGCAGTTTTGCTGCTGTCTGTGTTTCGCTATGTTCTCGGTTAGGGTCTTAGTTGTAGGTAAGTACTAGGTTTATTGTTGTTCGCTACCTATTAACACTTTTTTGAAGTAGTAATAGGTAGAGATTTTTACTTATGATTTTCTATATATTTTTATAGCAGATTAGGGATAACTGCACTTTGTTTTAAGTAAGGCAGTAATTTGTAGGTATTTGTGTGCTACTTTGTAGACTTTTATTGGCATATTTAAATATGTTAAAAGTAGAAAAAAGAATATAGGGCCCAATGCATCAACCTAAAAACCGGTCGCAAACGGGCAAATTCGCAGAATCTGCCCTTTTGCGATCGGTATGCATCTCAAATGCAAAAATCGCTATTTAAGGAATCGCTAAATTTGCTATTACTTAAATTGCGATTGCATTTAAGGAATCGCAAATTGTGATTCCTTAAATGCAGTGCATTAAACAAAAAAATTTAGCGATTTCGCTAATATGAATCGCAAATTATCATCAATCTAAAGTTGATGGTAATTTTCGATTTCTTTGAAAAATGCTCTAAAGTGCATTTTTCAAAGTCACATGTTAAACACACACATGCCCTTGGGGCATGTGTGTGCGCAACATGTGGTTAAATTGTAATTTCAGGGGTGCAACAGGGTATCCTTTCAGAACCCTTGCACCCTTGAAATACATGCTGCAATTTGCGAGTACCTATTGGGTACTCGCAAATTCTGCATGTCAATTGCCATTCATTCCTACGGGCCCCTGGGCCCATAGGAATGAATGGGAATCAATTCCTTAATTGCGACTCACAATTTGCGACTCGTAATTAAGGAATTTGTAGGAATCGCAAAATTTTATGCGATTCCTACATGCATAGGCAATAGCGATTCTTTAATTGCGATTCCTTAAAAATCGCAATTAAAGAATCGCTATTGTCTATTAATGTTGATGCATGTGTCCCATAGTACACTATATTTGTAAAATATAGTGTATTACAGTGTATTTCAAATTTTTTAACATATTTCTTTATTTTTTGGTACCACTGTACTCCTGAGGTAGAACCGAGGTACTCTGTATTTTTTTTAAATATTTAGAAACTTATAAATATTTCTCCTTACCTACTACCACTTTATTAAAGTGGTAATAAGTAGGGGAAAAGTACCAAACTTAATACTTAATCAGACCTGAAGGCATGACGTAGAACACAGGCAAACTGTACCTAAAACATGGCTGCCTTTAACTTTTGTTACGACCAAAGGTTACAGGGACATTATAGTTAGTATAGTTTGGGAATAGAAATAAAAAAACATAGAAATTCACTGAAAAAAACAAAGGTTATAGTGAGGTTCAGATAGTAAACACACAAAGCCATAGAAATTCAGCAGTTATAGTTGGAGTTATCTCAAGTAACTGTAACTTGCGCCCTGAGGTAACTATAACTCGCACCCTCACTGAGCACTGACAATTACCCCGCATATTATATCACTCATGACATTTTCTATGACATCATTGATAATATCACTGCAACATTTGCAGTGAAATTATTGATGAGAAAACTGTGCATGGTGGGGGCGCATGTTATAGTTACCTTAGGGCACAAGTTAAAGAGTGCAAAAATACCTTATGTGCACAGTGTCTCTCTCTCACAAGAGAGCGGCAACATGCACACAAGGTATTTTTGAACTCTTTACTATTGGGCTACCATGAACAAGGTTCAGTTGTGATCATGGCAAAGCTGATGTTCATAATATAATGTCATCATACAAGATTCAAATGTCTGATACTGTTATTTCTTCTCAGTATTATATCTCCGGAGTTATTCGAGTGGACGGGACTTGAAGAACCCGTTGGGATGTATCGGCCACTGAGCGCTGCCAGTGTATACATGTTTGTGCTGCATTTACCCTAAGTGATCATCAGCTTATTACCTATTCACATATGATTGAGAATATGTGATTCATAAGCACGGATATCCAATGTGATTTGATTGTGCATGATTTTTATACATGCCTATTGCCAATTTATTTGGCTTTTCCCTAGTCTTTGACGGGGCAGGCTGCTTTCTTATTTCTCTTGTTGAGTATCTAACTTTGGTTACAAGCTGTTGCTGGTATACACCACAGTCTATCTTGGATAATACTCTTGAGCCATCTCTTTGGTGGATTCCATACGATTGTGATACTTTAGGTTGGGTCTACTTCAGAATAGATGTTTTATTAAACTATTGTGGACGCTCATTTATTTATTGTTTTGTCCTGATGATGACCATTTAGTTTCCCCAGTGGCGGCTCGCAGAGGGAGTGCTGGGGGGCAGTGTGGCGGGGGAGGGGCAGGGTGGTGGGCCAACTCGGCGATGCAGCGCGCGCAAGGTAAATTGTTTTATTTATTTATTTACTTACTTTACTCCGTTCCGCCGTATGTCGGAGTCCACTACCCCCCCACCCTGCCCCTACCCCGCCCTGCCCCACCGCCCCGCAGCACTCCCTCTGCGAGCCGCCACTGAGTTTCCCTATGGTCGAAACGCCGTCAACGCACATATGTGGCCTAAATCGAAGAGGACGCATTGTTTGCTTTGTGTTGATTCAGTTTTGTCCTGAACTCCCACCTTTTTTTGTGTAAGTCCTTCCCTCAGCCACTAATTTGACTACACACTATATTGTTTATTTCATTATATGTGTACTGTGTTGAGCGCCATTGTTGTATATGTTTTAGGATTTAACTGATGAGTTTTGTCAATAAATTTTCTATGAATTGTATTTCTTTGTACATGGGTTCTTTCTCTCGCTCTCTTTCTAATTTTCCCCTTTTAAAAAAAATGTTTTCCCATTATCATTTGATTAGTATGTCCTTGTTCGTTTTTATTTTTGATGAATATTTAATGTATTTATTGTGTTAACTTGAACCCTTGTTAGGATTCTAGTATAGTTACCTTAGGGCACAATTTATAGAGTGCAAAAATACCTTATGTGCACATTGTCTCTCTCTCACAAGAGAGCGGCAGCATGCACACAAGGTATTTTTGCACTCTTTACTATTAGGCTACCATGAACAAGGTTCAGTTGTGATCATGGCAAAGCTGATGTTCATAATATAATGTCATCATACAAGATTCAAATGTCTGATACTGTTATTTCTTCTCAGTATTATTTTTGGTCTGTATATATATTCACTGAAAAAACAAACATTATAGTTAGGTGAGCATGTCAGTGGTATACATATATATATGTGTTACCCAGTGGCAGTGGCCACTCGGTAAATAGAGTTAGGTCAACTGTTCCATGGGAAAAGCATTTTTTGGGTTGCTGATACATTTGACCCAGTTTGATGAATCTCCAAAAAGTTTCCACTACTTTTCTACTAGTTTGTGAATGGAGAGTTTTCTGGTGAGCCGCAAAGTGGGAGTGGAGAAAAAAGTGGGGATGGTCGCAAAATGCAAAATCCACATGCATTTTCCATAGACTTCTTTAGTCTGGGCTACAGCAAAAACTGCTGAACTGCATTACACCAAATTTGGCAGGAATCTAGGAGTTGGTCCGCAGACTGTGCTTTTTGTGATTTGGTGTAAATCCGTTCAGTAGTTTTTGAGAAATTAGGGTTGAAATATAATTGTATATCTAGATGGTTGGGTCCGCGAGGGCCTTGAGAGACTCTCGCAGAGCACCAATTTAAAAATAGAGCATTCTGATTGGCCGAGGGAGCTTTATTTCCCTTTGGCCATCTTGCTCGTACTCGAGGCAGACTCCAGCAGGAGCGAGTGCTCTGATTGGCTGGCAGCAACATCAGAAAAATGTTGCTGACACCCATTACAGGACTCAGGAAATTAGATCCTTTCCCTGAAGTAAAAAATAAAAGTAATATAAGGGGGCAGGGAAGGGATACCCTTAACCTCTAGGCCACATTGGGGGACCTGGAGGGACCCCCCTGAGGCCAAAAAAATAAATCAACAAAAATTGCCACAATCCCGTGGGACCCTACGGGATCAAAAAACAAAATGGCTGCTGGGCAGCATTCATCAATTATAAGTCCCTGGAAGCACACCCTTAGGGCTGAATTCAATAAGGGGAGGGGGCCGTGTGCCCACCTCCTGGAGCCTTTAAAGGCCACAGTGAGCCCACCCTTAGACTGAAATTTGCCTATATTTTGGTCACTAATAACTTTGCACCCATTTGACGAATCTCCATGAAACTTTGAAGACATATTCTTCCTTCTACATTGGCAGATGATGCAAAGTGTCACAGTGATTGGTTAAGGGGGTGCATTGATAAAAGGGGGGGTTCCAAAACACATTTTTCCACCAATGCATTTTCCATAGACTTTTGTGTCTTGTGTAGCCCGAAAACAACTGAACAGATTTACTGAGGGGCTGATTATCATGTCGGTCGTAAAGCCACCGACCTTAGGTCAAAGGATTTATGACCGACATTGTTGGTTTCAATTCCGACCAGCTGATTACGATACAGCTGGTCAGAATTGAAACCGGCCGGTCATTCCGGCTGGCTTCCGACTGGCCGGCCGACTCGTAATCCATATGTATGGTGGTTTACGCCATCCAGATTGCAAAGCATGGTTTCCGGCAGGGTTTCCATGCCAGCTTTCTGACATGGAAACCCTGCCGGAAAGCATGTTTGGGGGCTCCTTGCGGGGTCCCCTTTCCCTTACGGCCTCCGTTTGGGGGCTGAGGGGGCACCTATGGTGCCCCCGTTAATCCCTGCACCTCGTGGCAGGCACCTTGAGATGCCTGCCATGGGGTGCAGCGATTAACACAATGTCACATTTCCCTATGGAAGCATGTACTACGGGCAGTTTATGGCTGTAACACATGCTCCCATAGGGAAATGTGGAAATACGACTGCACCATGTGCGATCGCATCATAATTAGGCAGGCGGGCCCACCGACCGGAGGTCGGTCGGTCCCGTTTCAACCTTGGTGTTGGTCGGAGGACACTGTGACCGACATCGTCATAGGCCCCCATAATATTTATAGCCACACTACATTAACTATAACTCGCTCCTTCTCCATGCACTGCTTATCCCCTTTTATATCATATCAATTATACCATCTAAAATAATATAATATTGTTTAGAATAATAGTTATGACATCGCAAATCATATCTTTTGTGACAACACAGTGCATAGTAGAGTGGTGCGTTATAGTTAATGTAGTGTGGATACCATGTTGAATAAACTATGTATGGAGGTGCGCAAGTTATATTAATTTGAAGGTGTTTCGTAAATCATGAAGTAAAGGTATAAGTATAAATTTTATACTTTTGTTTGTAGCTAAAGAATAAATAAAGATATATAAATCAAAAGGTGGTCCGTAAATTAAAAATTTAAGGTATAACTATAACTGAAGAATTTTAAATGTTTGTGCATTTAACGTTTGGTTTGTATAGAAAGTATAAATTACATTTTCCTAACTATAACAAACGTTTAACCTTTTTTTTTCATTGATTCATTGATATATCTATTCACTGAACAAAGGTTTAAGTGATGTCATAGTTTGGTCTTGAAATATGCTAAAAACTAAGGGGCAGAGTTACAAGAAAGTGCTGCAGCGCAGCAACACAAGCCCTTTGGCTGCGCCACGCTGCGGCACTTTCAAAGCACAGGAATGCGGCATATTTACAATAATATGTTGCATTCCTGTATTCTCCCCTGTGCTGGTGCACAAACAGCTGCCATGCGCTGGCGCAGGCACCCTTGCACCATGGTGCAAGGATGCCTGCGTCATGGGGAGATTGTTTTTGTGCAGGAAGGGGCACCTTCCTGTACAAAAACAATCACTACAGGCATTTTCCTCTTTCAATGCATGCTGTAGAATGCAGCACGCATTGAAAGAGGAAAAAACGAGGAGAAATGAAAACATTTCTCCTAGTTGCGCTTCCCTATGCGTCCCCTAGGGTGGCGTAGCATTTTGAGGCATTTCCAGGTTTTCAATTCCTCATAAGTCTGGAAATGTGTCTGGTTCCATGGGTGTTGCATGGGAACACCCACAGCAACACCCATGGAACGCCCCTTTCATGCAAAGTGTTGCGTGTAAAGGGGCTGTATTTACAAGGACAGGAAAAGTCACGCAGGGTGGCTTTCCCTGTACTTGTAAATATGGAGCAGTAAAATGCGCCACCAGTACGACACAAAAAGTGACACACTGGTGGCGCAAGGGGCTTGTAAATCTGCCCCTAACATTTAAAAAAGCAAAAACATCTCTGAAATTCACCAGTTAGGGGCCGATTCCGATCTCGGCCGGTAGGGCTCCGAATCGGATTCGGCTTTACCGGATACGATTCGGAGCCCTGTTTCCCGACCGAACCGTACGCGGGTCCGGCCGAGCGAGTACGATGCGAAATCGCCGACCGACTCGTCCGGGCGTCCCGACCGCTCCGACCGACTCGCTCCCGGCTCGAACCGCTCCGACCGACTCGCTCGGACTCGACTCGCACCGCGCAATGGAGACGTTTCCCGGCCGGGTAAGTACGATGCGCGCCGCGAGCAGTCCGACCGAGCCGCGCACTCCGGCTCGTAAGAGCAGTCGGAGCAGTACTTCGGGAGTCCGTGTCGGACCCCCTGCATGCGTAGCCGCGCGAGTCGCACACAGGGGGACCCATGGGTCCCCCTACCTGTGCGTGTACGGCGCGAATCGCTTGCCGCGTACCCGCTGTAGGGGCGCCCTTGTCCGACTCGCACCCCATTGAGTCAATGGGAGCCCGCGTACGCGTTGTACGACCGGCTCCCATTGACATCAATGGGAGTCCGACCGACTCGAGTCCGATAACATACGGACGCATCGTACTCGTTCGGTCGGACTGCACGGGTCCGATTCGGTCGGAAATCTCTCCGGGTCCGGCTCGGTCGGAGAAATTTCCGGCCCGAATCGGAATCGACCCCTTAATGTTTACTGAGCTAACAATAACCTGCACCCCTGCCATTCACTGCTTATTTCCCTCACATCTTCGATCTCTCATGACTTGTTAAATGGCATAATTATTTGGCAACACCCTAAGTGGCTGCATTACAAATAATTCTAATTCAGCACAAGACTTGGCATTCAAATTTTATTTTTGATGTAGGAATCATAATGTAGGAGTTTGGTGTTTTATGGGGTGCGCACAGTGTGTCAGCTGCAGGATCAGCTATCCCTGAGGCAGCAACACTCCATGTTGTGGAATAGTCTCTTTTAAAGCTGGTTACACATGAGATCCAATGCTTCTTGGTATGACACCTTGTGTTCCGGTCTTCAGTTTCAAGTCCTTGATTCTAATCATGCTTTCAACATTTTCTGACAATAACCAAATCTCTATCATTTAACTTTTACAGAAACCATGTCACTTTATCTATCAATGCTTGGCGTGTAATTGTTCAGTGTTCTGTCATAAGTAAATATTGACATCATACTCCGTTTTCTGAATTACCCAACATGCATTCTAAACACACTGGAAGTGAACACCAGGCCACTAGACGGTTACAATGCTCTGTGAAGTTCACTTCAACCAATAGGTTGCTTTAAACTCACAAGGCTACTTTAAGAAAAAAAAATAGATTAGATAACAGACCACTTTAATTGTGCCACCAGTCTCATGCTTTGCAAAACGTTCTTTATAAAAAATATATACATATCCAAATATCCATATATACAGGGGCTTTCAATCAACCTCATCATCAACTGATCTGCTCTAGTGTAGGAGTGGGTGTAACTGGCATAATTCTCTCAAGTGTAATTACTCATAATTACCTCAAAACATAATCCAGCATTTTGCATTATTTTGTTAGTGCAAAATGCACGCTCACGTTTAAAATGGCCCAAAGGATTCATTTTGTGCTACGAAAATAGCACTACATGCTACAGGACACACAGACCATGTTCTGTCTGGGCACCCATTGCCCATGCCTTGCATTTATTTTATACTCTATAAACAACTTGAAAAGATGTTCCTGGCTATGGTCAAATAGGATATTTGATTTTGAAGGGTTACATACTTGCTTCTTAGCTGTGCCATAGTTTGAGATAACCGCTGATCCTCTTGAGCCACTAATGTTGAGCTGAACTGCACCAGCTCAAGAGAAGAACTAGAGCAGCCATTTTCAAGCCCATTTTCGTGTCCCCTAACCTAAAGATTCACTGATCATGTTCACAAAAAAACCCATTGCATAACAGGCCTTTTTCATACACAATACAGGTATGTATATATTTTTACATTCACTGTCATTAGGCAATAATCTGGCTCCAGGGAATGCTGTATAGTCCTTTTAACAAACGGTTCTAACTTTGAAATATGAAATAAGTTTTCTAATTAGACTAGACATAAAGATATCCACACACTTCTCAATTCTTTTCTATGAGCAATCCTGTGTTTGCAAAAACTTGATTTTTTATGCAAAAGAAATATATAAAAGGGTGTAACTGGATAATGCATGTGCATTTCCCAATATCCTAGTATTACCCAATCAAATAGAATAAAATGCAGCTTCTTTGTACCTTCTTTAAATACATCAATTGTACTACCTTATAATATGTGGTATCATTTAAATATTTTAAAACCTCTTTGTTATAAATTCAAATTCAAAATATCTTTATTCGGTTTCATATTGATAAAACCATAAAAGCGCAATATATAAAATACAGAATAAAAAGTTGTGTAATACAGTATGTACAATTACAGGAGCAGACCAGGTATAACAGCTTAACAATTGATTTTATGTCTACGTATTGCCACTAGTATCCCAAGTACCTAAGGACAATCAAACACACCTTCTAAAAAAGAATACATAAAAACCCCTTAAGGTGAATCAGGCTGTTGGCCAGAGAAATGTGTGAAGCCAAGGATAGTGAAAAAAAGACGAGTGGGTTAATCACAACTCGCCCTAAGCCAAATGGCAGATTTAAAAAAACTTAACACATAAAAGACGGTATTACCCGTCAACATCTGAAGGAATAAAAAAGCGGGCCGAACTTGTCTAAAATTGGCCTGTTTCAAGATGGGGATTAAAAAGGATTTCCTGGGTGTGTCGTAAAATGGGCAGAACATTGTAAAATGAACCATGTCTTGCGGAGATGAACAATCGCAGCCGCAGGACGAAAGGGGTTGCCCTCTATTTGTTCCCCTAGGATAAGCGAGAAGTAAATAAAAGAGATCCAGCCGAAACCTAGTCAAAAGGAACCGATCTTAGGAGTTCGCAAAATCCAGTAAGTACGGCTCTGCCATCACTGTTGTCCTCAACATGACAAAACGATGTACGCTAGGCTTCACGAACTCCCTCTGCTCCCTTAACATGGTCTGGCGTGCGGTAAACGCCGTCTTAAGGAGGGCTAGATCTTCCTTTCGCGTTCCTTCAGGGATGGAAAAAAGATCTCCTCTTCCCAGGCTCATCAGGCTCCTTTCTATATATTTAAACCACGGTACCTTGGATACGTGTTCCATGGCCAGGCAGTCTTTAAGGATTGCCTTATTTAACGAGTCCCCCTCTTTAGCCCATGTTTTTAACCAAAGGGAGACTGGACGGAAGGCTATCAAATCTGTAATGTAAGGCATTCCTAACTCCTCATGAACAATAAATGAGGGGGTACCCTGAGGTACAGATAGCAGTCGTCTCATGAATTTGTTTTCTGCTATTTGAATGTCCTTTATTTCGACGTACCCCCAAATTTCGCTGCCATAGAGAGCCTTTGACATACATTTAGCCCTATAAAGCTCCATAAGAGCCCCCACTGGTCTTTTCCCCAATCTTGTGGCAAAATTAAAAATTGCTGCTGACTCCCTATTAAGGTTGTTTCTCTTGCGTAAAGGTTGTGGCACCCATTTCATGTTATCATCCAGGTGTACCCCCCAGGTAGGAGAACGTGGATGTCTTAGGGATTGGGGTAAGGCCTACCTTGAAGGTGTATGATCTGCAGGGTCCCATCCCCACCTGCATAATATATGATTTTGAGTTATTAATCTTCAAATCCAGATCTCCCATAAACTGCGAGAATGTGGATAAAAGGGTTTGCAGGCCTCTCTCAGTCCTTGCCATCAAGACGGCATCGTCTGCGTATAATAGGACTGGGAGACCTCGCCGTCCTGCCTGGGGGTAGTCTGCCTTGATCTCCAGAAGGATTTTCTCTAAGTTGTTAATATAGAGATTAAAAAGGAGCGGGGCTAAGATACAACCTTGTCGGACACCACCCCTGACCGGGAACGACCGCGATACCTTCAGGTCAGCCGAGTAGCGCACAACCGCCCTAGTGTCTCAATGAAGGTCATATAGAAAGGAGACTATCTCTTTGTCCACCCCTAGGGAGGAGAGGATCTGCCATAATATGCCTCTGTTCACGAAATCGAATGCGGATGAGAAATCCATAAAGGCTAAAAAGAGGGTACCCCGGCGGGCAACTATGTATTTGTTTGTTATCAGGAATAGGTTCAAACTTTGATCAATTGTAGAGGGACCAGGGCGAAAGCCATATTGGGCCTCCGACAAAACATTGTCAGTAGCCCAGGTCGATAACCTACCCAACAATATGCTACCTACCACTTTTACCACAGAGTCTAACAGGGAGATGGGCCTATAGCAAGTGGTACTGTCCCTATCCCCCTTTTTAAAGACTGGCACAATAATAGAGGTCGACCAAGAATCACAGGTACCATACCTAGTGAATGCATTAATTACAGAGGAAAGCACTGGGACCCATAGTGCCACATCCGACAAGTAAAGGTCAGGAGGGATCCCGTCAGGGCCCGGGGCCTTATTTTGTGTCATGCCAATAATACCTTGCCTTACTTCATCCTCCGTTACTACTAGCGTTGTACCACAACATACCACAACATGTGGGTAAAGGTGACAGGTCCGGAGCTCCCTTAAACATGCCCTCAAAGTGACTAACCCAATCATCCTCTGTAATATGTGAATCAAGGACATTGGCGGCCTCTACTCCTAAAAAGGGGCTGTTAACGATGCTCCAAAACTTGGCACTGCACTTATAGGTTGTTGCTTCCATGAGTTTACCCCAGGCTTCCTCCTTCAATGCCTCCCTGCGCTTACTGAGGGCTAGTTTATTCAGTTTTCTTCTAGTTTTAACTAGCACAGTGTTCCTGGGGGAAGCATGCAGGGCTGATTTAAGCCTCCTTGCAGCAAGCGAGCATTCTGGATTAAACCATCTGGGTGCCCTTTCCCTCACAGTTCCATGTGGAGGGACCATTAGTAACTCAACAACAGATCTGGAGATAGATTCGAAAGCACGGATGATGGACTCATCTGACTGCCTCCGCGTCCTGGCAGATTTGAAACTCCCTCTGACATAACTCTAAAAGGGACTTGCACAGAGAGTCTGAAGAGATCTGTCCCCATTTAAGCCGTCTCCCGCCGTCCGTAGCCCGCAAAACCCCTCCTCCAGTACTCTGTCTTTTTTAATCAAATATAGGCCAATGAGCTTTAATACACAGGGGATTATGGTCGCTAAAATTACTGGCTATTATTGTAAAATCAGAAATCAGGTAATAAAGGGGAGAAGAGATTAAAATATAATCAATAATGTAAGGTTCACCTCCTAACCCCTTGAAGGTGGGGATTAAATACCTCTTGGTGGGGGGCATTTTTTCCATGGTTGGTTGCAAATCTCAGTCACAGAATAGGGTGTTTAGCTTCTCCCCCTGTCTGCTATGTTTGAAATGTACACCAGCTACACGTGGGCAAGAGGCACCCAGACCCAACCGCCTTAAGTCCCCACAGACATGAATGTTAAAATCCCCTAACAAAACTATGTTACCGGTTTTACATGGCAAGGCCGTACAATTCATCAAAAAGGAACTGAATCATGTAACATTGCACACCTCGGGAAGGGATGATGTAGAATTATAAAAGTTTAAAAGCAGTAGTCTATGTGACCCTGAAAAAAAATTTAATGCTTGCAGACACGAGTTATCCGTGTTTAATACCACTGTACCACCTCTTAACCTAAGCGAAACATAAACTGCAAGACCCCCTTTCGGTCGACCAGCCCTTGAGGGGGTTGCAGGAATGTTAAAAAGTTTGTATCTCTCTAAAAAGTAGGTATTGTCAATGGTCCAGGACTCCTGCAAGCAGATAATGTCACATTTTTTAATGAAACACAGCCAAGCAGGGTCCGTAAACTTACTAGCCAAACTGGCTATATTCCATGAAATGATGTTACAGGAGTTATTATCTAATAGAGGGCTGCTAAAAGTCTCCTGAGCCAGCTGGTCGTTGGGATCAAGATGTAAAGACGCCATGGAATTCCTGAGATCTGGGCCATCCAGTCAATCACATGTGTCAAGTTGTCCCAATGGCGCAAAAGAGTTGAAAAGAGGGACTGCTGGTGATACTTGAGGCCAATCAAATAGAGTCGTGGTCACTGGTTTTCTAGGCTGCAATGCCACAGGTGGAGGTGGGTAAAAATAGCCTAGGGGCAACGCTGTACTGGAGGAGGTCGGCCCCGTTCTATTACAGTGGCTAGCTGCATGGAGAATCCTTCCTGCCAAGTGGAGTCGATTAAAATTAATAATTATGCAGTCACCACCAATACTCTTTTTCGAACCCCCTATCCAGGACACCCTCCGTACCATGATGATGTGCCTCTCCACTCTTATGCCCAAAGGAGTGTTATTGTTGAGCCAAAAAAGGACCTTGTTCTTCAATTGACGGTAGTCCTCGGTAACACCCGGCTTTAGGACTGGCACATTTCCTAAAACCACAATATACGGAGTTGCTTCCGGGGGTGGATGAATAAAATTTGGACCCTGGGTCAATGTGTCCTGAGCTCTGGAAGCAGGAGTTGAGACTTCCCCATCTGCCACCCTCATGCAAGTGGCCAGCTCCCTTCGGTGGCAGGTGTCTGACCTGGGTAAAACCTGAGGACATGCACTCGCCTGCGGTCCGCCTGTAGAAGATATATGTTGACTATCGCAGATAAAGGGGCCGGACAAAGAGATAATAGACCCAAGGTGTGTAGGTCGTGCCTTTTGAGCCTTGCTTCTAACTGATGTAACAGATGCCGGGGCTGCAGCTACATCAGCTATGTCACTGGAGCGGGTAGTAAGGTTAGATGACTCAATAAATTGAGACAGATTTGAAAGTTCCCTCTCAATAAAGGGTAGCCTTTCCTTTAATTGTTCCAATTTAGAGTCCAATTGAATGGAAAGGGAAGCCATACATGCTTCTAGAATGGCCGCCAGATCGTCTGCTGGACATTGGAGTATCCACTTTGGGACGTTTTGCCCTAGCCCCTGGGGTGGAGCATTTACGTTTAGCCCCGGGACCGGCCCCACCAAGAGTCCACCCCTCCTGTACAACTGCTCAGGAGACTTGGTTTTGGGCTAATGACCCACTTCCTGATATGGGCCCCAAGGTTAACTGGTCACTGTCAGGCTGTGTCTCGGTGGTGATGGGGGGTACCGAGATAGCTACCAGCTCGGCTACCGCCAGGGAGCACTGTGAACCACTTGTGTGAGCATTGGCTAATGAATGTGGTTGATTCACCAGGGACCGAGAGAGTCGGCGGGCCACCAGTTCAATTTCTTTATCTAGAACCCCCACAGCTCTCTGTAAAAAACAGTCCATAGTGTTGATGACTGGAGCAGCATGGATCACAGCGGTTGTGTTGCGCTTCCCCATAGCTACCAAATCAATAACTTTGTAAGTGTAAATACAAAACTTTCCAGGGATTCAAGCCTCTGCCTATTTCAGTCCTTTTCCTTCAAGGATTAAGTAACAGGTAGGAATAACAAAGGCCAAATATAAGTTGATTTAATGCCCCTGTAGGGCTTACCTTGTTACGCTGAGGGTTTTATCAATCCTGGCCTGGATGAGTCCTGCTTGTAAGACCCCTGGAACTTGAAATGTCCACCCTCTGTGTCTCTATACAGCGTCCCGATGTTGTTACAGGTTGAATGAGCCCCCGGATAGATAGCCAAGAGAGAGGGCCCGGCCCGACCTCCTCCGGGCTCTGACAGGTGCAGACGGGCCTGTCCTTGGCCCGGGCTTCGCCAGGGCGCGGCCCGGGCACGCCCGTGTGCGTCCCACGCCACGGGAGCTTGAGACTGCTCTTATATGCCTCCGGTGCTGAAAGGATCACGTGGGCGCCTCCTGGCGCGTTAGGTGTTGGGGGATGCAGTCCCCAGGGCAATGGCAAAGTGCTGATGCTGTGCTGGCGTTTACGAGCTCCCGCGCTGCAGGAGCCCGAGACTGCTCTTATGTGCCTCCGGCGCTGAAAGGATCACGTGGGCGCCTCCTGGCGTGTTGGATGTTGGGGGATGCAGTCCCCTGGGAAATGGCAAAGTGCTGATGCTGTGTGGGCGTTTACGAGCTCCCGTGCCGCGGGAGCCCGAGACTGCTCTTATGCGCCTCCGGCGCTGAAAGGATCATGTGGGTGCCTCATGGCACGTTGGGTGTTGGGGTATGCAGTCCCCTGGGCAATGGCAAAGTGCTGATGCTGTGCGGGCGTTTACAAGCTTCCGCGTCGCGGGAGCCCGAGACTGATCTTATGTGCCTCGGATGCTGAAAGGATCACGTGGGCGCCTCCTGGCTCGTTGGGTGTTGGGGGATGCAGTCCCCTGGGCAATGGCAAAGTGCTGATGCTGTGCGGGTGTTTAGAAGCTCCCACGCTGCGGGAGCCCGAGACTGCTCTTATGCGCCTCCGACGCTGAAAGGATCACGTGGGCGCCTCCTGGCGCGTTGGGTGTTGGGGGATGCAGTCCCCTGGGCAATGACAAAGTGCTTATGCTGTGCGGACTTTTACTAGCTCCCGTGCCGCGGGAGCCAGGGACTGCTCTTATGTGCCTCCGGCGCTGAGAGGATCACGTGGGTGCCTCCTGGCACATTGGGTGTTGGGGGATGCAATTCCCTGGGCAATGGCAAAGTGCTGATGCTGTGCGGGTGTTTACGAGCTCCCGCGCCACGTGAGCCCGAGACAGCTCTTATGTGACTCCGATGCTGAAAGGATCACGTGGGCGCCTCCTGGCGCATTGGGTGTTGGGGGATGCAGTCCCCTGGGCAATGGCAAAGTGCTGATGCTGTGCGGGCATTAACGAGCTCCCGCGCTGCGGAATCCCGAGACTGCTCTTATGTGCCTCCGACGCTGAAAGGATCACATGGGTGCCTCCTGGCGCGTTGGGGGATGCAGTCCACTGGGCAATGGCAAAGTGCTGATGCTGTGCGGGCGTTTACGAGCTCCCGCGTCGCGGGAGCCCGAGACTGCTCTTATGCGCCTCCGGCGCTGAAAGGATCATGTGGGCGCCTCCTGGCGCGTTGGGTTTTGGGGGATGCAGTCCCCTGGGCAATGGCAAAGCACTGATGCTGTGCAGACTTTTACTAGCTCCCGCACCGCGGGAGCCCGAGACTGCTCTTATGCGCCTCCGGCGCTGAAAGGATCACGTGGGCGCCTCCTGGCGTGTTGGATGTTGGGGGATACAGTCCCCTGGGAAATGGCAAAGTGCTGATGCTGTGTGGGCGTTTACGAGCTCCCGCGCCGCGGGAGCCCGAGACTGCTCTTATGCGCCTCCAGCGCTGAAAGGATCACGTGGGCGCCTCCTGGTGCGTTAGGTGTTGGGGGATGCAGTTCCATGGGCAATGGCAAAGTGCTGATGCTGTGCAGGCGTTTACGAGCTCCCATGCCGCGGGAGCCCGAGACTGCTCTTATGCACCTCCGGCACTGAAAGGATCACATGGGCGCCTCCTGGCGCATTGGGTGTTGGGGGATGCAGTCCCCTGGGCAATGGCAAAGTGCTGATGCTGTGCGGGCATTTACGAGCTCCCACGCCGCGGGAGCCCGAGACTGCTCTTATGTGCCTCCGACGCTGAAAGGATCACGTGGGCGCCTCCTGGTGCGTTGGGTGTTGGGGGATGCAGTCCCCTGGGCAATGGCAAAGTGCTGATGCTGTGCGGGCATTTACGAGCTCCCACGCCGCCTTCTATTGTAAGAAAACAGGACTATTTCGCAGATGTCCCACCACTTTTTGCTCCCATTGGGACTACTAGATTCTGGTTTTCTGACTCTGAGTGTGCCCTGGGCTCTACTAACCAGGCCCAGGGACAGTGCTCTGTTAAAAAAGTATATGGTAATTAGGTGTAATTGCAATTGGTTCTGACATACCACCTGTAAATCCCTAGTAAATGATAGGGCATGCTGGTTTTGCGTCCCCAGTGGATTAAGTGCCTTTAAGTGTGCACTGCTGGGGTGTCTGCTGTCATTTGAAAGGCAGCCCTGCATTGCAGGCTGCTTTTAAAATAAAACTATGTCCAAATTTGACTATGGAACTACAAGAACTTCCAAATTCTAAAACTCTTATTATTACATAAAGGTCGCCCCTAAAGTCTGCCCTCGGTGCACCAAGGGCAGGTTGAGGGTTATTATAATCAGGGACATGATAAAATGTGTTTTATATGCCCTGGTGGAGGAGAAAAAAACAATTTAGTTTTTCACCATTTTAATTGTGGGCTACATGGTGAGGCTTTATTAAACTTTAATAAAGCCTATCATTTGACTGGAGTTAGCTAAAATATTAATTCAGAGTATCACAATAATAGTTACAATAAATCCAACAACTTGCCAAGGGTAGATTTATTATTACTATTGCAGGAAAGAAGTTATAGAACTTGCTTTCCTGAAGTTACCAAAACAGCGGTGTAGCAGCCTCTTCTGCTCATTGGCCAGCCTTTGAAAGGCTGAGCCAGGCTGCTCCTGATTAGGTGTGAACTGGCCTGGGTTGAGCTGAAACAAAGAGACCATCTGGTGGGAGGTGCAGCTGCAAATGCCATGACACAAAGGGGGCTGGGTAGCCAAACTAGTCTTTAAAGGGAGAAAGACAGGGCCCACCCCACTTCCTGCACCCCCAGCCAGATTGGAACCTGTATAATTCAATAAGGAGAGGGGCTGGAAGGGGAGAGTAGGGGAAACTTAGTCACACCTGTGGGTTGGGCTAGCCAGACCTGAACCTCCACGAGAAATTTTCTCCATTTTTATTTTTAGTGAAAATTGCTTTCTGGGACAAAAATATGCCATACTTCTTAGAAAAAGTGGTCATCACAGAGGGTAGCAACTTAAACCCCATTGGCTAGGGGTCCCCCTCTTTTTGTAAGCCCAGAAACTGCAATAAATATGTGAGAGCTACACAGCACCTCAGATCCCTGCTTTCAAATATCAAGAGAAGAAGGAATGTCCTGTTGAACCCCTGGTCTGCACAACAAGTGGACTGCACTCATAAAGACTTCACCTCCTCCTTTGGGCTTCACAAATGAGAATTTTGCCTGGCTTCAATAGGATTAAGGAGTGGACTCCCTGAAAGAAACAGGTACAAAAGAAGTCACCAGCATCAACTCCACCGAGACAAGTCCAGCTGACCAGCTTCACCTGGACTTTAAAGAATTTGGCCAGGTGCATTGTGAGAAATGTAGTCCCAAACCTCCAAGAGGCAAATCACAGCTTCTGGACCCTTAACTAGTGTTGTGGACCCTCAAAGATCCAAAAGAAACATCTGGAGAAGGACTGCCCTGTTGGACCCTTTTACTGTACAATAGAGGACTGCACCTGCTATACTCACAAGGCTACACAATAAAAGGACTTTGCCTTTCTTAAAGGATAAGGAGTGGACTTATTGATCAGCAACAGGTAGAAAAGTGCTGGAAGGTCTACCTGCAACATCAACAAGGACAACACCAGCTGACAAGATTCACCTGGATTTACTTAATATAAAAAATTGTAAAGCAAGAAGAACAAAAATTATTAACAGCAAGATGATTATGAAAGGGATAAGCAGCTAGCAAGACAAAAGTCCTAAGACATGAATTAAGTATGAACAGACAAAAATATGTACGATTTTCGGAATGAAGATCTAGAAGACAGCTTTACACTCTAAAACTGTTATAACAATTAAAGATACTACAAACTGAACTTCACCCCTCAACATTACAGCCCAGATTACATATCCTCTGCAAAACACCAGACATCCTGAATACAAAATATGGCTAACAAGGTAAAAAATTGGAATTTTTTAGAAGGTGAAGAAAGAATATGAGGAGTTGAAGCAGGTGATGGATACAGTAGCAGAGCCTCACTAAGAGGAAGGCATAGCACACACCAGATGGCAGTTGAGGAGTGATTTGGACATAAACAGGGACCGAAATGATTCAGTTTATGATACATGGGTTTATGGTCAATATGGAATAGCTATAGGGCCCAAAGGGGATCATTTTTAATAACATCATGCTGTAATACTTTGCCCAAATATGGTGGCTTGTACTGGAAGTGGGGTCATAAAGCTGACTGGGATTGCAAAGGGCATGCCAGTGGCAGACGTGAGGCGAGAATATAGCGCTCTAGAGTCACAGAATGAGCTGAAAAGTGAGGAGCACAAAGAGAGCAAGCAGGTATCCCCATGGATTTCAAATACTACTATAGGTAAGGAAGAGAGAAATTCCCATTTATCAGCATAATAATGAAAAACAATTAAGGGCAAAATACAGGCTGCTGAATTTGTTCAAATATTGAAACTTCTGCACTAGAGGCTAAAGTGCAAACAAGGTTAAAAGAAGTAGAATAAGGAAATAGTCAAACGATGCTGGGTCCCGATATGCATTGATAATTTCCCAGAACCATTTATTTTTTACTCCAATAGCTGTAAAAATAAAAGTTCAAAAAATCTAGAGAATGAATTAGCACAAGGAGTTTGTTGGGGCCCATAAAATATCACCTAGGAACATCTCAGTGTTTCTCCCCTGGGCATAGTATACATGTTGATTAACCAGCTATAATGGCCTGAGGAAGGTCCATCGAATCATTTTATAGACCGAACCAAGAACATTGTGATTTCTCATCCATGCCTAGGCCGTTGGGTTGTTTTGTAGTTCACTGACTTGGCACACAATTGACTTATTTCATTACGCTTCAATCACTCATCCTGAGTTGCATGGGTGTCAAACCCTTCAACATCTACCTCTTTGCCAACAAGTGTCACAAATACTATGTCCTTGCCTCCTCTTTTTATCACTCTACAACTCTCCCTCAATAATATTATATTCTCATTTGGAATCTCCTATCATCTTTATGCTGGCGAATTCAAATAATTTTCTATATAGCCCAACTTCAGTTATATATCATGCTATACCTCTTTTTCTCACTCTGCAACTCTTCCTCAATAATATTATATTCTCGTTCGGAATCTTCTATCATCTTTATGCTGGCAAATCTAAATATTTTTCTATGTAGCCCAACTTCAGTCATATATCATGCTCTGCCTGACTGTGATCAGACATTTAATAGCATTTGGCTACTTAAGCAGAATTCCACTACGACCAAGGTCCTGTACATTTTTTCTACTTTCCCATCTCTCTGTACAGCCTAAGCCAGACAATGCAGGGTTGTTTTTTGTGCATTCACAAAAAATTGAAACCTTTATTATCAATACAGCTAATTCAGCACATTTCCAATTACTGAATATGTTGAACATCTGGACATAGATGCAATTCAATGCAGCTAAAATATGAATCAACTAACTGGTGCAGGATGCAGAACTATTGTAATGGTACTCTAATTGGTGTTTCCAATATTCCATCACTCCACCAGACAAGATTGTAAATTTTCAACTCCAACTCTGTATAATTTTCTGAAGCATATCCTCCCCTTAGTATACTACCATCAAGCTATCTGGCTCATGACTATACACCAATCTTCAAAAACGTCCATGATGCATGTTATCAAAGTAGTGAGAGGCTTGGCTCTAAACTACCTGGCTGTCATCTAATTCAAAATACATACTTGCTGGAAACCTATACTCCACCAACATTAAGCTTCTACTAACAGATTTGCACTCCACATCATCTCCATGTTTTGGTCTTTCCACCTTCGAGGTTTTCTTCCTAGAATGTAGAAAACCACTAGGCATTCATGCCTTCTACTGAACAATAATACAAAACAGCATCAAAAAGTCACTTTTTGCAACTTGAAAGAAAAGGGTGAATACTCCTGTGCCTTGCAGCAAATAGGTATATTTTATGCCTGTATGATCCTCTTTTGAGTTACATGACATCACCTTAGCTAAATGTGATTTTGACTGACATCCTGACATCCTGACATCTTGGTTCATTGCACTGGATTGAGTTGAGATAGTGTTTATGTTGCCCTGGGAATAATTGATAGTGATAGTGATAAGCCATAGCTAGTGATTCAAACAAAACCTAGTTCTCGGAAGGATTGAAAGTCATTTGTCTTAAGTCCAAATGTCAGGACTGGAAAATGTTCTCCAGAATCTGTGGAAGATCTCCTCTTTAACTGTGTTCCAAAAACATGGAAGAAGTGTTTTTTCAGCCAATTTCTTCTGTCATACTCTCCAGGTGCTGGTCTTGTGCCCAGATACAGATAAGCCATTATAAACTAATGGGGTACTCCCAGAAAACATCAAAGGACCTGGGAACAATGCAGTAAGTACAACAATTGGTCCTGACGCACCCTTTTAAGCCACCCAATGAGGCAAAGTACTCGAAAGATACATTAAATGAGTCATCCGAAAAAGTTTCATGAACTAGAGGAATAAAACACTCTAAAGAAATTTACCAGAGAGAAAGGGAAAGAACAACTGAATTTTTTAAGACAAAATCTTTTTATATATAATCTTTATGGAAAAGGCACAATCAATATAGCATTTAACCTTAGACGGTGTCGAAATAGAGAGTGCAGAAAAAGTGCTCATCTGCAGCATGATTGGAGAGAAAAAGGAAAATTCAGAGGAAAACAATTGAACAACAAAATATCATAATTCATATATAGGCAACACTGGTTGGGGTTGCTCCAAGACAGCTGAACCAATGTTAGGCCTGTTTACAACACCATTATTGTAATTTGCTATATGGCCTTATTAATAGAATGATGCTTCCTATTTTAAATGCATCATCCAACTTTCTAAATAGCCAGCATACTGTATTCCAGGCCACAAAATGAAAGGTGTTGACATTTTGACCCGTCTTAGGCGATGAGGGTGGTTTATGACCTCCCCATGCGGGTCTTCCTCAGGACATAGAAAAGACAACCGTTGTTCATGAAAGTTTTTTGGATGACACATTTAATGTATCTTTCGAGTCCTTTGCCTCCTTGGGGGGCTTAAAAGGGTGCGTAAGGACCAATTGTTGTACTTACCAGATACAGATAAGATCATGGTGTATGTGCAAAACAAATTGAAACTGAGAAAGATGCTGGGGAATCTGAACTTTTCCTACAATTTAGTGTTGCATGGTAAACCATTTGTGAAGAATATTGTTTTTAATATGAAAGAAGTGTTTTGGTCCCATCAAAGGATCACAAGAACAATGATGTTTTGGAATGACCCAAGGGTGTAGGGCAGATTGCCAGAGACATTGTTTTTGTAGTTTTTGAAGCTCAAAGTCAGATGCAAGAATATCAATTTTCAGATCACCAGGGTTGACAAGGTTTGGACTTATCTGGAAGGCAATTACTGTGTTGATTAGAGATCAGAGAAGTGGAAAAATGTAATAGAACATTGCATTTGTAGTGTAAAATGGTATGAGGAACTCCATCTGTTCATGAGTGTCCCTAAATCTATATTTTTGTACTCTGCACATCTGGTATTTGACTTCTTGAGTGGCTGGGGCCTGCTATTCATTGTCCAGCTGTATGGGATCTGCCCTAAAAATTATAACAGATTTTGCTTTGACATTGCCATAACTGCCCCTTGTATGTCTATTGTAATTGTGGGCACATCATATCTATATCTCATATATCGAATGAACACTGAGGTGAATGTTGCACTTGCATCATCACCTTTTTGTAGTAGCTGGCAAAGGGATTGCTTTAATTGCCCATATGGATAGAAAAGACTTACATTCCTAAACCCTGTTATGAAAATCCTTCAAAGTTAAATAACAAAATAAATAAAAACATTTGAATGTAGTTACTTACTCTGTTCATCCATGTTTGAAAGCTTGTAATTTTGCCTGCCTGAAACGTCAGCAATATTTAGCAACAGCCTTTGGGTGACAGTGATAAGCTTCAAAGGACAGCCTCACCAAAGAGGCAAGAACAAAGGAATCAAATTCTGTCAGATCAAATTCTAATTTCCCTATGAAAGGATCACAAAACTCTAAGGAGGTGATTTTCAGTTTGTCCCCTTAATGACAGATGTTGCACAAACAGTGCTTCTGGTAAAACTGCTTCTGCTCGGATGTCACATTTAGAGAGGTTTGCATCTGCTGCAGTCATGGCAGATATTCTGTCACTCATGTGTGTCCTAGATGGAGAAACCCTGAAAGCAGGGGTTCACTGCATAGACAGATATAACTGATGTTACCTATAGGCTGGTAGTCTTTCCGTTGCACATGGAAGATAGTTGGGGAACATTTGAAACAGTTTCAGTGTGGGACTGCTAGGACTATTGAGGATGCTCCCTCCAATCCGTTGGCATCAGTGCTAGAACCACTGAATGTGTGTTCCCAAAGGCGTACATAGTCAGTAGGGGCTACACCATCAGTAATGCCTTAAATTGCCCGCTTTTTAATGGGATGGCCATTCAGTTAGAAGGGTGGAGGAAACAACTGTCAATTTTTGCCAGAAGCCTTTTACCACTAACTTTTAAATTAGGTTCTAAATCCCCTTGTGTAGAGAGTCCAAAATAAAAACAGCAAATTGCTCACAGTAGGGAAGAATAGAAAATGGTGTATGGAAAGCAGGGAGCTTCTTTGGTCTTTGGAGTAACTGGGCAAGCACTGAGAATTTAGTGAGAGGTAGATATGGGTAGAAAGCAATCATACTTCTCCCATGTTGTTTTTCTGCAGTTATGGAGACTTTTGTATAGTCGTTGCTATAAATGTAGGGCCTGATTCACAAAAGTAAACTGAGACAAAATCCTAACTTTACGACTTTCGGTATTCACAAAGGGCATTTAGGAGTAGTAAAGTTAGGATTTTGTCTCAGTCAAACTTAAGTTTTGGTCTTAAGTTAAACTTAAGACCAAAACTTAAGTTTAACTGAGACAAAATCCTAACTTTACGACTTTCGGTATTCACAAAGGGCATTTAGGAGTCGTAAAGTTAGGATTTTGTCTCAGTTAAACTTAAATTTTGGTCTTAAGTTAAACTTAAGACCAAAACTTAAGCATAAGACCAAAACTTTGTCTCAGTTAAACTTAAACTTAAGACCAAAACTTAAACTTAAGACCAAAACTTTATCTCAGTTAAACCTAAGTTTTGGTCTTAAGTTAAACTTATGACCAAAACTTAAGTTTTACTGAGACAAAATCCTAACTTTACTACTCCTAAGTGTGCTTTGTGAATACCGAAAGTCGTAAAGTTAGGATTTTGTCTCAGATTACTTTTATGAATCGGGCCCAATATTCCTGAAACAGTATCTAAGTCACTTTGCTAAAATCAGCTGGTGAAGAGAGTGTAAGAATGTTTGATTTGCTCATGGATTGCAACCAATCACAGACCAGTTTGCCTTTCAAAACTCCCTACATGACACACTTTAAAGAATAGCTCAAGCAAGAGGTCAAGATGAAGACACAAATAGTTCCTACATGCCATTGCTGGGCTTTCCGCGGCACGGGATCTTCCGTGGCTTATTGCTCCTGACTCCTGCTGCTGTTCCTGCCCTGGTGGGACTCCCTGTCCCAGGGCACACCTGACGGTCGCGCAGCTGTTGCTGCTTGTGGCTGAGCGAATGCGCTCTAATTACTGCTGGGCTTCCCGCAGTGTGGGACGAGGGCGGGACGCACCCAGGCACGTGCCCGGGCAAAGACCGGGCCAAGAGCTGGCCCGTCTGTGCCCTTCTGTGTCTGTACGAGGCTGGACTGGGCCTACTCCCTTGGTTGGCGCCCATGAGACAGAGACTGGATCCCTGAACATCTTCCACTTCTCCCATTAAACGGAGGGGCAGATTAAAGACAACGGGACACCAGTGAGTACCTTTACGTTTGGCAAGTTTCCTGGGGGGTTTGTGTATCCTGTCTATAGTTGCACACCCCCAAGTCATTTTGGGTATTTGGACTTACTGCCTTGACCCTGACTTATCCCTCTAGTCCAATGGGGAAAAGGAAGGCACAGTCAGTGTATCCCCCGGGTCAGCCGTGCCTCACCATCGACCCATTCCTGGCAAAGGCAGTGGGAGTCATCACTAAGGAGATAGACCGGGCAGAGAGGTGGCTTTCAGTTGACATGGGAAGCGTGGGGCTGTGTCCCTCTTCTGCTCCCCCATTGACCCCCAAGGCTGCTCCACCCCTAGATCCTTCCCTCCTCCCTGGTCCCTTCCGGCACCAGCTGGGTCATCTTCCCTAGAGACTCTAGTCCCCTGGCCTCCCCCCCCTCCGTCTTCTTCACTGACTGATCTGACGACCTCACTGGCCCCCAAATGGCAGTGGAAGGCTAAGAAGGGGAAGAAAGCTCCTGTGGCTGCATGTCGGGTACAGTCAAACACCGCGCCTAGGTCCAATGTTGAGGATCTGTTGAACCAGCTGGCCCCTGCTCTACACAACACCAAGGCGACCCTGAGTGAACTTTTATCACCGCTTCTGATCAGATTGCACAAACTGGAGTCAGCCTCTAGGGACTTGGGAAGCAAAGTGGACACTGTTTTATCTGCTTGGGCAAAGTCCCCATTAACTTTATTACCATTGAGCCCCCCCATTGGTTGATATTACTCCTGTCTGTAATTCTGTAAATAATAGTGGTACCCCGTATGTGAATGCTCCTCCAAAGCCCAAGGGCGTATTGGCTCAATATATAGGGCAAGAGCGCAGTATATCCCGCTCTGAGGGTGGCGCCGCGCCCCTTGTTATTAGTCGTACCCGGGCCCTGAGCATGGCAGACACTTCCCATTTTGGGTTGCACCCTTCAAAGGTTTCTCAACTCCCAGTGATTGATCTCCCACCAGCATGTGCTCCTTACACTGTGGTCTTGTCGGAGGTACCTGGTTTGGGTGCTCACAAAGAGGAACCCACCACTCATCTGATTAATAAAGCAGTGCATTGGCTAGCACAGCACTCAGGATTTTCTGTCAGGGACTATCGCAACATATTGATGGCACGGAGGGTGGCCTGGACAGGCCCCTCAAGGAAAATCTTTGAAGAAGATTGCATTATTATCTCAGTAAGACACCCAGAGTTAGCACGGAATATCCTCTTTGGAGCATCCAAAACATTTCCCCCAGGCACAGGAATTAAATTACTACCGCTGGGCTTTTTTTATGGACGCCTGTTGATTAACCTGAATAAGGAACCCTGCGGGGGAGGGTTCAATGAAGGAGGTACGGGGGCCCTCTGCCACTCTCAAATCCCTTTGCACCACTAAAGGACTTGAACGAGCTGGACTGACTTCAGGAGTCAGACGCCATACCTATTTAGCCGCCTCACCTATTGCGCTCCCTGGGCCAGAGATCAGAGGTAGCCAGTGCCCCACCAGTAGCAAGCTCAAATGTGATTCTATCTGCTTCCCTTCCCCATGTGCATTCCATGCCCAACCCTGACCCCCAGACGAGGCCTCACATGTCTGCCCTTCCCCTGGCCCCCACTGGTGGCGCTAACCACAATCCCGGTAGAGAACTTAGCTTAATCTCCTGGAATGTGGCTGGCCTGTCCTCCAAGTTTTCCGACGATAGATGGTTATCATTTATCAGGTTACACAAAGTTATATGCCTACAGGAAACATGGGAGACAGAGAATAACTTCTTTATGGAAGGGTATAAGACGATTTTCTGCCCAGCTGAAGGCGCTACTGTAGGAAAAGCTAGCGGGGGCCTTATTATGTTCGTTGAATTAGAATTCTGCAAGGAGTTACAGATTTTTGAGTGGGATGCGCAGGTGTTTCAGGGCATAAAGTTGCGCATGGGAAGAGCGCCCCCTATTGCTATAATCAATTTTTATAACTCTAAGTGCGGGAAAGGCGGGCCGTCTAACCTACAAACTTTAAACTGTGCCTTAGACTCCCTAAAGGAGAAGGGCTTTGGGAACACAAACCTCATTTTAGTGGGGGATTTTAACTGTCACTTGTGTCCATCATTCATAAAGAACCAACCCAACGCCCAGCCTTGTGTGCTTTCAGAGGACTTGCACATGGAGCACACCTTGGAAGGGGAGGAGATAAATAAGTTTTTAGCCACCCATAACTTGATACACACCTGAGACTACTGGTACCCCGAGTCTATCTCACACCAGCCCCCATCCTATAAGGGAAGGGGTTCTGCCACCATTATAGATTTTATCTTTGTGACAGCCCCCTTGGGTGTGGTTCCGGGGTCTTTTAATATTGTACACAATCTATTTAGTGACCACAACCCACTGACACTTTCGCTCATGGGGTTGGGTAACAAGTTAAAGGGCAGCCAAAAGTCTCAGGCACGCCTAATTCCAACGGATCAGTGTAGGCGCCTACGCTGAGCAAGTATTGATGTAAAGGCCTTTAATTATAGTCTCTTCTCTTCCTGCCAGCACGAGATAGATGTATGTCTAGATTTCCATACAACGAGCGAGGATATCTTAAACTCGTTTTCCTCCATTGCCCAGGCGGTTTCAGGACTTTTAACCACAAAGGCAGTAGGGCAGGGCCAGCCTTCTACCGCTTGGTTTGATCGCAAGTGTTCACAAGCATTGAGGAGCCTAAAGGTAGCCCTGAAACAGGTGCCCCAGGAAAAGGACAGAGTAACTTTGTGTCAATTTGGGACTTCAGAGACTCAGCCCTTTTCTGGAAGATTATCAATAGCCCCTGCTTTGCTGAACCAGCTAGACTGACATTGTGCCACCACATAACGCCAGACCAGTGGGTCTCTCACTTCCAAAAGGTATACACCGCAGATCCCCCGGCAGAGCCACGCACAGATATACCCCTCAGTCTGGCTGTTATTCCCATTAGCTTCTCCTTGGAGGAGGTATCATCAAGCATCGAGTTGCTATCCTAAACAAGGCCCGGATCCCCGACGGAATACCCGCGGACCTCTTTCGTAATAATATTGAGGTCTGGGCCCCCATACTGACCCAAGTCTTAAACGTAACGGCCTCAAAGGGGATGTTGCCTCCTGGACTACAGCTACAATAGTACCGATTTTTTTAAAAGGGGATAAGGATAACCCGTAATCCTACCGGCCGATCTCTCTTATCGATGCTATGGTAAAAGTCTTGGGCAGGGTCCTCTTATCTAGATTGTCCTTGTGGGCTACAGACAACCACATATTATCGGACATCCAATTTGAATTCCGCGAAAGTATGTCAACCACCGATCAATGTCTTAATCTATATCTCTTGACAGCTAAATACACACTGGCACAACCGGGGGCCCTGTACCTAGCCTTAATGGACCTCACGTTCGCTTTTGACCGAGTTAAGCGGACTAAGCTGTGGAACATTTTAACCTCTTTGGGAGTGGACCCTGGTATTGTGCACTTACTTACTTCACTTCACGCCCAGACGACAGCGGCAGTGAGATATTCAGAGGAGGGGGCCCTCACAAATTGTTTTAATTGCACCCGGGGTGCATCAAGGTTGCATTTCCTTTTTATTTTCTGTTTATATTAATGGCCTTGAGGCGGCCCTACTAACACTCTATTCGGATTCCCCTAGAGTGGGCAGCAGAGCCCTCCCAGTCTTACTTTATGCTGATGATGCGGTGCTTATGGCCTGCACGCCCCGGGGACTGCAGGTTTTAATAGACAGTTTTGTCGCTTTTATGGACAGGCTGGACCTGTCAGTTACGTTTACCAAGTCCTATGTACTAGTAGCTGGTCCCCGGGGCCTTCGGAGGAAAACTTTTAAAGCTGGTCACCATATTCTCGATAAGCTACCGGCTTTCCCCTACCTAGGAATGTGATTTGACGACCGCCTACAATGGAGAGCCCTCTTAGAGGGGAAGCTAAGAGAGTTTAGCAAATCGGTGGGGGCCATCACTAGCTTTACCAGCAGATTGGGCTTTTGGGCACTGGAGGTTATTCTAAAATTGTAACACTCCAAGGTCATCGCAAAAGTTTTATATGGCAGCGAGATCTGGGGGTATGTCAGCTCTCAGAGGTTACAAGTGGTGGAAAATAAATTTTTGCGCCAGATCCTTCGAGCCCCCCATGGCACCCCAGCCTGGCTCATGCACGAAGAGCTAGGGGCTGATTATTTTGTGGACCAAGTGGCAATGAAACCCTTACTGTGTTGGATAAAGACATGGATACGCGCGGAAAAGGGCTTGAACCGTTTGATCCCATCCGATTGTTTGGCCGTGGAACATGGTAATAAAATCCCATGGTTACATTATGTTAAGGAGTCTTTTCAGCCAATAGGAAGACCAGATATCTTTTCTGCACACAACACTTTAAGCTCTAGGGATGTTAACATCACGAAAGATCTATTCCACAAATTTTCTAATGCGCAGAATGAAAACATTGAGCTTAAGAAACCCACAGTGAGGGCTTATGTAATGTTAAAATTTATGTTGGGCATGGAACCATACCTCTTAGCATTAACCAGCGGGCACAACAGATTTTTAATCACGCATTTTAGATTCAACCAACTTCACCATCTTCTGGCATCCCTGGCTGTTTTTTTCCCTCAACCCAAAGGGGTCCATGTGGCTGCAATCTCAGATCTCCACAGGAAACGCTCCACTTTGTTTTACTTTCCAAATTATTTTCATTGCCAAGAAAAAGATTTCTTCGGCTCCTATTAAAGAGCTTGAAGTTCAGGCAAGCTAAAGTTGCTCTTTTGCACCTCCAGCTGTTACCAAATCCTTATACTCTTTGTGCTATGATAAGCTTTTTGCAGGCAGCCTATAGATCTAGGCTCTCTAGAATAGACTAATTTCTGAATAGCCTGCACTCACAAAGCCACTCGTAGCGTGATGGTGAGAATAGCCCCAGACTCTCAGAGTTTTAACGATTTGTACTGTTTTTAAAAGAGGGTGATGTTTTAACCTGTGTGTAATGATTGCTGTTTCAAGATATGCATCTTGTTTTACTGTGTGATTGTATTCTTGTACCTTTTATGGACGCCTTTGCATCCAAATAAAGAAAGAATATATATGCACGCCATTGAGGACTATTTCTGCCATTCATCTAGAGTATTGAAGAGAGGTGTCTACATCATTGCACTTGAATCTCTGAAAACAGAACATTTCTCCAGGTCTAGTGGCATAGGCGCACAACCGATGTGATTATATAAAGGATCAAAGGGAATCAGTCATATTTAGAATATCAAAAAAACTCAGCCCCTTATTGTGGGAAGCCTCATCATAAGCTGACTCATACCAACTGGACAAGATAATCCGGTCAGGATGGCCTCAACCTCAAAAAGAGGGAGTTCTAGAAAAATTTTGCTGGATTAGCAAGGGATCCAGGTTATTGCTAAAACTGCCTCTAAGTATACCCAAAAGGGTTTCCACTTCTTCAAGGATTCAAGAAGCAGGATTAAAAATCAGAAGTAGGATGCACTGTAAGAATAATATTGTTATAACTTGCTCTTTCTTAGTCAGCCCTCATGATCATTCTTATCGTTCCCTCTCCTTACTTTCCCTGCCACCCCTCCACCTGTTCCCTTTGGAATGTTCCTCACGCCTTAAACTTGGTTTGACAGTTGCAATGTCAGTTGAAGATTGTAAGCTCATGTGGCAGGATGTTGTTAAGTTTATGCCAATAAAGATAACCTTACAAATTACATTTTGGAGTCGTAATACTGGCGACGAGGGTGGGATTGGATTCGTAATACTGGCGACGAGGGTGGGATTGGATTCGTAATACTGGCGACTTATGCTGGTTGGGGACAGCAAGTGATAACCTCTTCCCCAAAGAATTTCAGCCACGAAGGAAAAAGGAATTTACGGGAGGTACATTAACTGCCGAGATCTCGCATGCAGTACCCTTCTCCAACGTGCGTAATAAGGTTTCTGAAGAGAAGGATGTTACAGAAGACAATCGAAGGTTGAAATAAACATTACCTTCTAATCAGGAAGTCGGATTTCTGAGGTGAGGTGCGGAAGGGGGGTTAATCTCTTCGCGTTCGAGCGCTACCCGCACTTACGTGCATTGCAGAGAGGCTAGAATTACCCAGTAACCCCTTCAGAGACATCCAGCATCGACGAGCTATTTTAAGCAAGCAAGCCTTTCTTCGTTGCGACTCCGGCGCCCTCGTGTGTGAAGGAGTTTAATGGCAGCGCGCATTGTTGATTCAGCTGCGCATCAGCCGGTCTCGTCAGCTTCAAACAAGCTCATACCGCTGATACGCACAGCATGCACTGCAGTTGCCTATTTTACACTGATAGGCACAGTTAATTTTGTAAGTTCTTCTTCATTTAAGTCAATTGAGGAAGTAAAGTAATACTAATTATAAAGGAAAAATAAAAGCTGAGCTTACACACAGCGTGCGTATAGGAGTTACCATTGTAAGCAGGAGAGCTTTTTCATTTTGTGACTCCGGTGCCCTCGTGTGTGTGTGAGGTGTTCTACGACAGCGTGCATATTTTATCAACTGCGCATCAGACAGTCTCGTCAGCTTCTCTCATGATTCTACTGCTGATACGCACAGCATTTTACTGCAGTTGCCTATTTCACACTGATGGGCACAGTTTATTATTTACTTTAAGGTTTATCCAAAACATTTAAGAAAAGAAAAGTATTACAAATTAAAAAGTTAATACTAGTTGAGCTTACATACAGGTTACATTTATCAGCGTTCTGGAAACAGTTGTTGTTTTTGAAGTGATATTCTCATATCCAGGAAATAATAAATATCCTGATTTTATTCTTCCTTCCCCGTGAGATTAATAATCAGATGGATGTTGATTTCCCGTGAGAATTGTTCACAGTGTTTACAGTTCATTTTTATCTTCTCCCTGACTTTCTTTCTGTGTGCTAAATAATTTAAATAATTGAATTGTTATTTAGTATTACAGCATATTTCTCTTTTAATTTTTGTAACTTGATTTCTAAACATGGCTATAGCAAATATGACACAACCACCTCCATTTTTAGACGAAATGGGTGAACCAATTATACCATGGAAAGAATGGGAAAAAATGTTCATGTCGTATATAATTGCTATAGGAGGAGAGAGATTTTCGGCGTTAAGGAAACAGCACATATTATTACATAATTTAGGTGTGCAAGGAAGGAAAGTTTATGAAAATGTATCAGATTCTGGTAGTGAGGAAGAAGATGAGTTTTTTCAAGAAGATGTTTTCCAGACAACTATCAATAAGTTGGAAAAGCATTTTGGTACGAAAGTGAATATAGTTTTAGAAAGGCATACATTTTTTTTGAGAGTTCAAGGTAAAAATGAAAAAGTTTCAACTTACATTGCTGTTTTACGTGGTCTAGCAAATAAATGTGAATTGGGTGCGTTGGGAGATTCTTTGATCAGAGATCAATTTGTAGAGGTGTACAAATAATCCGAAGATACAGGAAAAGCTTTTGAGCAGTAATTTAGAACTTAAAGAGGCCATCAATGCTGCTAAAAGCATAGAACATACGGCTGAGTGTATAAAGGAAATGAAACAGAGCAGCATTCCAGACAATGTTCATGAACTAAGGAACCAAATTGACAAATGTGAATTAGCTGATCCTAGTGAAGGAGTACTAAAGTTAAATGTGTCCACGAGCAAAAGGAGAGATGTGGATGAAAAGAAAGAAAAATTGAAGTGCCACCGTTGTGGAAATGCTAATCACCTTGCAAATAATCCAAACTGCCCAGCCAGATCTGTAGTTTGTAGAAAATGCAACAAGAGGGAGCATTTTGATAGACTTTGTAAAAATTTAAAATTTGAGAAGAAGAATGTACATGTAATTGAGGATGAAAATGGAGGTAGTAATATGTTTATTTTCCATGTTGTAAAAGAGATTAAGGGAACAGAGAGTAACTATCCTACATGCAATATTAATTTAGACGGAGTGGATGTGAGAGTATTTGCTGATTCGTGTTCTCCATATACCTTGATCGATTATGACATGTTTAAAGAGAAATTTAATGGAAGAGGTTATGTCATTCAACAAGCTGACATTAAACCAGGTGGTTATAACAAAGATCCTATTCCATTGGTAGGAATGTTAAACATGAAAATATCCTTTAAAGATCAGAGTACCTTGGGAAAAGTGTATTTAGCAAAAAAAGGATCTAGTTTATTAGGCTGTGCTCATCAAAGAGAATTAGGAATGAAACTTGATCCTAATAGCCCGTAACAAGTCTTAACTGTTGACAGACGTGATTGTTGTCCAAACATTTTTGATGAATTTCCAAACGTTTTTCGTGAGGAAATTGGCCATTTGAAGAATTTCCAACACAGAATAAAAGTGAAAGAAAACGCGGTGCCAGTGGTACACAAAGTCCGGCCAGTCCCTTTTTTGATGCATGAACCACTTAAGAAAGAACTCGACAAATTAGTAAGTCAAAAAATTGTTGAACCTATTGAGAGCTCATTATGGTTGGCTCCAATTGTAGTCACTCAAAAAACTGGTGGAAGAGGTTTACGTGTATGTGTTGACCTAAGAGACCTTAATGCAAATATCTGGGTAGACAGATTTCCACTTCCCAGACTCAATGAGATGATTAGCATGATTGAGGAAGCTAAACATTTTAGTGTAATAGATCTTTCCCAAGGGTACCACCAGATAGAACTTCACCAAGATTCAAAATCTCGAACTTCTTTCATTACGTCATTTGGTGCTTTTAGGTACTGCAGGATGCCGTTTGGTCTTGCATCAGCGGCAGCAGTTTTTCAAAGAGTGATGCATCAGATTCTCAAAGGAATAGAGAATGTACTCTGTTTTCAAGACGACATCCTAATTTATGGAGTAACAAGTGAACATCACAATAGCACTTTAAGACAAGTTTTGCAGACCCTCAGTGATGCTAGCGTAACTATAAGGAGAGAAAAGTGCAAAATTGATGTAGATTCAGTTGACTATTTGGGACACACCATTTCGAAGAGTGCAGTTAAGCCTAAATTAGATCTTGTGAAGGCGGTAAGGGAAGCGCCGGCGCCAACTAACAAAGAGGAAGTAAAGTCCTTCTTTGGGTTGGTCGAGTACATGACGAACTTTGTGAAAAATGTTGCTGACATCACTGCTCCCTTGAGAGGTTTACTGAAAAAGGGTGAACACTTTGTTTGGAGTTCGGATTGCCAGGAGTCATTTGAAATCACTAAGAAGGCTATTGTTGATGCACCATTTTTAGGTAACTTTGACCCTAGACGCAAAACTTTATTAACAACTGATGCTAGTAGCAAAGGCATTGGTGCAACCCTCAGTCAAATAATAGATGGTAAAGAAAAAATTATGGCTTTTGCCTCAAGAGCGTTAAAAGATGCAGAGTGCAATTACTCCACTGTAGAGCGAGAAGCGCTAGCCGTGGCCTGGGCTATTGTTCATTTTAAATTTTACATTTGGGGTTTACCTTTTACTGTACGCACAGACCCCAAACCCTTTATACACATTTTTTCGCCTAAAGGCAGCGAAAATACCACACCTCGCATAAGCAGATGGCTTATTGGTTTAGAAGGATACGATTTCAAAGTTGATTATGTTCCTGGTACCAGGAATGTCATAGCTGACTGCCTATCTGGGTTACCGTGTAGTGGAGAGGGAGCAGAAGTGGACAGCATGTTAGAACAAGTTAAGTTAGTGGAGACTCCAGGTATTTCTAAAGAAGAATGGGAAGGTAGCATGAGCAAGGATGAGGTTCTCAACAAGGTTAAAGAAAAAATGTTCAAAGTTGGCCTGTGAAACAAGGATCCTTAGAGGATGATGTAAAGGATTTCTGGGGAATTTGCCATGAATTAAGTATTGCAGATGATAGAGTCATGAGAAAAGATAAGCTTGTACCACCCAAAGGTCTTTGGGATAGAATTGCAGAACTTGCTCATGAAGGCCACTTAGGGAGAAACCTGACTAAGTCTAAGGTCAGAGCATCCTACTGGTTCCCAAGTATGGATATAATCGTAGAGAACAAGGTTAAAGAGTGTGTGATTTGCACTTTAAGTGACAAAACCAAGGTCACAAGAGCGGTCCCTATGTCTCCTGTAAGTGTACCTCTCTAACCATGGGATAAACTTGGCTTGGATATTATTGGTTGTCTTAAAAACTCTGTGTGGGAGGGTAAATTCATGTTAGCATTGGTGGATTACCATTCTCATTGGATTACGACCAAAGTTGTTACAAAAATCAACACATTATCTTTGATTGAATTCCTTTCTGATGCTTTTATGACTGAAGGAGTGCCTAGTACCATTATAACACATAACGGAGTTCAATTTACTTCAGATGAAATGCAAGATTTTGTAAAGAAAATGTCAATTTGCCATTTTAAAACTGCTTTATACTGTCCAAGGGTCAATGGTCTTGTAGAACATGTAAATCATATGATAAAAGATTGTATTCAATTGGCCCATATGTCTGGAAAACCTGTAGAAAAAGCACTTAAAAATATGCTTTGGTCTTATCACACCACACCAAACTCAGTGACGAAGATTTCTCCATTTCTGGCACTCAAGGGTAGGTTACCTGGAACCAAAATGATCCCTAACTGGTTGGGGGAAGGAGAACCTAGATGGGTATGCAGAGAGGAGATGGATGGTCAAGTCAAACAACATCAAGAAGAGTACACTAATAGATATGATTTAAAACATGGAGTTAAAGTTTCTGATTGGAAGGTCGGGGACAGTGTAGTAGTCAAACTTCCTGTTTCCCGTTGCCTTAGTGACAGCAAGTTCTCCAAACCTAAGATAATAATTGAGGTTAAAAAGAATGTGGTCACACTGGAAGATGGTAGGACTTGGAGCATGGATAGAATTTTACATGACAATTTTTGCCACAGAAATAGTAGTCATCAATTGGGTTCATCGCACATGGGGAACTATTGTGCTAATCCAGGAAGTTCTCATGATAACTCTGTTGATAATAGGGAATGGTCGTACTCTCGGTCACGTAGAGCCCCTGTGTGGCACAAAGATTATGACATCCGTTAAAAGTCCTATTTAGTATCTTAAGAAATGTGTTTTTATTCATTTTGCTAACTCTTGTGTATTGCATTTGTCATTCGGCATTATCGTTTTTCTTTTTTCTACAGCATCCCTCTCCCCACTGGATCTTTCCCTCATTGTTGTGGAAGGGAGAAGTGTTATAACTTGCTCTTTCTTTGTCAGCCCTCATGATCATTCTTATCGTTCCCTCTCCTTCCTTTCCCTGCCACCCCTCCACCTGTTCCCTTTGGAATGTTCCTCACGCCTTCAACTTGGTTTGACAGTTGCAATGTCAGTTGAAGATTGTAAGCTCATGTGGCAGGAGGTTGTTACGTTTATGCCAATAAAGTTATCCTTACAAATTACATTTTGGATTCGTAATAAATGTCTATCATCATTTTACAATGCCAACGTGTTTTGGCTCCCAAGTACAGCCCTCACAGGGTCTCAGGTCTTCTTCAGGGCTGATGGGATCCCTATTCTAAATATTTATGTGTATCTTTTGACAAAGGTAAGAGTACGTCGTACTTCATGAATGGGTTGTAAAGTCCTAATACCAAAGAACAAACAGGCCAGAGCATATTAAACAATTACTGACTTTCAAGCTTGTATTCCCTATCCATACACTACAGCTATATGGTTTCAAAAACCGTAGGTTTTTTTATGTAAACAGATTTTTTTGTGAAGCACACATGAAAAAAGGCACATACTCTGCAATTGTGAGAGAAAAACATGCATTTACTGCAAATGTATTCCTACTTACCCATACTTTATGTTAATCAGGTCACCTGGTCTTGATGGAAGGAGACACCTTTTTTAGTTTGAAATCTTTTTATTGAATTATCAACAAACAGATGCAATGGATAGTGGGGCCCACAAAATAGGCCGGTAATTATCATATTGCTGCACAGAGCATCGAAAGGTAACAAAAAACCAAGAAGAACTCCCGTCTCCCCTCTCTGTGCCCACCCTCTCCTCCCCCTCCCGTCTCCTCCCCCGGTGAGTATGTTTAGCATGAAAGTGAGAAGCAGGTTCAGCCCCTGTTGGATTGGATAGTGACATTAGTCTGCTCTGTGACTCAGCGCAGGCAGGCGTAGGAGCCTTAAGAATCTCGGGCAGGATAGTTCGCGAAACTCGGTGCATAGCAGGGATACAAAGGGTCGCCACATATCAGCAAAGGAAGCCCCATCGCCCTGCAATGAAAAGGAAATGCGCTCCATGCCAAGGATGTACCAAAGGTGGTGCAACCAGCTCTGTATCGTCGGTGTAGTATCTGTTCCCCAATGTGGTAATATGTTCTGTAGCGCCGCCCCTAGTGCTATACCTATTTGTTTGCCCTTGCGGGATTTGAGGGGAAAAGTAAGCCTATCGGACACCCCCAAGACCACATATGCTGGAAAGTGCAGAAGTGTGGTGTCGAAATGGCTATCGATCTCGTTCAACACTTGCGACCAATAGGCTGTGACAATAGGGCACTCCCAAAGCAGGTGCAAAAGAGTGCCTTCCGCGTCGCACCCTCTCCAGCAGGTAGGGGAACGGTCAGGGTCGCTCTTATGAAGTCTAGAGGGCGTAAGATACCAATAGGTCATGATCTTGGTAGCTGTTTCAATGCTAGATGTGTTACGCGCTGAGTGTCGGGCTCTATAATGGATATCAGTCCATTCTTTAGGCGTCAGGGTCTGCCCTAGCTCAGTCTCCCACCTCTTTTGGCCTGCAGACTTAACCGCAGGTTCTGGAGGACGCAGGATGTGGTAGAGTTCTGTGATTAGCCGCTTTGTAGATCGTTTCGACAGTAGCCAGCGCTCGTACCGCGTGAGAAACCTCCCTGCCCCTGGGCGAATTTGGGGTTGCAGGGCCCAGTGTCGGATCTGTAAGTAGTGGTAGCGTTCCGTTTCGGGCATGCTAGAATCTGATTTGAAGTCCTCAAAGGATCGGGGGCCGTCGAGGTCAAAGAAGTGCCACACTGACCCACAGCCAGCTGAGTCCCACCGGCGAAATGCCTCCCAGTCAAGGCGGGGGAGAAGTCCGGGTTCTCCGTAATAGGAGTGAGGGGTGAGGGGAAGGTTGTTAGGCCACTGTGGAGCGCAGTAGCATCCCAGGCTTTCAATGTGGCGCAAGCCACAGGGGAGCCATACAGCCCAGAGGGCCTGGAGGCTTTACGAAGAAACGGGACCTTCCAGAGGGCCTTCTTTGCTAGTGCACGTTCCATGAAGAGCCAGCTCTTTTTGGACTCTGGCTGAGCCCACTCCAAGAGGGTCCGCAACTGCATTGCTTTGTAGTAGCGATCCACATCAGGGATCCCCATCCCCCCTTCCTCGTGTGGTCGAAAACCCAGGGCCCTGTTAATACGCAGCCGCTTGTCTGCCCATACGAAAACGTTAAATTCAGATTGCAGCTGTTTAATGGCACCCGGGGGGAGCTCCACTGGGAGGGTTTGAAAGAGATAGAGGATTTTGGGGAGTATGCTCATTTTAAGAGCTGCTATCCTACCCAGCCACGAAAGATTGAACGGCCGCCAGTGCTTAAGCTCCTGTCTCGTCTGTTGCAACAATCGGGAGTAGTCCAAGGACTTTGTCTCCGCAATAGATAAAGCCAGCGAGATCCCAGGTAGAGCATGGCCTTTTGATCCCACCGGATAGGGTATGCTTGGGTCAAAGCTGCGACAGTGGCCGGCTTCAGAGAGAAGCCCAGGGCTTGGGATTTGGTCACATTGACCTTAAATCCGGATGCTGCTGCGAATGCATCCAATTCGGACAAAAACGCCGGGACGGAGGCGTGGGGGGACTCTAGTGTCGCGACGACATCGTCTGCGTAGAGACTAATGGTGTGCCGCTCCCCCCACACTGGATTCCCTGGATATCCCGGTTCTCTCGGACCCGTTGGGCCAAAGGCTCCATGTAGATAGCGAACAATAAAGGGGAGAGCGGGCAACCCTGCCGCGTTCCACGGGCTATTGGAAAGGAGGCCGAAGTAAAGCCATTGACTCTGACTCTGGCTGAGGGGCTACTGTAGCCGCTGAAAACCCATTGGCAGAAGCGACGTCCAAAGCCAAACCTCTCCAGGACGGTCTCCAGGAAGGGCCAGTGCACCCTGTCGAACGCCTTCTCAGCGTCTATGGACAGGAAGACACGTTCTTCAGATTGACGGTGGGATTTGTCTAAGAGATGCAGTAGTCATCTCATATTGTCACTGCACTGCCGCGTCGCAACAAATCCAGCTTGGTCCGGGTCTATCAAGCCCGGCATCATTGGCCTCAGTCTAGTCGCAAGGATCCCTGTGAGGATCTTGAAGTCAATGTTCAAGAGAGATATTGGCCTATAGGAGGCGCAGCGTCTGGTGTCTTTGCCGGGCTTGGGCAGGACTGCCACTGACGCCAGGAGGATAGTGGGCGAGAGCCCCCTGGAATCATCAATAGCGTTGAAGAGGCGCGCCAATATTGGGCTAAAAGTGTACAGAAGGTCTTGTAAAAAAGGGCCGAAAAACCGTCGGGCCGGGGGATTTGAGGAGTTTAAGTCGAGCTATGGCTGAGATAACTTCCTCGGTTCTAATAGGGCTGTCCAAGACTGCTACCTAGTCGGCCGTCAGCTTGGAGTGTGTTATGCCCTGACAGTAATCAGATGGGTTATGGGGTGGCAGGGACTGCGCAGTATACAGCTTTGCGTAAAAATCGCAGAAGGCGTTTGCTACTTCCATACCCCTCGTGTGCTCAACACCCTCCTCAGTGAGAATGAGTGGGACGGTCGCTGCTTGTCGTTGTGCTCGCAGTTTATGAGCCAGTAAGCGACCGCATTTGTCCCCCCCAGTATAAAACGCGTGTTTCAGACGTAAGGCAGCAAATTCCGCTCTGTCTAAGTCAAGGCTAGCTAATTGCGCCCTGGCCGCTTTGAGTTTCCTCCAGATACGTGGGGCCCCTGTTCTTTTGTGAATCCCTTCCAGCTTGAGGACATGTCTGGAGAGATCAGCTCTCTTTTCCTCGCGTGCCCTATTATCTGCCGCTGATATAGCTATGAATTCGCCCCGCGCTACCAGTTTGAGGGTTTCCCAGAGGGAAACGAGTGAAGTGTCCTGGGTATCGTTTATGGCTAGAAAGTCCTCTAGTGTCTTTGTGAGGCGGGTAACAACTTCGGGCGGTATAGGAGTGTATCACTAAGCCTCCAGGAGTATGACGGTCGAGAAATAGGGGAAAACAGCAGGGTCGCAGTTAAGGCCGCATGGTCTGAGAGCACCTGGGGTTCAATGTCCGAGGCCCGCGCTGCCTGGAGGAGAGAGCGAGTGACTATGAAATAGTCGAGTCGGGCGTAGGTCCCTCGCGCGTGTGAATAGAAAGTGAGACACCTTTTTTAGTCAAATACTTGTAGGGATATAAAAACTAAAGTGTGGGACCTAAATTTATTACTGCATATTGTGACAAAAAAATCGCAAGGATATAACTCAGTTTGGATAGGAAGGAACCAGGAAAAGAAAATTGCCCTTGGCTCCTCAAAGGAATCTGGAGGATGGAAGTTCTATTGCTAGTCTTAACTACTCAACTGTGGTTGCTTTGTAGTATAACAAGGTACTTACTAGTGTGAATAAAACTGTTTTTCTTTCTAAAGTGGTATCATGAACTCATGGTATAGGAGAATACCTACACAAAAACAACAGGAGGGAACTCGTACCTTGCTTAGCCTACCTCTCTGTACCCGCCCAAGAGGATCACCCTATGGTGTTAAAAGGACTCTCACCCACTGGGATTCCAAGTTGCATGCTTCATCATGGAGTCCTCGTCCTAATACCTGGGGGCATATTATCAAGGGCACATCACCACTTTTTTGATGCTAAAGTGGCAATATTTTTATCGCCCTATTAGCAAGCTGTCGCTAACAGGCGTTAGCGACAGCTTTCCGGCGATAGCACCCGTTTTTTCTATCGCCTTGCATGCCAGCGATATTTATCGCTAATAACATGCAAGGTAGGCGTTCTGTCTCTAAATCCAGCAAAAACTCCCGCTAACCGCACTTCGCCCTATTAGCAAGGATTAACCCTGGGCAAAGCACTACGCTACGCTCGCGTAGTTTGCTAAGTTTGCGCTACTTCGCACAACGCGAATTGCACGTAGCACAGTGCAAACACGCGTGGCGTAGTGCAGCGGTCATTTTTTGCTTGCTCGCGGTCCTCAACGTCAAGTTGGCGACCGCGAGCAAGCAAAATGACATCCCGGCGAGATTCTCAACGCAGGGAGGTCAGGTTTCTCATTGCGAGTGGTCGCGTATGCTCGCGACCGCTCGCGATGAGAAACTACCAGTCCGCGTTGAAAGCTGCCGCTCGAGTAAAAATCTACTCGAGCGGCAGTAAAAGACAGCTCGCACTGTGCAAGATGCCGTTTTCAATGATTGCACAGTGCGGACAAGCATCCGGCACTGTGCAATCATTGCGAACAGTGCACTACGCAGTTCGCGTAGTGCTACGCGTAGTTCGCGTAGTGCGAACTGCACTTTGCGTAGCTTCGCGTAGCGCTACTTCGCAAACTACGCCCAGGCTTAGCAAGGATAGGCCAGACCCACGAAGCGATAAAAAAAGTCGCGCTAAGGCCCGTTAGCTGCAGGAACTTAAGACCAGAAAATAGCTGGTCTTAAAAATTGGAATAAGTCTTGGGCCCACATCCATGCATGTTTTTGGTGCTGGACAGCGCTGCAAGCAATGTTGCAGCACTGCAACAAAAATACAGTGTAGAAATGTGCACCATCAATAAGATAGTGCGCATTCCTGGGCCCCAGTCATGAAAAGTGTTGCTGCGCTGCGACAAGACAGCGTTGCAACACTTCTCATTACGCCCTCCTTGCAACAGCATGGATGCGCTGTACTCACTGGACAGCGTTCCATGACGCAAGTAATGACAGATATGTCAGGAATCCTGACGTATCTGTCTGCGCTAAAGTCACGCATTGCTGCAGTCATGTCACAACCATGACGCCACTCCAGCAATGCATGGGGCCAGCCTATCCCTGTGGCACTGCCTCACCCTCATGCCTGCCATCAGGCAGGCGGAAGGTACTGACGCAGTGCTGTTCATGAGGGGTGCCCGAATGTTGGTGCAGTAGGAGATACATCGGTGGTGGTTGGGCGCTGCAGTGTCATCGTATGGAAGCATTGGTGGAGTGTTGGTGCGGAGGGAGTTGACGAGATGTTCTTCGGTGGCCTTGATCCAGCTCCAAGGGGGTGCAATGATGGCGGTGGCTTCCGGTGGGCAAGGTGAAGACGTGATGTTACCAATGATGGTCGGTCCAGGAAAGTCCGGTGTTGTGGCTGCACTTGAAGTTCACGCTGGCGGAGGTGACGTGCTCGACCATGTGTCCTGCTATGTGGCTTGTTGCGGTGACTTACTGCTTGCGTCTGATTTAGGGGACCTTCCCCATGAGGGGGTGGTGTCCTGGTCACTGGGGTTCTCCAGGTGGAACTTGAGGTCACCGAGTACGATGTCGATGGTGGATGGGAGATCCTGGGGTGCAATGAGGTCTAAAATGGTATTGGAGAATGGGGGGCCAAGGCCCGGGGGGCCTGCACATGAGGGAGCCGCAGAGGATGCACCTGTGCCTGGTCCGGATCTTGGAGTTGACGTGGTCCATGGTCACCCTTGGGTCATTAGAGTGCGTGGTCAGTCGGAGTGTGCTTCTGTAGGTGATGGCAATGCCTCCTCCCTGACGGTTGGGGTGCTCCTTGCGGGTGATACTGCACCCGTCAGTGATGGTGATGGCGATGTCCGGTCCGGAGCAGAGGTTGGTCCTACCAGGCGAGGCAGTGTCCAGGGTTGAAGGCGAGGAGGCTGCTGGCGTCATATCGTGGAGTGTCCAAGAGGAATGCTCCTTGGTGCTGAGCGCGGTCCAGGGGCAGACGGACGCAATCGGCGTAGCCTATGGGTTGCCTTTGGCACGGGAGACGACCATTACAACACAGGCAGTACATCGTTAACAACGCAACTCTGACAACGCAGGTGCCTTAACATCGCATTTGAATACAACGCATTGTGAGGTCAGTAATGGGGTAATTTCAACTTTTTCAGGTGTGCATGGGTATTGGATGTAAAATATGAAAAATGGGCTGTTTCTTAGGGTAAAGTATGAAGAATGGGCTGTGTTTTGGGGTAAGATATGAAGAATGGGGTGTTTTTTGGGGTAAAATATGAAAAATGGGGTGTGTTTTGGGGTAAAATATGAAAAATGGGGTATTTTTTGGGGTAAAATATGAAAAATGGGGTGTTTTTTGGGGTACATTTTTGAATTTTGTGTGTATTTTCTGGGGTCAAATTTCTAAATCCTGGGTGTGTTTTGTGCCAAAATAAAGAGAAATTTGGGGGGTGCATTTGTCTCAAATGTGATCTTTTGGGTGTCTTCTGGGGGTTCAGAAATGAATTCCAGGGTTCACAGCCTGTAGTGCAAAGGTTATTCTTGGGTCGCACTCACTGTAGTGGGAACAGTGATCGTCATGTCTCAGCTATGCAACACCTACTCTACTGTTGCAATGTGCCTAGTATTAGTATGTATTAGAATGGAATGCGATGTCATGGCATGCATCGCAACTACATATGTGCCTTTGGCACACGAGTGTACACGTGAGCATGGCGCACATCGGCCACCATTGAGAAGTGCGGTGGGGGTGTCTGGACAGCTGTGAGGTGATAAACCCCTTAATGAACACTGGATGGTGTGTGGCCACGGGGATGTGTGTGTGAGCGTGTGTAGTTAAGAATTTATTGAGGGAAGTCTCACCTCTAAGCCGTGTCCCGTGTCTACGTAGCTCCTGCTCTCCTGCGTCTGCTTCCAGGAAAAGGAAGTAGGCAGCCAGGCTCCCTCGCATGAGTCATTCACAACGCTGCGATGCGGCGGTGGTATTGTAATTTGGCAACAGGACAAGTCATGCAGCCAGGGGCCGGAGGGGTGGGCATGTTCTCCATGTAGGCTGCAATGCAGCCTGCATTGCGAACAGAGAAGTGCGCATGTCTGCATTGGGCGGCCTGAGTGGGCCAACCAAACAGTCATTGCGCACTTGAGTGTGCATGCCAATCCACACATTCCCTGCTCCGTGTTTGGAGCAGTCCTACCCACCCGCCCAACCCCTGAGGATACATAGCATGATTACATCCGTTATTTATCCCTTGTTTGTCCCTTTTTTAACTGTTTCATTGGCTTCTCTGAGTCCGCACTACATGCTTCCTGCCGCTGCTGCCCCTGCGTCCCCGCGTCCCCTGTCCTCGCAGAATCCCGTCTCCCAGCTGATCGTTCCTCCGCCCTCCCCTACTTAATGGCGGACGCTGCGCAATTGCGCAGCGGACATGCGCTGCTGGCGTGCAGAAGGCGCACCTAAGACAAGCCCGTGTGCGCACATCTGCAACCCAACCGCGACCAGCGCCAGTAAGCCTGGATCACGGGCCACCCACTGCTACGGCACAGCCACCATCCACGCACTCAAACCCGGGAAAGTCAGAGACTGACAACAGGCCTTGGCAAACATGACCCACGGCCAGTTCTCCTGCCTCCACTGCCGCCGGAGCTTAACCACCACCCCGGAATCCAACACAGCCGACACCAGCACCAGCTACACCCTAGGATGCATCCCCCTCAACGGGCGCTCCGTGAACATACATGCCGTTGAAATCTGGAATCTACTCGACTCTCTCTCGCCCGACATCGCCTTCTTCATGGAGACCTGGACCAACGCCTCCTCCGCCCCCGACATCAAGACCGCCATCCCAGACGGATACAAGATCCAGTGGAAGGATGGCACCAACCACCCATGAGGGTGCCTCGCCATTGCACACAAGAGCACCCTCTGCCTCACCACCCCCAGCGGAACCTTCCCCTCTGCCAGACACCTGCACCTCCAGATCCAGACCAGCCACAGCTTCACACTCCAAGGAACCCTCGTCTTCAGACACCCTGGGCCCCGGACACACCAGCCAGCCCACCATCTCCACCTGGACGCCAGTCACAGCCGAAGACACAGCCTCAACCATGAAAGGCATGCACTCATGGGCCCCCACCAACCCATGCCCTCCCACATCTACCCCAGAGCCACGGCCACCATCACACACGAACTGCAATGCACCATCAACACCACCTTCAAGACAGGCACCTACCCAGATGACTGAAAGCGTGCAGAAGTCTGGCCCCTTCTCAAAAAGACCACAGCTGACCCCACCGACCTCAAGAACTACTGGCCCATCTCGCTCCTCCCCTTTGCAGCCAAAGTTGCAAAGTTGCAGAGTAAACAGTCAATAGGGTAGTGACACGATTGATTGATGACAACGCCATCCTCGACCCGTCCCAATCCGGATTGCAAACCAACCACAGCAACGAGGCCGTCCTACTGGCCGCCACTTCGACATCCGCACACTCCTGGACCAAGGCCACTCCGCAGCCCTCATCATACTCGTCCTTTCAGCGGCCTTCCACACCGTCTCCCACCACACACTGGTCACAAGACTACACAACCCCGGCATACAAGGCCTCGACTAGATCCGATCATTCCTCCCCGGAAGAAGCCAAAGGATCAGACTGCCAACCTTCCTCTCCATTCCCACGTAAATCACCTGCGGAGTCCCAGAGGGTTCATCTCTGAGCCCGACCGTCTTCAACATCTACATGGCACCCTTGATGCCAACGTCCAACAACACGGCCTCAACATCGTATCCTACGCTGATGACACACAGCTCATCCTCCCCCTCACCAGAAAGACCACCACCGCCAGACTCAACTTCCAGAACGGAATGCAGGACGTCGCAGTCTGGATGACCAACAGCTGCCTGGAGCTCAACGCCGGGAAGACAGGAGTCCTTGTCCTTGGAACCACACCTTCAGCATGGGACAACACCTGTTGGCCTTCGCCCTCGGAAGCCCACCTACCCCCTCGGACCACGCCAGAAACCTCGACATCATACTCGACCCATCCTTCACCATGAACAGACAGGTCTATGCCGTCACCTCCAGCTGCTTCAACACCCTCCGCATCCTCCGCAAGACCTTCAAATGGATAGTCCCAGAGTCAAGGAAGACAGTCACCCATGCACTCATCACCAGCAGACTGGACATTGGAAACGCACTCTATGCCACCATTTACAAGTCCATACTCCTCAAACTACCGACATTACAGTACAACGTCGACAGACTCGTCCTCGGCATCCCCCAGCACTAACACATCAGCCGACACCTACGTAGACTCCAGTGCCTCCCCGTGGTGATAAGAGTCACCTTCAAAATCATCACTCACGCCTCCGAATGCCTACTCAATAACGTAACCAAATACCTGAACAACAGAATCAACTTCCACGTACACAAATGAGACAACCAATCTTCCAACCTCGCACTGTCCGAAACGCAGCACATCCACAGAGCCAGAGCAGGCGGGAGATCCTTCTCCCACATTGCATCCAATACCTGGAACGAGCTACCGGCAGACATCAGAGGTGCCCCCTCCCTGAACACCTTCAGGAAGACCCTCAAGACCTGGCTCTTCGGCTTCCAAATCTGCGGACCCCCACCCCTCAGTGCCTTGCGACCCTCACGGGTGTGTGGTGTGCTTACAATTCCCCTGAGTGATTGATGGGTTGAGTTATCATCATGTGATGATTGTTCCTCTTCTGCACTGCTTGAGGTGGTGGGGAAACGCTCTTCCAACATAGCGGTAGGTCCGCCACTGGGGGTGCGTCATCTACGTGTGATAGGTATGAGCGACTCCCCCCCGGCCCTCCTGCGCTACGCGTCCCACCTTCTCCTTACCTGGACATTGACCCCGTGGCGCAATCCACTGCACTGTCTCCACATCTGTGACTCAGCCAGCAGGAGCCTGAGACAGGTGTGCTTTCACTGGGCTGGGTACAGCAGTCACCGCGTAGTTGGCTGGTGGACCGCCCGATGCAGTTGATGCAGCAGGGCTCCCTTAGGCGTGTAGTTGCAGCGCTCAGTCCACACAAGTTCGATGTCGCACAGGGGCCTCACCCTCCAGGGCACCCGGCCAGCCCAACATCATCCGTCCTGTGATGCAGGGAGACGGCACCCACCGTTGGTAATCCCCTCCGTGCACCCCGGTGTAGTGGTGGATCATAGTATGCAAAGCGGACATCACTACGTTGGTGTGCAGGATCACCTCTACCATTGACTGCACCAAGGTGTGCAAGGCGGGCTTCTCACACAGGTCAGCAAAGTGTCTCCATGCGACCTGCCAGACTTCACCACCAGGTACGGGTGATCGTCGCTCATCAATGTCTCTCGCCACGGCTCCTCGACTCCACATCTACTCCACATCCCACTCCAGGCCACAGACGCAGGTCCAGCGAGGGATCCAGGAACCAGACGCAGGTCCAGCAAGGGATGCAGGAATCAGACGCAGGTCCAGCAAGGGATGGAGGAACCAGACGCAGGTCCAGCGAGGGATCCAGGAACCAGACCCAGCTCCAGCGAGGGATCCAGGAACCAGACGCAGGTCCAGCAAGGGATGCAGGAACCAGACGCAGGTCCAGCAAGGGATGCAGGAACCAGACGCAGGTCCAGTGAGGATCCAGGAACCAGACGCAGCTCCAGCGAGGGATCCAGGAACCAGACGCAGGTCCAGCAAGGGATCCAGGAACCAGACACAGGTCCAGCGAGGGATCCAGGAACCAGACGCAGGTCCAGCAAGGGATCCAGGAACCAGATGCAGGTCCAGCGAGTGATCCAGGAACCAGACGCAGCTCCAGCGAGGGATCCAGGAACCAGACGCAGGTCCAGCAAGGGATTCAGGAACCAGACGCAGGTCCAGCGAGGGATCCAGGAACCAGACGCAGCTCCAGCGAGGGATCCAGGAACCTGACGCAGCTCCAGCGAGGGATCCAGGAACCAGACGCAGGTCTTGAGGGGGTTGTTGGTGTGTGCTGCACTATGCCCTGGCTGGTCAAATCTGCATTAATCCTTTTTATTGGTGCATCTTTTATGTTGGAGGTGTCCAGATAGGCTAAGTCAGAAATTGCGGGTTAGCGTGCCTTTTTCTATCGCCAAGGGCTTATCGCTGGATTCCACCCGCTATTGCCGGTTCCATTAACGCCGTCGCGTTAATGTTAGCGACGGTTTTTGCCGCTGATCCCTGCAGCTATCACCTGTTAGCAAAACGTTGCTAATACGTCGCTAACAGGGCGATAACTTGCAGGGATCGACGGCGATAGAAAAACTAGCGCTAACCTAGGTTAGCGATAGTTATCGCCATTTCTTGCTAATATGCCCCCTAGTGTATCTGGATGGACTCAACCTTGGTAGCCAAGGGAGCTCTCTGGTTATTGAGAGGGATCCTAGATTTAAAATAGCCTAGGGTGTCCTGAGGGTTAATATTATATTTCAAAGGGCTCCCTGATTGAGATAAAAACAGATTGATATGCACTAAGGAAATTATTATCCTCTGTTTCCCTGGGTCAACATGTTTCAGCCCTCACACCAATGCCTCCCTGGGCTAGTTGACTTTCATCAGGACCTAACAAAAATCCTGTTAGAATCCTATGTGTGCTCCTCAGGGGCCCCTTTAAAAATGTAAATCCTGGATCCCACCCAATAACAAAGGACCCTGTCCAGATACGCTAGATAACTGAATGGGGATTCTATGATGAAGCATGCCACTTGGAATCCCAGTGAGTGACAGTCCTTTTTAACACCATAGGGAGATCCCCTTGGGCAGGTAAAGAGAGATAGGCTAAGCATGATAGGGGTTATCTCCTGTTGTTTGTCAACACTTAGGTGTTTGGGAAGGTAAGCAAACCCTGTATCGCTTCTCACTCCCTCCTTCTTGGAATATAATGGGAAACTAACCCACAATTAGTATGTTGTCTAAAAACTGAAAGTACTGCCCAATGCGTATTTCCCGGATGATTATGTCACATAAAGGTTGTGACTGTTGGACCTGTTATTATAAATGTCTGCAGACATAGTTATGTGTCAGTAATCCACATGGTAATCCATTATTCTTATCCATCATTTATTGATGGCAGTGGAAGACCATTTGGAAATAAATAACTTGTATTATTATATTGGACTACCATACATGATGAATCACCTGTGCTATATTTTTCAAATTCAAATGCAGGTACGTATGCTCCCGGCAATCATTGGTAGCAGTAGGAGCTTTTTCGTCATCACATACAACAAGGTAGTTGTGAATTCAAGTTTCCATTCACACGAGCAATAATTTCCTTAGTCGTAGCCAGTGTAGAGAAAAAAAGTATTTTCTCACCCGATAGTATGCAAACCTTTCCAGCTTACTTCATCTAGAACTAGTTAGTTACTACATGTAGCTTACAGGTGCTATTGGCAGCCAAAAACAATTTCTGAAAGAAATAGGCTTCCTTTGTAGTGTGGCAAGCACCATTGTTGCATTTACACTTTTTGTGTGACGTAATGCAGCAGAGTGAGTCATGATGTTGCATCAAGGAATCATGGGAGATTTGGTTCCAGCATTGCGCTGTCCAATAGTAGCGGATGCCATCTAATCATCACGTTATGATAGATTTTCAATTTCAAACTACTGTCATTCTTTTTCGGTATGACATGTTTCAGAAAAATGTTTCAATAATTTAGTATGGGGTTTCTTGCATCTGATGGCACTACGATGTTCATTTATCCATGTTTGAACCTTCCTTGTCATCATTCCAATATATTTCAAGCCTCGCGAGCAAATAATAATGTAAAGTAAGGCATTGGAATTACAGTTAGTATGCTGTTTCAGTACCCATGGAGTAGGTCAACCCAGGTCAAACTTCTTCGCCTTTTTTGTTAAGCAACATACACTGCATTTTCCACTAGGAAAATGTCCAGTGATGCGGGGCAAATTTCACAGTGTTCCATAGGCAGTTGTGGATTTTTGCACAATAATTCTAGTAAGGACCATCATGTTCTTGATACAACATTCTTTCTTAAATAAACACATTGGGGCATATTCACAAGGAGCTAACGCCGAATTAACAGCACTTCATTGCAGCCAAAGTCGTGATAAATGTACCTCCCCATTCACAAGCCAGTGTCAACATCCCACAGCACCAGTATACCCGCGATAGCAGCCGCAAAAAACATCGCCACAGAGGATCCCCGCAAATATCGCTAATGAGATGCAGAGTGGGCGTTCCCGTGCCAAAAGACGAGACAATATCACACCTCAACATTCACAACGTCCAGCCACACCGGCGATAAGAACACAAAACAGGTGATAAGGTGCGGTAGCCACAGGTATATAACACCTGCCTCAAGCAGGTGTAAAGACGTACGTCTACCTGCAGTAGGCAACGGAGTCCCGCACACAGCCATACCCGAAGAACAAACGACGCCATGGAGCTATTCTACATGCAGCGCGGAGCCCCAACAGGGCCACAACACCCACCGCCACCACGCCCAGGACCGCCACCACCCCCAGGACCCAGACCCGCCCCCCCGGACCACCACAGAGACAGCGTAGAGTAAGACAGCGGACCTACCCAAAATGCACCACTCTCACAGACCTAACGCCAGCGGAAGTCATTGCCCACTACAGGCTCAAAAGGACAACTATCCTTCGCATCCTGACCCACATCGCCCACAGGCTGATGGCCCCAACACAGCAGAGAACAAACATCCCTCCGCAGACAAAGCTGCTGGCAGTGCTGTACATGTTGGCCTCTGGTACCTTCCAACCAACAACTGCCAGAGTCGGAGGGGTCTCACAGCCAGCCCTATCAAAGTTCATCACACCTGTCCTGGATGCCATCATCAGCTTCATACCCTAGTACCTTCACTTCCCCAACACTGCGCAGGAACAGCTGGAGACTAAGCAAGGCTTCTACGCCATAGCCGGATTCCTGGCCGTGTTGGGGGCAATCGACTGCACACATGTCCCACTTGTGCCCCCTGCGGATACTGCACACCACTACCACAACAGGAAGCACACGCATTCCATCAATGTGCAGGCAATAGTGGACCACCAGGGAATGTTCACTAATGTCGTCGCCAACTACCCAGGCAGTGTGCATGATTCCTTCATCTTCCGACAGTCCATCATCAACCAGCGCTTCCAGGATGGCACATATGGAACGGGACTGCTCATTGGTAAGTACCAAATCAACACACCACACATCCCACAGCCACCAATGCACAAAGCACAACTGTGGGGATGCACACGTGACCTAACTACATCCGACATGTCAAACGACACGACCAACTACCAGACACGACTACACCACTCCATGGTCAACGTGGGCTACCCCTGCACCCAATACAGACTTCACATGGCACCACAGCCACACAACAGCTGAACGTTTGGAGATGCGGAATGCAGCCATGACACATGTGAGGCACTGCTCTGCCCTCATGACCCTACCCCAGTCTCCCGCAGGTCAGCGTCCTCTGGTGGTGGGCCCGTGTCGGCCGCTGTGCATCCGGGGCGACTAGCCCTGTGCGACTCGAGTCATCCCCCCTTGTAGTTCTGACATTGCATGTCTGTGTGCCTGATGACTGTTGGTGTAGTTGCCAGCACCAGCTACTCCCTGAGGGCTGGCTTACACTCACCCCACACACAGCCAGCACAGGCGTCACTGAATTGGTGGGCCTGCCATCACATCCTGCCGAACCAAGTATTGACTCTTTTCTCCCTGCACTGTCACAGGTGATAAAGGATATGCACTCTGCCCTTGGATGATGACACCCCTCCGGGACCCGAACACACCCGCCCAGAGGCAGTACAATGCGGCCCACATACGCACCAGGGGCATTGTGGAATGCACATTTGGCGTATTGAAGTCACGTTTCAGGTGCCTGGACGGCACTGGTGGGAAGCTCCTGTACAGCCCGGACGTCGTGTGCAAGATGATCGTTGCATGTTGTGTGTTGCACAACATCTGGGTTCACACCAGGGCCCCATGGATCCCAGTTCCAGAGGTACCGGACGATGATGGTGGTGATGGGGCAGGTGGCCCACATCCCACTGCAGCTGCGGCAGGATTGGCCCGTAGGGACTCCATCATTGCCACTTACTTCTCATGAGCACGTCACATTGTGACCTTCCGTGGCATTCATGGGACAGTAGTAGATGTCCAATTGCACTGCATGTGTGAATAAAACATATTTGCAGGTTACAGGTTGGAATTGTACATTGTCGTGTTACATATCCCTGGGGTTTCAGATGTGATTTGCCATGTTGTGCACATTTTCCGAACCAGTTGGGTCCTGTGTTCAGTTGTGGAGGTGTTGCTGTTTGTACCGGGATGTTGTCAATGTCGGGGTGCACTTCTGCTTATGTGCGTATGATGCACGGTGGGTGTGTCGCTCCTGCAGCTCTGATTTGTCTGCCACTGGTCTCTTTCATGCGGTGTGCCTGTGGGTTCTGTTCTTCTACGGTGCTTGGATGTTGTGGTGTGCATGTTGTCCTCTGCAGTTGGCCAGGGTGCATCCGTGGTACTCCGCTGTTGATGTATTTTGTTCCGTGCCATTTTCCGTATGCTGTTCTTGTGCTTTGTCCCGCATTGCGCGTGAGTATTGCTGCCCTCGCGCTGGTTGTCACTGTTTTCTTATCGCGCTTTGGCCCATCGCAGCTTTTTTCGCGTTGTGGTTTGTGTTTTTATCTCCGTCGAGGTGGTTGTGTCGCGAGCATTGGCCGCGGTGTCGGCCAACTATCGCATGCTACCGCCGTGTTGTGAATTCCACGTTGTCACTGGGTTATTTTCCCGCAATAGGCTGCGATATTGAAAGTTGCGTTACGCTACTCTTGTGGTAGTTATCACACGTTCTTGTGAATATACCCCATTGTTTTTCAAATGCAAATTGGCCTGTGTACAAAAGCCGGCAATGTTTTTACCTTTTTTGTGTGTGTACAATTGTTAGAAAAAGGGCAGTACGTGGTCACGCAAATTAATCTGTCAGTAGTCTCTACTTTCTGCTGTCATAATTATTTTCAGTTGTTATTCCAGGTTCTCTTTTCAGACCTTTTTCATGATGTATTCAGGGAACACTTTTTCACACAGTTTATCTGACAGTACTTTTTCGTGTTTTTAAAAAGTAGAAATCTCCATACAGTTAATTAAGTTTCAATCTCAGAATTTGACGAAACAGAAGGTTATTCCTGAGTCCTTTTTGAAGGAAACTGATGTATTTCAACAGGTTGATCTGGTCAGTTGGTTTAAAGTAAAATTCTGTTTTCAAACCCTCACCATCTGTAAAGATCTTTAAGCCCAACTCTTTCTCACTGATGGTAAAGGAAAAATGTAGGAACCAGTTCATCCTAATAAGCCAGTCAGTGAACTGAAGAACAGTGGCATTGTTACCATGCCAGATGACAAAAAGGTCTCAATATACCTCTTCCAAATTCTGATGTTGCAAGAAAGGGATAATCCAGGTTGAATACGATTTTGGACGCAAAATTGACATATAAAAAATGGTAGACTCGGTGCAAAGGAGTTACGCATAGAAGTTCAGTGGGTTTGTGGGAAAAATTCCACTCAATTGTAAAATTATTCCTGGTTAAAACCATGTCAGCTTAATCTAATACAAATTTCTTAGGTTTCATGAACTCCTAAGGTTTTCCAGATAAAAGCGAGTCAACTACCTTTAGAGTTTTCTATTGTGAAATGCTTATATATAGAGCTTCCACATCCATGCTTAGCAATAGTGCCTTTTCAGGGTAGAATCTGAGATCTTTTATTATTTCAAGCATTTCTTTGATATTGTTAGAAATTACCTTCTTGGTATTCCCCCAGATTTTTGCCTGAACTGTTTTTGCTGGCTTTAGGACTCTGTGCACATTACTCCCGCTAATCAGTAGTAAAGTGCTTTGCTCTCTTTTAAAAGACTGAAATTGGCATACACCTAACTGGCACATTAAATGTACTTGTGTGTCCTTAGTATATGGTACTACATGTACCCAGATCCTGTAAATTAAATGCTAATAGTGGGGTACAGCTTTCATTGTGCCACCCACTACAGTAGCACTATAAAGCACATCTCCAGGCCTGCCACTGTAGCTTGGCTGTGTAGTTTTTTTAAAACTGCCTATTCGACGTGTCAACATCACCCTTTTTACAGTCTTAAACCTTCCTTTTAAAATAATTATAAGTAAACCCTAAGGTAGGCCTTGTTGCCTAGTAAGGCAGGGTGCATTGTGATTAAATGTAGAACATGTAGAAATTAATTTTACTCATGTCCTGACAGTGAAAAGGTCCCAAAAAGCCCCTTACACTATGGCAAATTAGCCGCCCCATAGGAAAACACTGGATTAAATTACACACCTTATAATGATAATTTCAGGATGGAAGCAACTAAAAATATAATTGAAGGATTCATATTAAAGCTATTCAAAATCCAATTTAATGGTGAAATCGAATTTTCATTAACTATGTTGGTAAAGCTACTCTTAAAAATGTTGCTAAATCTCTGAAGGTCTTTCTGCCAGCATTCAACTGTCAACTGACTGATGATGGCTCTCCTTGTGGTGAGATGTGAATTGCTCCCAGACAGAGGACAAAGAACTTGGGTGTGGGGAGGTGCTGGGCTTCCCTTGACAGGATGGCCTGGGGGGCTCTGCCCAAGGACTGGTTACTCTTCAAAGTGGCCTGCACTGTCACAAGCAGATGAACCTAACAGGCCAGCCCCCTTCCTTTGTCCAACTACATGGCTTGGCTCGAAGCGCAGTGGGAGGGGGAGCTGCCTCAGAACTGGTTTGGAGTGACCAAAATGGATGGTTTGCCCATTATCATAGCCACACCTTTTGGTGTGCCCAGGGAGCTCTGACTAAGGGAAGAAAGGTCCTGCCATCTTGACTTTAGGTAGAGAGGGGCACTATGGGCAAGTTTACAGTGAAACGCAAAGGATGGGCTGTAAAAGTGGGTAGGGTCACCTCCGGGAATTCTTCTTGACTAGGGTGTGACTAGTGGTTGCGTCTTCCACAGACTGGCACTGAGCATACATTTGGCATCCACAGTACCCTCCTCAGAACACTCCCGAACTTGAGAAGAATTAGAAGAAGGACTGCCCTGCTGTCTGAAGTACCTAAAGGAAAACTGGACCTGCTTGCCTAGAATCCAGGTCTCCAAAAGTACATGGATTAGTTGGCTGACCGCTTATTTGAGCTACAGGGCTAAACAAGCTTGCAGATGTGTTTTCCTGCTGTCCAACTGACTAAGTCCAGCTGGCCCAAACTGACCTGGTCCCCTAAGCTGGCCTTTGTGAGAGTGAGTCCTGACCCCCAAGTACTGTCCAACACGTCGTGGATCCTTGCGTGTGGTTACAGTGTACTCCTCCTGTCTTAACTAAAAGCTTCACCAGGCTCGATGCCAAGTAGCACCCAATCAGCAGGTTTCCCGAATCTGATGCCAAGCTTCAACTGGCCCAATGCCTAGCGCTCTTTGATCAACTGCAAGACCTTGCGCAGTGGCTCCCAAAGGCAAGCACTTCCTCAGATCCAGTTGTCCACCTAGCACCGCGGAAGACTATCTATCTCCATGAAAGTTCTTAAGTGAGAAGGTAACTATGTGACCGGGATGGAACTGATCCATATCTAACCCATGCTCCTCCGTTATCAAGCTTAAATCTTACCCTTGTTCCAGTCCAGCATGAGCAATTGAATATGGTTGGCTCCTATTGGCATTATTTTTAAATACAAACTTGAAAATTCATAACTGTGGTTCTACTAATTGGATTTGTGTCACTTTGGTGTCATTTTATTTATTAAACTATTTTCTATTTTTCTGAATTGGTTTGGGGATTTTCTGTTTTGTCACTGTTTTACTATTGCGTAAATATTATACACATTGCTTCTAAATTAAGCCTGTCTACTCTGCATAGCTCAACAGTAGCATACCCTAGATAGGGTCCGTCCCCCTTAGCACTGCCAAATCCCCATTAACCGGGGTTGACTAATGTTCAAGTATAGAACAAGAATGAAATGCGAGAACTTTTCAGTGAATAGACGGTGTTTTAATCGTTATCTGTATTCTTTGATTAAATTCCACTCATTGCTTAGATTCAGCAACAATAAGTAGATCCATTACATAGTACAATACAATCCACTTTGCTTTTTCTCCATCCCGATGCATTTCGGGCAGCGAGCCCTTCGTCAGGTGATAGCTCTAAGGAAATACATAAGGTACAAGAGTGAGGAAAACCAACCTATCACAAAAATACGTGGTCATCACGCACCACTGGGTGTTGGGATCAATAGTACCACGCTCACGCAGTGATGTGGTTGCTATTCTTTAAACTAATGCCCAAGGCATAGTCCATTCAGGTGAAGATGCTAATGTGTCCATGTCAATAACGTGAAACAATGCCCAATAATAGTGGAATAATAGCGGAGTGACTGAATAACATCATGATCTACATCATGCAACATCTCAAACAAAAACACAAAACCAATGCCTCAGATTGTGATTTAAACTTTGAAAATTCATATCTCCGGTTCCCTACATTGGATTTTTGTCGTTTTGGTGTCATTTTAAAGATAAAAATATTTCCTATTTTTATAAATTGGTGTTGGATTTTTATTATGAGTTGTGTCTTAGTTATTTACTGAATTGGTGTTTTTAAATGCTTTACATACCTGTCTTTGAAGTTAAGCCTGCCTGCTCGCAGCCAAGCTACCAAGGGTTGAGCATAGGATTATATTTCTAAGACCTATGCTGGGTCCTATCAAGTGTTTGTGGTCTTATTACTAGTGGCAGACCTATATTTGCCCCTACCAATAACCCACTTTCCAACAACCTAGTTCTAGTTCTGTCTCCCCCGCAAACCCTATTTCTGACCTCAATTCTGTTAGATCATTCGGTGTCTCATTATCAGTAGATAACACTCCTGTGGACTCCATCTTATCCCGGGAATAGCCTGTTATACAGCCCGTAGGACCAGATAAGCCAGATAAGCCAGTGACAACGTTCTCTCTATGATCCACTCCCTGCTTCGTGATGATCAAAACCTCTGGTTGAACCCTAAAGAAGGACCTCAATGAGGGGGTAACCTTAACTTTATTGTGTATAGAGATAGTCTTGTTTCTCCCCCCCTTTATACTCCTGCCCTTAACCTGGTAGTTTTGAAAAGCAGAATAATCGCTTGGCGCACTAGAGGCACTAGGGGCACTGTGGGTGCTTTTATCAGTTGCGGCTTCCAAAACCTGCCCCTTCTCTAACTGGCTTCCTGGCCCCCCACTTTCCTTTCTCCATGGTTTTGCCCTTTTTATTACCAGGCACACACCCTCCGCGTTTCCTACCTTTTTTTCCTGTTCGTTTACCACAAGGTTTACCTCGATTTTCAGGGCTCTTTGAGTTTTTAGGGCCCCCACCGTCTCCTACGCCGTCTCCAGCGCTGTATGGCAAATCCTTGCCTGACTGCGTGTTGTTTTCTCTTATTGAATTTTGGGGCTCCAAGGTTTGGCCGGGAGAATCGCCGTCCTCGCTGCCCGGAGACGCCTTTGACTCCTTTAACTCTGGTGGGTAGTTGAAGAAACCGGAGCTACCAGCTCCGTAATAGTATCGCTGCCGACACCCCCCGCTCCGCCAGCACCTGTTACACCAAAAAAACGCCCGATACTGGCGCTGCTGACCCGGAGGAGCTCGCGAGCCGCCGCTCTGCGGCCGCGCCTCAGCTCCAGGGCGGCCATGCACCAGTGCGGGAAGCAGTGCGGGCGGAGAGCACCGAACGGCTCCAAGGGCATTCGCTTCCCTCCTCCACCCGACTCCGGGGGTCAACAACAGCTCCGCCGGCTCCAGGAAGAACCAGAAAGAATCCACGAGCAGGAGCACAACTCAAGCGCCAGGTAACATCGCGCTGTCTGTAACGCGGTGAGAGGTGGTAGCACGGACACGCGCGGCTGCTCAACTAGCAGACGCCATGTTCTCCCTTCTCAAAACGTGTGAAAGTGGATTTATTCTGTACTATGTAATGGATCTACTTATTGTTGCTGAATCTAAGCAATGAGTGGAATTTAATCAAAGAATACAGATAACGATTAAAACATCGTCTTTTCACTGAAAAGTTCTCGCATTTCATTCTTGTTCTATACTTGAACATTAGTCTACCCCGGTTAATGGGGATTTGGCAGTGCTAAGGGGGACGGACCCTATCTAGGGTAGGCTACTGTTGAATTGGATTCCACACTCTTTGGTCAGAGAGTGATATCCCGGTAGCACACTACAAACTGAGCAATTGGAATACCTTGGAGAAAAACTTGTGCGTTTTCTCCCATTTATGCTTATTACTCTGCATAGCTACCAGAAGGCTGAGCACACTTTTAATAAGTGACTATTGTGATTCACCCTGACAAAGATTGAGATTATCATTGGAGTTGGGTTCTCACCCCCTCAACTGATACTCTAATTCCTTACAGGAGTCCTTTAGAAATGAAGGCAACTAGGGGCCTTAAAACCAATCACAGAGCCGGGATGTTGGCATTAACACAAATCCAATTCCTTAGACAATTGATCTCTGTGAAGGAAGTGCATTTTTGTGAATCTTTAATAGAATATAGAAGTAGGGTGTGCATGGCTGTATGGGAATTAAAAATTCAGACTCATATTTTCTAATCCAATCATAATCAACACCAGTGTAAACAAAGAATCTCACTTCTTCAATAACATCCTGAGTAGGATCTCTGGTTAAACTTTTGTTATTTCTCTCATTGCTTAATGGTTTCTTACATTCATCTCTGTATGTCTCAATGGGAAAGATTAAAAGGACTTACGGAGAGCGTTCAGTGACTTGAACTTGTTGCAGCCCTGTAGAAACACTTGCTTTAAATCTTTTTATTTCAGAAGGATGATCAGCAAAATTGTTGTAATACACCACCTTGCTCCCCCTGACAAAAAAGGATGGGTGAAAAGTTGTTAATGTGTAGCATGCTAAAACAAACGAGGGTGAAACAGGTATTACTTATGAAGACAGTTTGCCCAATAAGGGTGAGATTGTTTTAGCTTTGTAAGAAGTCAGCCACGGCTTATATAAAGATTGCAGCCTCTCTCTTCTCTGTTAATAATCCAGTTTCATTCAGACCTAAAGGTTATATCAAAGTGCATTCCTGGATAGGAAAATTAGTCACTAATGTACTGTTTCACTGTGGTCAAGATTCATCATTTTCACTTCAGAGGCATATAGGATCAAACCTCAGAAGTCAAAGGAAGTATGGGATCTGAGTTATAGAGGAGCTGGGACTGTGGACGAATGCATATATGTACACGTATGAATACATGTACATAGTATGTATGTGGTATTTGTATAGCATGAACCTAACCAACAGTCAGCGGAGAGCTGTACAGAGTCCAACACAAAGACAGAGTCAAAATGTGATTGGCGGTATCTGGTTCTAAGATTGAACATGGGCTATTACTGTATCATAAGGTTGTGTTGTTTAAAGAGGTGCAGCTCTTTCCTAAATTGGAACAGGGATGGGGCAGTCATGATGGGAATGAGGTTGCAATTCCATATCCTGTGTACATATATAAACACGGCTGTTGCCTTTTTTTGCAATTCTTTGTTTATAGTCTGATGGCTGGATATGGGTGTTTGTACAGCCACCTCAGATGGTGAGCTTGTTAGCCAGATAGGCTGGGTTCTGGTGGTGATGGCTTTTTAGATGATGCAGCTAGTTTTGAAAATGATGCAGGAGGAAAAATGAAGCCAATAGAGTTCCATCAGTGCGGTGGTTATGTAATCATATTTCTTCAAGCCCTTGATGAGCCATGCTGCTGTATCAAGTAAACCACTATGGGTGTGTGGTGGCTTCTGCATAGGCCATGCACATCAGACATGTTAGAATATCAGAACAGTGCACCAAGGCACAGCCCTTACCTTGTATGGTTTACAGTGAATCAATCAAAATCTTTATTCGGCCTTGGCCATAAAAGTCAAAGATAAATTATACAGTACAAATGATTGCCGTAAAAATTCAAAGACACAGTTTTTGAAATCAGCATTTTATGGAAACATATAGCAAGGTATAACTGCTGCATACAAAGTGCATTTCCATGCAATCTCAGAAATAGCATTAGAACAAGGGCCATAACTCAATCTCTATGAATTAAAAAGCTATAAAAGCTCAAAGACATTAAAATAGTATAAAGCAGCAGGAGCGAAGCAGAATCCTATCCCTTTGCCAAAGAGGGATCAACTCACATTTTTTTCCTGATCGCTTCTGCTCTTCTTATTAAGTTAAGCACTGCAAAGCAGGTATCTCTAGTGGAAAGATTTTGTAAAAAGGTCAAGCCCTTCGTGTGAGTTCTCAGATTGGAATTCTGTAAAGCAGGAATTAAGAACTCCTGTTTAGGATCAGCGTATAATGAGCAGAACAAAATAAAATGACTAGTACTTTGTTTGGTGAATTGGTCACACCGGCAAGGGGGTAGATCATGTGACCAGATGCATTGAACAGGAAAAGCTACCTTAAAATGTATCATAAAAAATCTAAAAAGGGTGAGATAGCAGCAAAAAATAGGATTTGTGACCCAAACAAGGTATGGTTCTACATTAGCTGCCCCATACCAGAGATCATTACATATCTTGTGATTGCTACCATGAACTGTGCTTTCCGGAGCCTTAAATTCGAATGATAATTATGGGAACACAGTTTAACTTCCTCTTTGATTTTTTGGGTGATCAGAGCTGGATTTTCAAACAATTCTTTCATACCAATTAATTCAAAAGTCTCCTTCAAATGGGTAACCCAAGGGATTCGTGCCAACCTATGCAAGACAATCGGAGGTACAGTATCGGGCTTCATCTACAGTAATAGTGGTGTAAGACTCAGAGTGACTTCCAGATAGGTAAGGCCTAGTTCTTCATGGCAAATCAACGTAGCAGTCCCCGGGACCCATTAATAATCTCCGTAAAAAACAGTTTTCAGCCTGCTGTAGAATTTCCAAGTGTGCATACCCCCATAAACCCGCACCATATAATCCTGGAGTGATACATTTAGTTTTATATAGATGGATTATTTCTTTGATGGGTTTCTGACCCAACCTCTGATAAAATCAGAAGATTGACTCGACATTTCTTTTAAAATAATGTGCACTAGCAATTAAGAGTGACTTCCAGTTAAAAGAGGAGCTAAAGAGAATCCCTAGGTAGTTAAAAATCACTTACTTTCTCAAAGACTGAGCTCCCAATATTGAAGTTTTTTGATTTGGTGCAGCGGGCCCGCTTGTCATAATGAAGGATTTAGTGTAGTTTTTTCCAAGATCTAAGTTTCCCCTGTGAGTGGAAAATGCATCCAATAGAATTTGGAGCCCATTTTCCATACGAGCAACTGACATGGCATCGTCCACATAGAGTAATATGGGATTGGTTGACCACCCATTCGGGGAATGTATTTCCCTACCGTGGCCAGATGTTTAGAAATTCCATTAATATATAATAGGAATAAGAAAGGAGCAAGGATGCAACCCTGTCTCACCCCGCCCCAGTGTAGATTTTATTTGGGGGCTAATTTCACCCTGCAGGCTGTAGCTAACCTTCACCATCAAATCCTGATGTAGACGTTTGATCAGCAGGAAGGAGTTTGACTTCTACCCCCATGGATTCCATCAAAGCCCAGAGTTGTGGTCTGTTTACTAAATTGAAGGCGCTAGATAGGTCTATAAACGCTAAGTGAAGCAACCCCTTTTTCGCCCATACATCTCTGATATTAATTACAAATCTAAGCACTGATCTATTGTGCCCTCGCCAGGCCGAAAACCAAATTGGACATTAAACAGGATTATATGTTCAGTGGCCCAAGATTCCAGACTTGCCAACAGCACCCTTCCAAGAATCTTCATGCTGGAATCAATTAATGACATGGGTCTATAGCAAGATGGTGATTCCCGGTCCCCCTTTTTAAAGACCGGAATAATTACAGCCATCTTCCAAGAACAAGGAATTTGACCATTTACTTCACTCCTAAATACGTTTGTTAGAAGGGGTGCCCATAGATATGGATTTGATTTAAAAATGTCTGCTGGTACCCCATCAGGGCCTGAGTGCTTTCCTAATTCACATTTTTAAATGCATTTAAAACTTCACCTACTTCGATATTTAGTGATGAATCCTGTATACTAGTGCCAGACAGATTTGAATTAAAGATGGGGGCAGCTGACAGAAGCAGTGGCTTCAAGTTGAAAAATAAGTGTAAAATTGGCCATCCATAAATCTGCAAGGATCACAACTTCAGGTTTCGACACATCATTGTCTGTAAAAAGCAGACAATTATCTATCTTCCAAAAAGCTTATTTTCTTTTAATGTGGCAGCTTATTGAAAATCTTCCCATGTTAGACCCTGAATCTCTCTTTTCCTCTCCTTTACAGTGCATTTGTATGGTTTCTTGGTATTCTAACCTCTGCTACAGGACAAGGATGTTTTTTAAAAATTGCATTTACATTCCTGTGGGCAAAGGAGGTTTGAGAATTAAACCATCTGTAGAGTGGATTTTCACTCCAGTATCTATATGAAGTTAAATTATCTGCGATTGCTCTGCATAAACTCTCAAAACCTTCCAGTATGCACTGACCCTGTATGATAGGCAGGTAGTTCAAAGGCTGAATACTGGGAGACAATCTGTCTGATGAAATGTTCTGGGTTTACCTTTTCCCATTTGATTTTGACACCCTTATTTGGGATTAATTAGCTGATGGTTCAAAGCTAGGAGAAAAGGGTTATTATCGCTCATACATTTGGCAACAACCTTAAAATCAAGGATTGAGATTGAGCAGGGTCTAGTTTTACCGTATAATGCCCCAAGCCCATTCTGCCCACATCTGAAGCACGAGAGTCTCAATTGTCCCTGCCAGCCCAGAGACAGGGTTGTGCTAAAATTATCCACACTGCCTTGAGCGTCTACAGAGGCAGTATGCCTCCCACCCTCCTGTAACCTCAGATTTATCTCTCCTATGAAGGCCAATAACCTCAGATCACTGTCTTTCTGATGAAGGAGTGGGGGCCAACTGGGACTTTCCGCACCTTTGGAAACTAAAATAGTGACAGGCCTTATAAGGATCTTCTCCCTTAAAGCTTCCGAGAGGTGACGCAAAGTGTTTTTGATAAAAAGTTCAAACTTTTTTTATGTTCTGCGGTCTGGCACCTGCCAAAATTAGATCTTGTGGTCAACGGTTCCTCATTTCAAATGTATAAAAGGACTGCTTACTATCCAGTTCATTGACCACCTCGCACAGTGAACCTTCGAGTCACAACGCGATGGTGCTCCCGGTTAACCGTTTTATTTAGCATTTCCTATTGAGGTTGTGATACTTCATTGTACTTTGATATTTACTCTCTCTCTCTCTCTCTCTCTTTCTTTGCATTGCCGTGATTTTAAACTTACTACATTGCATGTTTTCACTTATAATCTGCGATGTGTCCTCAACACTTGTTATTTGCTAGACTGCGTAGTGTTATTATTGAATAATGATGTGTTTTAGACATTTATTGTTTAAATTGCTTGAATAAATGGTGCCACTCTTGACTCACTTCCTGCATTTCACACGTGTGTCTTATTATTTTAGATAGCACATTTCTGCGCTAAATTATGTGGTAAAAACCACCGTAAAAACCACTCTCCAACAGAGAAAGCAAGTTCAGAAGTCATAAGAATAAAATCAATTGAACTCCCCCTAGTAACACCGATGAAAGTTGGGAGTTTACTTTTCTCCCTATGAATCACATTGTTAGCTATGTCTAGGTCATATTTGAAAATAAGGTTATTCAAAGCTTCCCTATATGATGAGTGTTTAAAGTGGGTAAGGTTTTCCTTGTTTGAATTTGCATAACCACACACCCGTTTCCCACTATACTTGCAAAGTGTAATGTTAAAATCATATACCCAAAGTAGCATGGTCTTACCTTTAGCTTTCAAGAGGAAAAAAAACACAAAATCATCCAAAGGGTCAATGACCTCTGATGCCAGATGCAGAGAATTATTAAAATAAAAGTTAATCAGCATAATGTCATATCCCTTCATAATAGTTAATAAGGTAACCAGGAAGAAAGATGAAAAACAAATCTTAGACATTTTAATTGAGGGGATGTGAACAGTTATAAAGATCGCCAAGTCACCCTTGGGCCTTCCTGTGGGGGAGGGGCATGCTGGCTCCAAAAAGGCAGGATAAACATTTAAGTGGAAGTTCTCCGTCATCCAAGTTTCCTGGAAACAAGCAAAGTCTGCAAGATTTACAAAGTCAATCCAGTCCGGGTTATTTAGATTTGGACGTACCCCCACTATGTTCCAGGAAATAATATTCCAACCCGCTTTAATTGGAGCAACACTGGGCCCTACTTCCTTATATTCTTCGTGTGAGGAAAGGGGAAGACTAGAAGATAATGCTTCAGTGGGGAGTCAATCCGTTTGATCCAGTTGCGATAGCAGATCAAATCGGTTAACTATGGTCATGGTATAAGAAGCACAAGGAGGGGGTTGGAGAGTTGTCAGAAGGCTTCCAAGTGGCCTGTAGAAGTAGCTCAAAGGAAGGGCTTCTATTGCACTTTATGGGTGAGCAGAATGATCAAGCCCCATTAGTATTTAGCCACTGTCTCATTTCTAAAGTTGACAATGATACAGTCATTTTTATCAGTTTTAGGTGTGGTTACTACCTAGGCTACTCTTTGGACATGATTAACTTGCTCTTGTAGGAGCCTTGGACCACCTAAATACTTGTTTACCTAGTGCACTACTTTGTTCCTGAGTTGTTTATGTTCTTCTTTCAAATCTTTCCTAAAGGAGGAACACCTTTCAAAACCATTATGAGGGGAGTAGCTTGAGGGGACTATTGTAATAATGTAAGGTTTGCATGTCCCTGTGAGCAATACAGGGTATTTCTTGGATTTCCACCAGAATAGGTCATTTGTCTTAAGGGGTTACCTGGCTCAACTTGATTATTTAGTGCTCTGTAGGTGTTATCCCTTTTTGTACTGCTTGCTCTCTGGTGAGACATCTGTAGGGCAGGTTTCCCTAGCTTGCGAATGGTTCGGTGCTACAGTGGCCGAGCCAGACGATGGGAGGCCTGTCATGAGCCCCTCCTTAATGGTACATTTCAAGTTTGAGAGTGCTCTTCAATTATAGTCAAACGGCTCATTAGGGGCTTCAAGGCATCCACTAGGATGTTTGATATGCAAGTGCGGAGCTCCTCTGATAAGGATGATTCAGTATCTCCCAGTTCAAGCAATCTCGGTTGATTTTGTCTTGGTTTGGGCTTTGCAAACGTTTCAGGGGGGCGAAGCATTGTCTTTTGGATTTTGATCCACCCTCAACTCTTTACCTCCTTCCCCCCCTTGGACTTCAATCTCCTCATGTTGTCCAGATTTTGATCGGAAGGTGGAGCATGATTAACAGGACTGCCAGATTCAATCTGTGGCTTGGTTCGGCCTCCTTGGCCCTAACATCAGTATCCTGAGTTATGATAGTATCAGAGGCTGGGGGCGAAGACAGTGATAGGCATCTCTCAGTCAACTCAATTTCTTTATTCAAAGCGCTCACTGCCTGCTTCCTAAAACCATCAAGAGTGTTACCATTTGCGGGAACTGCAGGAACTGCTTTAAGTTTCCTCATCACAATTGCACAAAAAAGAGCCCCCCCCGGGAGGAAAGTAAGGATGTAAGTACCTTCAGGCGTAGATGAAAATAAGGTGGCCCAGCCTCTTCTGGGCTATGATGGGCATAGTCGGGCCCAGTTTTGATTTGGTCTTGGTCCGCGAGTACATCCTGGCATGTCCAGCGCTGAGGGATGTGGCTTGCTCTGTTTAGGCGCTCCGCGAAGTCCTTGGCCCCACCTAGGGCCTTGGGCACGCTGGGGGATGAAGTCTCACCCCGGCATCACAGAAATGGAAAGTGCTGGCAGGGAACCGCTTCTGGTGAGTGACCCCACTACAATCCAAATACCAAGGGACGAGGTCCAGACCGTGCTCTTTCTGGCGCTAACGGGTGAAGGAAGGGCCCACCATTGGCCTGGGCTTCGCCCGGGTGCATCCTTCACTGCGAGATAGCAACAGTGCTTTTTAAAGTATTGGAGGATCCCTGCTCCCACTAGGATCATGAGTATGCAGCTGCACCTTCTGGTGCTGTGCAGAGTGGGGGATGAAGTCACCTGGGGTCCTAGGTATCCAAGGGGTTCGGACACCCCATAGCTGGCCACAGAAATGACCCATATGCTTTTTAAAGCGTTGGAGGAGGCCCTGCCTCCTCTGGGATCACGAGTCTGCAGCTGCTTCCCCCGGTGCAGTGTGGAGTGTGGGCTGAAGTCCCCTGAGTTCCAAGGTATCCAAGGGGGTCAGACACCTCAGAGCTGGCCACAGAAATGGCCCCTAGTTTACAGTCATTACAGGGATGAAAATGATAAGCATCTTCTCGCTATGAAAGTCAGACACCTGATCCCAGCCACCACTTCAGCAATTCTCATGGGACTCACATGTTTGGAAACTGATTTTGGAACTATGAGCTATAGGCACGCAAAATGGGTAAAAAGAGAAGGAAAGTGACATCATAAGCCCCCTCCCTTTGTTTGTGTATGGGTGACAAGAAGAAAGTGGGGATTTTGTTTGTTTACCATGATGGATCGTCCACGATGTGTAGCATGGACATTTTAAGTAAAGGTTTGAGCTTTTTGCATGTTCAAGTAAATAGTATGGGGAAAATTAATTTTGGATTGGGCTGCTACGAAGTTAGCAAGAATAGATCTGACACTGGGCACTGTGCACTTTTGATGTGACCAGGCTCACCATCTTCACAACTGATGCTAGCATAAAAGGGCTAGGTGCAATTCTGACTCATGTTGTTGGCGTCAAACGAAGAATTGTAGCATTTGCCTTAAGAACTTTGAAAGCCCCTAAAAAGCCAGTTTGAAATGCAGCAGAAAGTCCTTTCATACTAGGCAATAAAACCATTCCTCTCCTTACAGGGACCACTGTTTGTTATATACTAACTGAACCCAAACCACTGGAAATGCCTTTCTCCAATGGCCTTTACTCCCTAAGGCCGTTGGAGAAGTTTGGCCATGGCGGAGACAGAGTAGTCTCTGCCGCGGCCAAACTTAAGGTCGGCCTGCAATTAAATTACTGAATGGCAATACGGATTTTGTACATACCAAAAGATCATTTTGTGGTTGCAAAGGCTCAAATTTTGCAAATTCGAAACTTTGCATCCATAAAATCCCTTTGTTGATCTGGCCTCTAGCTGTAAATTCATATTTGAGCTGATAAATAAATGGAAAGTCAGATACTGGTTACAGTGGGGAAGGAAGAAGGCAGAGAATGTTATTTTACAATTTTGTTAATGTCATTCCGAAGAGGATGAGCCACTTTGGAAATTGTATTGAGGTTGAACAGCCGAACTGGGATTAATGAATTCAATGGCACCGTACGATGAATGATCCAGCTGCGGAACCATGAAATTCAATAACTCACAGATATTTTTTAGGCATTAGACCTTAAGCTGAATCAAGGGCCCTATTAAGCCCCTCTCCCTCCCCACACAGTTACGGCCATGTACAAGAATTTCTTTCCAAAATGCCTGGTAACAGCCAGTTGGTCTGCGTACACTACACTTTGGGGCATATTATCAAGGGCAGTATCGCCACTTTAGCGGCACTTTTTGCCGCTAAAGCGGCGATATTTTTATCGCCCTATTAGCAAGCTGTTGCTAACAGCTGTTAGCGACAACTTTATGGCGAAAGCGGCCGTTTTCTTGCCGCTTTGCATGTCAGCGATAATTATCGCTAATGACATGCAAAGTAGGCGTTCCCAACTAAAAGCGACTGAAAACAGTCGCAAACACAACTTCCCCCTATTAGCAATGCCCGCGAAGCGATAAAATAATTTGCGCTAACCGCGATTAAGGCTGGAATCTAACACCTGCTAAAAACTTGACTTAACCATTCTAGTCAATGGGAGGTGGATTGTAAGGTTAAGTCCTCACCTGCCTATTAGCAAGCTTTTCATTAGCACGTGGAATTTATCGCTGGATTTCTCGCGCTATTGCTGGGTTTCGCCGCTATTGCTGGATTTTCTATCGCCTTGGAGATAAGCGTTGATAATAACGCGTTATCTCCGCGATGTAATCCAGCGATAGCCTGCGATAGAAAAAACAGTGCTAAGTGTGCTTTGCGATAATTATCGCACATCCTTGGTAATATGCCCCTAAATCACTTTCTGAAAATAAAAATGAGACTAACATTTTTTGTTATTGGTCTTACCCTAGCCTTGTCCTTCCTTGTTGAGAGCTAAAAAAATATTTTGAAGAAATTTGGGGGCACATGGGCTCTTGTGTTAACAATGCACAGCTGATCTGTGAGCTAGAGACTAATGAAACTGCCGCCTTGTGCTCTGTTATTTAGTGAGTAAATCTGTGGATTAATTCTGAGGCAAACATACACGAGTATACAGTGAAATACAGGCTCAAGTTGTCAGACCATGTGCAGTTGCTTTGGTAGGCCACAGGAGGTAATGCTCCAGTAATCTACCTGCAGACACAGTAAGTGAACCCATTGCAGATGAACGAATAAGCCATGGAAAATATTAAAACAAAATAATTGCGACAGAACTTTTATTGTATCAAATCACCCAAAGTTTGCGTCTGCAATATTTCCTCTCCAGAAATCTGCATTTGTCATTGAACCATATGGACACCGGCCAGAACTAGTACCATTAATGTTCAGTTTGGGGTAGAAGATCTCCTTTATTGCTAGATAAGAAAAATTATAAGTTCTGTGATTTCTGTCACATAAATATTAGAAACAATTCTAAATGTTTTCTTCATTTTTTACTGCATGTCATATTCACAGGGATGGAGTATGACAGTCCATTTCAGGTCGAGCCTAGGCAGCGCGTATGTGCGGTCTACATGATCAGCTGTAGTCACTATATGGAGTGTAATCCCGCCTGCTGCTTGCCATTGGTTCAGTCTTACGGTGCTCTTCTTTCGTGGCTCCTTATTAGTTGGTACTCTCGATGCATCATTTCCGTTTTATACCAAGGAGCACCGACCAACTACAGTTTGCTTACACTATAAAGGGTTTATGTGGTCCTTTAGAGACTACTCCTTTTATTTCCTGTTAGCCATGGGTCCTATTTCACAAGCCGCCATGCGCATAACTTTAATATGCACGGGTGCCGCACTTTATACTTTAGCATGGCGCCCGCTTTCATATTTGCAACACAGGGCTGTGCTTTATGTTTCAGCACAGCTCCTGCTTACTGGCTGTTTCATGGCTTTTCAAAGTGTCCCTTAAAACTTGCTCGTTTACCCAGTGCTTCTCTCATCACTCTGCAGGTAGCCTGCATTCCCGGATTGCCCTGCTTGGAGAAGCACACCTGCTTTCCTCCACTGTGTGTAACAAGGCCCGCTCCTCTCCGACTCCTCCTGTGTCTGCTTGCCCTATCCCGGAGGAGGGGCGAATTGTGAGCCAGGACGATCTCAGACTCTGTGTCCATTTATTATTTTGCTGGCAACTAAGCACACTGCTGCTGCATTCGGCAAGTAGTTTCGATTTGAGAAACAATTTAGTTTTCCATCAGACACACTTTAATAGGTGGGACATCCTACCCCCTGCAGTGTGAGCATAGCGGGTGGTCGCAGTTTAATAAAGTTAGTTTGGCTCACGTTGCTGTGGCAATGGAAGCGCACTGCAGCTCGCCACTGACTGCTCTTACCGTGGCTGGTTGTATATTCTAAAAAGTAAGTCTGAACATGGATATGCCGAAGCTTCTATATTACGATTATGCTTGTTCTAATATGATATTCTGGCAACACATCCTATGCAATTTATATGTCTTCAATTATATGTTTAACATGCGACACCTGATCGCACTAAACAACAATGTCGATAACGAAAACAGTGCACGATTAACCTGATCGCACGTCCAAATGCCATTTGATTACGTTGCCTCTCTGCAATTCCTCTGCCTTTTTGTTTTCCATTGAGTTGAAAATGAAATGAAATGAAAATGAAAATAGGTATTTGTAGAGCTCACGGCTACTCACACAGAGTGTCCCCGCGCTGAGAACCACCAAAACCACAGGCAACAAGAGCTCAAACCTCACCCCCAAGATACTATTGTTATTTATGTAATCATTATTTATTCATTGGTTATTATCATTTATAATCACATCTGTAACTGTATTTCAACTCATGCCACCCTGTATATTCAGTTTGTTCTTATATGTTCCTGTTTTTCTTGAAAAGTCAATAAAAATTATCTGAAATTAAAAAGTTATCTCGTGAAGTGACCCACCCCAACCTGTTACCCACCAGCTGGCTGAATCACGGACAGCAACAGCTGCCGGCCGCTGGAGTAGTTCCTCACCCAGCTGCAGCAGCCCAGAACACACCTGAGTCCTCCACTACAGTGTAGCAGCTTAGCTGCGCTGAGTCGTCGCGTTCAATCATATCCAGCGTTGCTGCTGTGGGAGAATCCGAGTGGTTGCAATGTGGCCATGAGGCAGCCCATACCAACATACCAAATTGCCCCTCGCAGAGTAAGTTCCTGGTGGAGTGAGGTATCTCTGTCTGCAGTGCTTAGAATACAAATTTGCTTTCTAGTGCACGGTCATTGATGATTGATCTCAGCGGCATGTGCATGCACTGTCTTTGATACAGGTTAGCTGAACTCTGCAGTTTCACACTACTACAGTCAGAGTTAGTCTGCTCTGACCTCACCACAAGCCCGTTAGTCGCATTAAGGAACATGCAGTCTGATGGATACGGTGTTTCCAACAGATGAAAACATGTTTGGCCCCGACCTCTTTGGATCCAATTAGCCAGATGTCTTCCAGCTAGACGTAAGGGTACAGTCTGCACAGGTATAATGGGGCAGATTTACAAGCCCCGTGTGGCACTTTTGCGCCGCAGTTGCGTCACTTCTCTGACGCAGCGGCGGCGTAAATGCTGCGGGGGATTTACAACATGACGCATCTAGGGAGATGCCTCACGTTGTAAAGCCCAGGGGGGAGCGTTCCGGCGCAGTAAAGCCTCGGGAAGAGTGCCTGAGTGAAATCTACAAGATTCCACTCAGTCACTTTTCCGACGCCGCTGAGTCAAAACCTTGCGCCTGCTTGAAGCAGGTGTAAGGCGTGACGCACCACGTTATGTATGGGCAGGCCACGAGCATTGCTGGAGTTGCGTCGCGCTTGCGACACGACTCCAGCAATGCACCACCCTTCCGACGGGAGATGCGTCACGCATCTGTTTATCCTTGCGCCACGATGCGCCGCATTGTAAATGCGGCGCATCTGTGGTGGCGCAAGGGTAAACTTGCATGACGCATTTTACCTAGCGCATCCCTGCTGATTTGCAGGGATGCGCCAGTCGTCATAAATCTGCCCCAATGTTTTTAATTAATTACTGCCGGCCCGGAAGGAATTGTTGCTGCCAGGCCCAGCCCACCGGAATGCCAGTGAACATCTCGAGCCATGTCCTCCTCAACACGTGCTGTCCTGCTTCTGTGTGTGTGTGTGTGGGGGGGGGGTGTGGGGGTGTGTGAGGGGTCAGATGTTTTTTGGGTGGTTGGTGAGAGCTTACTCTGGGGCAGATTTACAAGCCCCTTGCAACACTTTTGCGTCACTTTTCCCATGTTAAAAATGACGCAAATGTGGCGCAAGGGGCTTGTAAATCTGCCCCTCTGTCTTTAAAGGCAGTTGGCATGACTGGCCCTGCTCTGAACTTGCTAGCGTGCCAATACATGAGACGTCACCACATATTCTACAGTACTGCAGGGTGAGAGAGGAGCATCATCCCTGAACCAGCCTGCCCTCACTCCGGGCTGGCAACTCTCACTCCTATCTCCATCAGCAACTGGCATGAGCAGCTGTCGGTGTGTGGAGACTACAGACTGCTGCAGCCTGAGACAGCATTACTTTTCCAAGCACTGCCCTGACTGAATGAGTTGGTAAGTCAAAGAGAACTCTGATAATTCCTGATTGCGCTTTTGTCTAGTGGCAGTTTTGACTTACCATAAAGTAGTGCAGAGGGTTCATGTACCTGCTGCAAAGCATGCATATCACAGAATGCATGGTACGTGTATTATATGAGGACAGCTTCGTGGGTTACTGCTATGTCAGACATCCTTTTGTTACTCGTGGTTCAGCCCCACCAGGAACTGAGATGGGATGGGGTGCTGTGCTTAGAAATAACGTGTTGGTTTAAAAGCACCTGCTACTTATGTGTCCAGCAATTTCCAGACAACAATACAAATGTCAAGGATAACTCTGATGATTAATGTTCTTGCTGCAGAGAGATCAGAGTTTTGTCTAGTGGCAGTTTTGATTCACCATAAAGTAGCTCAGAACGCCACCAGCATATCACAGAACTGTCTTTTATGTGGATCAGCTCAGTGAGTTACTGCTTTTGTCACAGGGCACTAGGTTAGTGCCCCTCTATTTCAGGTACTTTGCAGCAGTTTCAAGATCTTCTTAGCGTTTCTCGTTGCTCAGATGGGTGTAATTTCTGATATTTATATGGTTCCCTCATCCTCATTGCTTGATTTTGCTCGCAAGAAAGTGCGACTCATTGTCGTTGGAATGTCACTCATGATCACACTGAAATTATGAAAGTGTCACACATTGCAATATGAAACTTTGACAGCTATGATTTCAGTCTTCAAGACTGATTCGTCTGCAGGTTTATTTTACGGGTAAATAAGGTACTGTATGGTGAGAAGGCTTTTGCACATTCCTTTTCAAAGATAAATTCTTTCTGAACTATCTATTGTGTTAAGGCAGCCAACTCTGGTTACTAAAGCAAGAGTGTCTGTTCACCCTCTACGGTAGTCGTGCCTTTTCCACGAGGTAACCAAAAAGCCTGTAACTTGCATCTCTTAGCTTTTAAATCCACATGTAAACACAGAAATAAAAGTGGGTGTGGCATATCGATTTGCAGTGTATTATTAGCTTAAAACTAAGTTTATCAGTTTGCTCAAAGTCACGAAGGGCACAGTTCTACGTTCCCGGGTTTTGTATAAAATCCTAATGAATTCTGGGAGATGTAGTCCTTGTCCACTTTAATTGTTGTACTTGAACCAATACACTCGAAAACAACAATTTAAAAAAAACCTCACAGCTCTGTCCCCTTGATGGCTTGAAATCATCTGGTAATATGCATTATGATATCATGGTGTGATGATGTAAAATTTAGGGATTTAACCTTACTTCAATAGGACATATCGTTTAAAGTCCTTTACTGGCCTCTCACAGACTTTTGTCATCAGGTGTCTTAGTCAAAATGGTTCAGTGGGCACAAGACCAGATTAAAACTGTCGAAAGCCCACTGTTGGAAAGATAATGTCTCTATGGCATGGAGGGAAGTGGCAACCCTGCAGAAGAGTTTTTCGAGAGATTTCAGTTAAGTTTGTCATATATATTGATTTTTCAGGAACTCTTTTAATTCTTTCAGTCACTCTGCTTCGAGATCCATTGTGAAATGTTCCTGCCACGGCACGGCACCCTTCCCCAGCTCTGCAACCAACTCCCTCAACACTGCTTGCCCGCCCGCACCACCCCTCCCAGGTTGTTGCTTGCCTGTCCCTAACCCCCCCCCTCCTGTTGCTGCTTCTTTTCATGCACTTTGACCACCATCCGTACCTTTCCCGTTTTGGGCTGCTTGGAGTCTGTGCTTCAAGTACCTTGCAGTGGATACATTTGCAAAGAATGCAGAATGTTTGAGGTTTTAATGCTTTCTATATATAGTTTCAAGAGGCTCTGTTATAAATTGGCAAGATATCGGGGATATTCTCAAGAACGTGTAATAATCATCGCCAAAATAGGTTAACGCAATTCTTCACATCGCCGTCTATCACGGGAAAATAACTCCATGTTAACGTCTCATTCTCAACACGGCGGTAACATGCGATAGTTTCCCGATAACACGTCAAATGTCCGCGATAAAATTACCTAGACGGCGATAAAAATCTAAAGCCTAACGTGAAAAAACAAGCGATGGGCCCAACTGCGATAAAAAATCCAGCGATAAGCAGCGCCAGGCCTGCAAGTCCCACAAGTCAGGCGGGAAAAACCACTATAAAAGCGGCAAAAAAAACCACCTACAAAACACAAACAACTGCAAAGCACCATGGAGGGAGCTGGAGGAAGTACAGAGGACAACCAGAAGCCCACAAGCCCCACGGAGGACCAGCCTGGGACCTCGGGGACAGGGAAGGGCAAGGAGAAGAATAAGAGGATCCCGCGTTTCAGTACGCAGGAAAACCAGATCCTCATTACGGAGGTGACAGAACACCACCACCAACTGTTCATCACCTCCACTGTGACATTGGCAACTAAAAATACAATATTGCAGTCCATCTTTGCCAAGGTGAATGCAGTCGGAGTGAAGATAAGGGAAGTGGACGACTGCAAGAAGTGCTGGACTGATGTGAAGCGCAAAACCAAGCTGAAAATCGCTGCCAACCTGAGAGCAGCAATACAGACTGGAGGTGGGAGTCCAGCGACACACCAGGAGCTGGATGAGATGGAGGAAATGGTGACCCGAGTCATCATTGGGGAGACGGTGGCAGGAGTTGGTGGACCGGACACTGCACAACATGACCTGAGCCAACAGCAACAGGGTGAGTAACGACCAGGGACTGGGGGTACGGGGGGAGATGGGCACAATGGCACACATGCACAATTAAGTAGAGCACATCTGCAGACAAACCATGCCCAAGAGTCACAACTCCGACCAAGAGCCCAATTTACCCAAGTCTGCAACATCTCAGCACTGTATAAGCACAGACGTGAAAGGCACACCGCCTGAAAGGGAGAAGGGCCAGCCAAATCAGAGCTGAAGGGGCAACACACCCACAATGCAGCACACACACATAAGAATCAGAGCACCTCAACATTGACAACAATGTGGTACAAACTGCAACACTTTCACAACAGAACAGAGGAAACAACTGCTGCCGCTTGCGTGTAGAAAATGGCCATTCACATTTGGCATAGCAGGAAACTGTGAGATGACAATGGGCAAGTACAACCTCATGATGGAGCAAGGACTCAAAAATGAGACTTGCTTGAATGCAATCACCTCACAGTATTAATTTATTAATTATGTATTGTTTATACTAACGTTGCATACATTACACGAATAGCAAGGAAGCTTGTCTATGTGTTCTAACTAACAAGTAACGCTTGTCTTATTCTAAAATGGCCGCTAAAGCGCGGGAACCTTACTGCGCATGTCTCATCCATATCACATGGTGTGACGTCTTTCTTTGCTTGGTGGAAAATTTCTGCTTCTGCGCAATGTGCTCTAAAATGGCTGCTTGATGTTTTCACATGCTTCAGCTTGCTCTTGTGTTATTATTAATTTGTCGTTTTCTTAACGCTACTAATGCGGGATAGATTTATAAGTAAATGGGGATAGAGTAGAAAGAGTGGGTATACAGTGAAACCTATTATTTGTGATTTTAATATTTTCTTCTTTGACTTTTATTAGTTCGTAAACTTGGGCCTGGGGCTGGTGATCTGAAATTCGAGAGACAATGATTCTGCGCATGCGTCCTCCTTGGCTGCCAAAGAATGAAGTCAACCTGGACGTCGTCCAAGGCCATGACCTGGTGGCCGAAGTTGATGTGCTTTTGCCTTTCCTGTTGAAAATTGAAACTTTGTATATGAAGAATATATAACATTTGTCGTGAGACGGGTGGGAAATAAAGCAAATGTATAAAATTGGATGGGCGGTAGTTTAAAGACAATGGCCTACAGAAAATGAACTAAAATCGTATGGTGTGAGAATCCACCCCCTGTCCCTGTCCAATCAGAAGTAGTGGTCCCATATTTTAGCAACATTAAGGGGAGGTACATGGGCGTAGAAGGGTATAATAGATATAGAATTAGTTAATTAGTTTAGCTCAGAGCTTACTCTCAGAACGCACAGGAGAGCTCCAGACCGCCAAGCTGATCGATTGCAGACTGAATCCCTGTCCAGAAGAGGTCCTGAGGAGGGGGCGGCGGAGTCCATTAGAAGGGAGACACGGGAGAATCGAGGAGAAGCCGAGTATCAGAGAGGGGAACGACGCAGGCGTCGTTGTAGAGAGGTCACCGGTCCTGTCCTGATCCTGGAGGAGGTCTTTGCTCTTCATCCTTCCTGGGTCCTAATCTTTCCAACTCCTTGGCCAAGGGTTGGGTTCTCGCATTTAGGTAAATATAAATGCAACCTTTAGTTGCGCTGCTGTCTCTATCTTCTCCTTTCTGAGGGACCGTCATTAATCAATAATTATTGTTCTCTACTTCACCTATGATATACGACTAAGTACCATGTGTTTCTGTAATTTACTCTGCTAAATCTTTAGATAAACATTTTAAAACTTCCTGACTCAGTGGTTATTTCAGGATTATGTACTATAATGAATGTCACTCATTTTAAACTTCCCAATTAGCAAAGGATTCATTGGTAAGTCATTACTCTTCAATCGGAAGGAAATTGGTAGCAGGGATTTTGATAAAGAGTAACAACTGATAAAACCCAGCGTAAGTATTAGTGTAGTATGAATGTATGGGCCCAAGTGAGTATCTAGTGTATGAATGCTGTTTGCTAATATCGCGCTGGATCAGTTTTCTGGTAATCAGAGGATGGTTACTCTTTGTTAATTGGGTAATGAGAATTTTATTTTTATGAACTAACATCCGTGTATTCAAAGTTTGTTTTATGTTGTCCAGAATCCCCGGGAAAATTGAATAGCGGTTGGTAAGTGGAAGCCATACTGCAGTGAGGTTATCTGTCAGGCAGAAATAGTACTGAAAAGTTAAGCAGGACTATCAGTACTGGTTAGGAAATCTATGCGTGAGTAATAGCAAAAGAGTACGCTGGTGAAAATTTGATGTTATATCACCTAGAAAGGGTAACATTGGAGAAGTAACAGGTACTTCTGGAGCTTGTGTGAAGAGTAAACGGAAGGGTTTTACTCGTAGTGTATGTTTAGTAAACGGAAAGGTTTTACTAAGTGTGAGAGAAAACTATCTTTTCTATTTTAGAGAAACTGGCACGATAGCGAATGTTTTATGTTGTTACTGAAACTTAATTAAGATTTGTAGAGAAAATAAAGTTTGCGTAAGATTTTGTAAAGGGAGGGTCAGCTGCCGGAGAGGGAGCTGACGTCACAAACGCTGCGCTGGGATTGGTTGAAACAGCGGGTGTGGAACGACTCTTGTAAAGGAGGGGTCAGTAGTCAGGAGCAGTATTGACGTCACAGGTGCCGCGCTGGGATTGGTTGATACAGCGAGGGACAGAGAAACGCAGATTGTAAAGGAGGGGTTGACAGACAAACGTCACCGAAAGGCAGCGTTAGGATTGGTTTAGAAATAAAAGTTAGCAGACACTTGATTGGTTGATATTTTGGAAGCTAAAAATCTTAGTGGATAGAGATTGCATGTTAGAACGCGATCCGACTTTAACAGGAACTCGTCCGGATAGGAGATTCCTGGGTTTTTCAGAATATAATTATATACATCGAGATTTACCAAAGATGTACGGAGAAAAGAGAAAGATGTCCTTTCTGCAAAAGATAAAGAATTATTTTAAAAAGGATAAACCAATCAAAACTAGAGAAGGAATTATCATTCCACCAGCTAAAACGCCCGCTTCATTCATGATGATGGAGAGGGGTTATCATACTTGTGTATGGATAGAGAATTGGATAGAATATACCAAAAATGATGGAATATTAGCATTTCCCGAGAATGGTACCTTCAATGGAAGAATTCTTCAAAATTTGAGATGAATGACTTACGACCCAGACCTAGATTAACTCAATACGAAGCCTTAGAGGAATGGGAAACCGAGGCATTTGAACGTGACCGATCCAGGAGTAATAGGGGTTACCGAGGATTTTTTCCCAGATATCCACATGAGAATAGGGACGGTCAGATGAAACAGTGGAGGAGAGCAATGCTTACAGAAGGATTATATCCAATATTTACGGAAGAAGAAATGTTAGGGAAGAAATGCACAGAAAAGACAAAACATTTAATGAGAAATGGAGATTCTGAAGATGAATTTATAGAAGAAATATTAAGGAATCCCCCACCTTATCAGGAAGGGACAAGTGGATGTACCCCAAGTGCTCCAGTATTAAAAACTCCCTTAGTACCACAGGTAGTGCATGATTTCACCCCCAGTAGGATCCTTCACGAAAAAGAGAAAGAAGCCCTAGAAAAGACCAGAGCAGAATTAATACAGAAGATAACACAGATAAAAGTACATCCTGATTCTTTGACCATACCTGTAACAATTGGTCCAGTAGTTCCATTATATGGTAATCAGGGAAGTTGTCCACCACCGTTAGTTATGCCTACTCCTGTGAATATTCCTAAACCTGAAGCACCAGTAATGGTTGAGGATCATTTTAGTGATTGTGAATCTACAATATCATTAATGGATTTACCAATTCGGGATTCTGTCAATAGTACTCCCAGAAGAACTACACCTGGGTGCTCAAAAGAGGTAAATTTGATAACTTCGTCAGGAGCAAAAAGTGTCACTGTAGTTAGTCCAGAAGACTTAGAAAGGTGGGCACAAGGATCAGATCAGCAGTGTACACCTCCAAAAATATTGGATATTTATAAATTAAAGGTCGAATTAGAAGAAATAATAGCAGGAAATGTAGGGCTAGATCGCCTAAATGCTTACAATGAAGAAGAATTATTGTTCATATGCAGAAGTATCACCAGAAATGTAAAAATATTTCATGAGAAATTATCAGATTTGGCTTTGCAAATGGGAATTGAAATAGGGAGATCAAAGGTGTTGCAGAAACCCTATAGAGCAGATTTTTCAGACAAAGATTTAGAAAATATGAATGCATCTGGAAGAAAGTTACAAGTAAAGAAGTTAATGACAGTTTTGCAAAAATGGGGCGACCTAGATAAATGGAGAGTTCGATGGGCAAAGAAAAAGGAAGAGGCACGATCCAGGTAGAACAGCATCTGAATATGTGATGAAAGAAACAGGGAAGACAGATCAAATGTACCCGATGCGAGAAGTTCCCGGAGGGGGTTATGTACATGTCCCATGGAGTAGACAGGATATTTTGTCATTTACGAATAATTTTCCAAAATTGAGAGAAAAACAAATTGAATGGTACAAGCAGGTTGAAAGGTTTGTGAAGGTGTCAAAGGTATTGTTGAAGGATTTAGATGGTCTGTTTGACATAGTGGTACCTGCCGATTTATGGACAGATTGTAAAATTACAGTTGATTGGCCTAGTGATGAGTATCCAAGAGATCCAAAAACAGGTGCCCCGTCAAATGATGTAATGAAAAAGTATCAGCAGGTGATAACTTACCTGAAAGGCAAAATACCACCGAAAGAAACAGATTGGGTGAAAATAGACCGAACCACGCAAGAAGCTAGTGAATCGGTACATGCCTATTATGAGCGTTTATTGCAGGTATTCAAGCAGTATAGTGGATTTGAGGACATTGGAGACAAGAACATGAGTCAGTTTGTGTATCGATTTGTTTATGGTCTAAAGCCAGAAATTTGTCAGATGATTAAGCAGCACATGTTGTGTTGGCAAGGGAAACCTATCGACGAAATTTTGAAAAATGCTAAATATTGTGGAGACGATATTGAGGATAGACATAAGAATTTGCAGGAAAAAGTGATGTGGGCACAGGTGAAAATGGCTGAGAAACAGGGAATTAATTTGGAAAATCCAAGTGAAAATCAAGGAAAGGATTCTGGAACGAATGGAGATACTGGGAATGGTGGAAAAGTGAGAGGACGAATGAGTAGAGAAGAAGCTAAAAAGAAATTTCCTTGTCATGGATGCGGAAAATTGGGGCATTGGAAGGATGAATGTAAAAAGATTGGGAATAATAATGGCCCAAATCAAAATTTAAATCCACAGATGCAGAATGACTCACAGCAGGGTGTAAATCCTCAGAGTCAGTTGCCACCTCCACCTATTCAGGGTAATGTAAGCAGAGCAAAACACGGTACAGACGTCGGATATCAAGGAGGAAGTGGTAAGAATGATTATGTAACATCACAGTTTCTTTTACAGGACGATTTCTGTCAATATAGTTCATGACGGTGCCTGGGAGAGGGGAGAAGGAGTGCGTACTTGGCGCATCCTTATCGGTAGATCAGTCAGGTCCATATGTTGAAGGGAGTGTAAAAGGTAATGATATTACTTTTCTTTTGGACACTGGTGCTACCCGGTCTACTGTGAGAACAGCAGACATTCCAGACCTTCCTCTCTCTGGAGAAGCTATCCAAGTAGTGGGAGTAGCTAATAGAAAGATTAGAACACCTCTTACCGAACCAATTGAAGTTAAAATTGGAAATTTCAGAGAAATGCATCAATTTGTAGTGTGTGACTCTAGTCCAGTACATTTTTTAGGTCGTGATTTGTTGTGCAAAATGAATTGTACAATTTTCTGCACACCGGATGGTGTGGCAGTTCAGACCCCAGATGAAGATCATGTATATAAGTTTATGATTGCAAAACAAGGTACAGAAGTAGATGAGATGTTTTCATTGATAACCAAAGATGAGTTGCCAGAAGAATTAAAAACTACTGTAAACCCTATAGTATGGGATTTCACAGGAAAAGAAGTAGGACTTATGGCCAAAATAGACCCAGTTAAAATTACTGTAAAAGAAGGTGCGATTTTCCCAAATACCAAACAGTACAAAATGAGTGCAGAAGTAAAGACAGGAGTCATTGAAGAAATAAACCGAATGGTAGAACAAAACATACTGAGAGAAGTGATGAGTAGCCCATGTAATTCACCAATAATGGGTTTAAAGAAACCTAGCGGAAAATATAGGATTGTTCAGGACCTGCGCAAAATAAATAAGATTGTGGAACCTTGTTGTCCTATAGTACCCAATCCTGCAGTAATACTATACCAGATTCCTTGGAATGCAGGATGGTTCACAGTGATTGATTTAAGCCAAGCGTTCTTTTCAGTACCATTACATCCAGACAGCCAGTATCTATTTTCATTTAAATTTGAGAACAAAGTCTATGTATGGAATTGTGTTCCTCAAGGGTACACGGAAAGTCCTTCCATCTTTAATCAGATATTGAAAAAGTGCTTAGAGAAACTAGTGATGCCAGGAAGTTCAGTTTTAGTCCAATATATCGACGACTTATTGGTGGCATCAAACAACAGAGAAGACTGTGTTGTTGATTCCATAGCACTATTGAATCATTTGGCTGAAGAAGGACATAAAGTCTCACCAGAAAAATTGCAGTTCTGTACAACAGCTGTTAAATATCTGGGACACCAAATTGAGAGGGGAAGAAGGAGAATAACATCGGAAAGAGTACAATTGATTAAGAAAATGCAAATGCCTGTAACCCAAAGAGAAGTGAGAATGTTCCTAGGAATAGTAGGTTACTGTCGACAATGGATACTAGGATTTTCCTTGTTAGCGAAGCCCCTAATTCAAATGACAAGAAAGAAAGCAAAAGACCCAGTTGAATGGGATGATGAAAGTGTAGGAGCTTTTGTAAAATTGAGAAATGCTTTGTGCTCAGCACCAGCCCTAGGCATGCCCGACTATAAGAGAAACTTCGCATTGTTCTGTCATGAGAGAGAAAATTGTGCACTTTCAGTCCTAACCCAGAGACATGGTTTGGACAGACGTCCTATAGCATATTTTTCTGCTACATTGGATCCAGTGGCAGCCGCATTGCCAGGCTGCTTAAAAGCAGTAGCGGCTACCTGTTTAAGCATTGAACAAAGTGAGTCAATTGTGATGGGACACCCAGTAAAGGTGTTTGTTCCACATGCGGTTGTGATTCTGTTGACAAGAACTCGAACTCAGCGTCTTACTCCTAGTCGGCTGACTAAATATGAGAGAATAATAATGGGTGCTGAAAATGTGAACATAGTGAGGTGTACAATAGTAAATCCTGCAACCTTACTACCAGACCTGTATCATGAGGAAATTAAAAATGACGAAGAAGAAGAACATGATTGTTTACAAGTCACAGAGTTATGCACAAAACCACGTCCTGATATTGAAGAACAGCCCCTTAGAAAGCCAGACAGGGAGCTGTTTGTTGATGGATCATGCCAGAGGCATGAAGATGGTAAACTAACTGCAGCATATGCAGTATGTGAATTAACTGGAATAGTCGAAGCATCCTATTTACCAGGAGTAAAATCTGCACAAGTAGCTGAATTGATTGCTTTGATAAAGGCGTGCAAAATTGGGAGGAATCAAAAAGTGACTATATTTACAGATAGCCAATATGGTTACGGGGTTGTGCATGATTTTGGCCAACTATGGATGCAGAGGGATTTCATGACTTCTTCAGGATCCCCCATTAAAAATGGAAAATTTGTAAGGGAATTGCTGGAGGCAATACAATCACCAAAAGAATTGGCTGTGGTGAAATGTGCTGCACATCAGTCAGGAGATGACTGGGTGATAGTCGGCAATAGATACGCAGACCTTGTGGCTCAACATTGTGCCAGAAATAGGTTGTCAGTCAATAAAAGGGTGGAAAGAATGGGAATCAGCTGCCAACTTATGTTGTATATGCCACCTGAAACATGGAATGAGGTTAGAAGATTACAAGATGGTGCTGATGAAAGTGAGAAGAAAACATGGATCAAAGTGGGTTGTTCCCAAAGGGAGATGATGAAGTGTGGATTTGTGCTGATGGCAGACCAGTCATGCCTGACTGTCTACTCTCTCAAATGGCCAGGATGTATCATGGAGACACACACATAGGGAGAGATGCAATGATTAGGCTTTTCAGACAGAACTGGTACAATCCCAAGTTCAGGGCTGTAGCAGAGAGCCTTTGCCAGAGATGTTTGACTTGCCAGATGCATAATCCAGAAAGAAAAACAATAATTGGGTTTGGAAAAATTGGAAAAGCAGAAGGTCCATTTATAAGACTACAGTTTGACTTTATACAGTTACCAACATGCAGAGGGTTGAAATATGTACTAGTCATAGTATGTCTGTTTTCAAAGTGGGTGGAGGCTTACCCTACCAGAAGGTGTGACAGCATTACAGTCGCAAAGCTGTTACTACGAGAACTCATTCCTAGGTTTGGTTTCCCAGTAACTTTGGAATCAGATAGAGGAAAACATTTTAACAGTGAAGTGATTCAAATAATTTGCGGAGCATTCCAAATTGAACAAAAATTGCACTGTGCATATCGCCCAGAGGCTTCTGGAGTGGTTGAACAATTGAATGGCACGATAAAATCCAGATTGGGAAAAATGTGTGCATCAACATCATTGGAGTGGCCAGATGCATTGCCACTTGTCTTAATGGGACTGAGAAGCATTCCTGATAGAATTACAGGATTGAGCCCACACGAGATAATGATGGGTAGAGCAATGAGACAAGCACATGTTCCCATAAACAAACTGCTGAATATATCTGTTGATATGGTTCTGGATTATTGCAAAGGATTGGCTGACCTAGTGCGTTCTGTCTCTCATCAGGTCGGAGAAGACGCAGTTTCGAGGCAGCCTGAACAAGAACATGATCTGAATCCTGGTGACTGGGTGGTAGTGAAGAATCACACCAGAGAGACGTGTCTATCACCTAGATGGGGAAAACCTTGTCAAGTCATACTGACTACCAATACAGCAGTGAAGTGTGCAGGATTTCCTAATTGGATTCATGTAAGCCACACCAAAAGAGTACCAGACCCTGAAGAAGAAAATCCTCAGTCAGCATCAATCACTGAGGAAGCTGAAGGTTGCCCAGCGGAAGAATCTCAGGCTCGAGATTCAAGAGAAGCTGCAGAAGAACAACCGAGCACAAGTCAGGACTGGATACCGGTAGTAGAAATTCCTGAAGTTTACTACAGAACAAGAAGTCAAACAAAATTGGAAGAAATTGAAGAAGATCAGATAGGTGAAGAAGAAGCAGCTCATGGAAAAGAAGAACAAACAATAAAAGAACCTGAGCAAGACCAGATAGGGAAAGGAAACTGGACTCAAAATAACGAAGAACCAACAAGTTTTGAGCAGGGAAAGACAGGTTTAGAAGAATCCGGTCAGGCTGCAGAAGTACAAAGTGCAATAAGCCCTGATCAGAATCAGTTAGATCTAGAAAATCACACAGAAGAAAAAGATCTCGAGAAATATGATCATGAAGAATTAAACAAAGAACAAGGTGAATTATTGGAAACTCACGGAGGAGCTGCAGAAGAAAAACAAATAAGGCCTGAAAAAGAGCAAGAAAGAAAAACAGTAATTGCAGAAAACGAAAAAGTGTCGAACAGTGAAAATAAAGAGATTGCTGAAGACAAAAATAAAGAAACAGTGCAAACAAAGAAAACAAGAAAAGGTGATCATTGGCCTAGTGTCATTAAAAGAGTAAAATACCACATAACAACCAGAAGTAAAGATCCAGATCAAGTAAATGAAGAAACAAGTCAAACCGAACAAGAAAACAGAACTAAGAAAAGAAGAAGCAAGAGACTGAAACTTGTGAATAACAAATTCAAGGGTCCTGATTGGACTTACATTATTCTTGAAGATTACGAGAGCTCAGAGTCAAGTGAAAGTGGTGACAAAGGAACAAGTGCAGAATTGACGTACGAGAGAGAAACAAGACCACCTTGATTACGCAAAAGAGTCATAAAAGAAAAATGAAAAAATAGATAAGAAGAGCAATCTTCCTTGTCGAAATGTCTGATGATAGAGTTGCTGGGAGACCAAAACAGAGATGTTGTAGAAGATGCTGTGCAATATGCATATGTAGTCTAGTAATGGTGCTTATAGTATGGTTAGTTCTGATCGTAGCAGTCCCTTACCTTATGATAATGGATAAAAAGATTAACAACGAAACTAAAGGAAAGACAGCACACATGAAGGGAAATAGAGTAGAACTAATGGCAGAAAATGAACCAGAGTTTCATCATGAAATAACTGATAACGACACTAGTTTAAATGTTTTCACAAAGTTATTATTTCAATATGTAGATACCATGGAAGTTAGTAATTGTTATGTCTGTATGAAATTACCTGAATCAGTAGCAGAAGGATTAACATATCATCACTTACCATTGACATATGGCATATCATGTAGTGTATTAGCTAGTTTATTTTATAGAACAGGGAGACTTCAATATTATTATTCAAACATAGATGTGATATTTTCAGAGGTTCCGATTCGTAAGAGTATGAACCCAGTGCTTAGTAGTCAAGACGCACAGTTTATGGGAGAATTTTTCTTAACAATGAAATCGATAGACATAACACATGCACATAGACACAATCTAACATGTTCTTTACATGAAGAAGAAAAGATCTTTTTGAATTTAGTAGAAGATAGAAGACAAGATTTTCAAAAGAAAGCTTCCGAGCATAAGGCTCATTTGCCACCTTGGGCTGAGAAAGAAGGGAGTTACACACCTGGCAAGGCTCAAGCTGCTATGGCTCTGGATTTAGTAAAAACGGGGAAAATTTGTCTAAATAGATTAAGGACTGATTATAACAATGTTTTCATTGGTACCAGTGAATGTGAACACAATTTCTTAATTCTTGGAGGTTGGGGAATCAAAGGAGGAACAGATTCAGTTTTTCCTGGAACTATTATGTATGCGGGAATAAGGCTTATTTTAGGCTTCCTGCACGGTGGTATGGAAGTTGTTATTTTGGAATAGTATTTCCAAAGATATATCACGTAAAAAGAAACACTGGGAGCAATGAAAACAATGGCGAATTAACACGTAGTAAAAGAGCTAGTTTTTCTGAAATTGTAGGTGATATATTTGGTGCATTGATACTTTCGGTGGGAATAATTTTGAACTCAAGGAAAATATGTAAATTGTCTACAGTGGTTGATCGTTTATCAACGGATACTGCTGGAGGATGTCTAATGATTAATGCAGAAATGGTTGCGATTAGATCTATGGTTATGCAAAATCGACTTGCTCTTGATATATTATTGGCAAAAGAGGGCGGAGTCTGTAAATTACTGAAGACGAAACATTGTTGCACTTACATTCCTGATAAAAGTGCAGAAATTGGAACGTATATACAGAATATAACTAAACTTGAGAAGGAACTTAAACCATTGGAAGTTGATAGTGTATGGGAAAGATTGACAAGTAGTATGGCGTCAATTGGTACCTGGTTTTCTAATGTAGGAAAAGGGCTTATAGGTCAGATATTAGTACCTTTAGCAGGGTTAGCAATAATAGTACTGACGATGATAATATGGTGCAAATGTTGTAGAAAGAATGGAACATATACTGTGACAGGAAGAGGAAAGAAGAGAAAGATTGATGAAATTGAATTGAGGATGTGAGAAGTGAATTATACAAGAAATTGAAAGGGGATGTTAAAAATAGAAAATGTAAAAATGAGAATGAAACTATTTGCTAGAAGTTGGCATCTGATTGAGGGTAGTATTTTGATGTCTCTTAAACGCCATCAGAGAGGGGATTGATGGCGCAAGGACTCAAAAATGAGACTTGCTTGAATGCAATCACCTCACAGTATTAATTTATTAATTATGTATTGTTTATACTAACGTTGCATACATTACACAAATAGCAAGGAAGCTTGCCTATGTGTTCTAACTAACAAGTAACGCTTGTCTTAATCTAAAATGGCCGCTAAAGCGCGGGAACCTTACTGCGCATGTCTCATCCATATCACATGGTGTGACGTCTTTCTTTGCTTGGTGGGAAATTTCTGCTTCTGCGCAATGTGCTCTAAAATGGCTGCTTGATGTTTTCACATGTTTCAGCTTGCTCTTGTGTTATTATTAATTTGTCGTTTTCTTAACGCTACTAATGCGGGATAGATTTATAAGTAAATGGGGATAGAGTAGAAAGAGTGGGTATACAGTGAAACCTATTATTTGTGATTTTAATATTTTCTTCTTTGACTTTTATTAGTTCGTAAACTTGGGCCTGGGGTTGGTGATCTGAAACTCGAGAGACAATGATTCTGCGCATGTGTCCTCCTTGGCTTCCAAAGAATGAAGTCAACCTGGACGTCGTCCAAGGCCATGACCTGGTGGCCGAAGTTGATGTGCTTTTGCCTTTCCTGTTGAAAATTGAAACTTTGTATATGAAGAATATATAACATTTGTCGTGAGACGGGTGGGAAATAAAGCAAATGTATAAAATTGGATGGGCGGTAGTTTAAAGACAATGGCCTACAGAAAATGAACTAAAATCATATGGTGTGAGAATCCACCCCCTGTCCCTGTCCAATCAGAAGTAGTGGTCCAATATTTTAGCAACATTAAGGGGAGGTACATGGGCGTAGAAGGGTATAATAGATATATAATTAGTTAATTAGTTTAGCTCAGAGCTTACTCTCAGAATGCACAGAAGAGCTCCAGACCGCCAAGCTGATCGATTGCAGACTGAATCCCTGTCCAGAAGAGGTCCTGAGGAGGGGGCGGCGGAGTCCATTAGAAGGGAGACACGGGAGAATCGAGGAGAAGCCGAGTATCAGAGAGGGGAACGACACAGGCGTCGTTGTAGAGAGGTCACCGGTCCTGTCCTGATCCTGGAGGAGGTCTTTGCTCTTCATCCTTCCTGGGTCCTAATCTTTCCAACTCCTTGGCCAAGGGTTGGGTTCTCGCATTTAGGTAAATATAAATGCAACCTTTAGTTGCGCTGCTGTCTCTATCTTCTCCTTTCTGAGGGACCGTCATTAATCAATAATTATTGTTCTCTACTTCACCTATGATATGCGACTAAGTACCATGTGTTTCTGTAATTTACTCTGCTAAATCTTTAGATAAACATTTTAAAACTTCCTGACTCAGTGGTTATTTCAGGATTATGTACTATAATGAATGTCACTCATTTTAAACTTCCCAATTAGCAAAGGATTCATTGGTAAGTCATTACTCTTCAATCGGAAGGAAATTGGTAGCAGGGATTTTGATAAAGAGTAACAACTGATAAAACCCAGGTGTAAGTATTAGTGTAGTATGAATGTATGGGCCCAAGTGAGTATCTAGTGTATGAATGCTGTTTGCTAATATCGCGCTGGATCACTCACATCCCTGATGGTGTAGAAATGTCAACTGTCCCGCATCACATAGGCATCTCTTCACAAACAGTCACAATGTACATTGTCATGCAGTCCTTTAGTAAACTTGTACAATGCGTGAACATACATGTGAACACAGTGTCAATCTGCATCTCCCCTTCACATTGCAGAGGGAGAATCAACACCTCCTGCAGAGCAGACACAACAACTCAGCACTGATGATGAAGAGGACCTCCCCAACATCGACACCGACGCCCTCCAGCAGCTCATGGACAGCTTCGGCACCCCACCTCCAGGAGCAGGGCGGCCCAGCTGCATCGAGGAGACCCCACCCCCTGCACAGACCACACAGCAGGAAGCACCCACCACCACTGCTGTCTCCCAGGACCCCCACGACCAACAAATGGCATTCCAACGCCGTGTGTTAGTGTGCCAGGAGAAGATGGCTGATCAGCTGCGGGTGGGGTTCGACCTCATGGCAGCCAAACTAGATGCCAAACGTGGGTGGCTAAGGGGGCGGAGCTTGGCTTGCAAAAGAAATGGCCGCTTGAGCCTAGGGCTCCGGCACACCGACCAACTATCCGCAATTAATCCTGCTCACCCTCCGCTGAGGTGTCGTCAGTGAACCGATGGGGGACGTCGGAGCACCGCGGCGGTGCGTTGAACCTCTGCCGGTCTCCCGAGTCCCCTCCGATCCTAAGATACGGCGCCGGCAGTGTGGCGTAGAGAGAGGCCGCGGATCCCGAGCTTGAGTGCGGGGTGCGTCGCTGGACGTGCGGCGAGGTGCGGCTGGGTCGGACCGGCCCGCGGGACAACGTAAGTCGGACCTGGGTGACCCTTGGAGTAGAAGCCGGAAGCAGTCAGCGGAGCGCTGCATTCAGTGGGAAAGGTCTTCGTGCGGGTGCCAGTGCAGTGGGAGTCCCTGCTGTGGGGCCCGGCAGTGCGGGAGGCGGAGGCCCCCGCGCCCCACCCCCTTGTATAGGCAGTACGACTGAGGTTGCTTGGAGGACCCTGAGGACAGCGGCAGCGAGGAGTCAGTGCGTGTGAACCCGGCTGCGACGACAAAGACAAGTGGAAGAATCGGGCGCTACATTGGAGTGGTGCAGGATATTCCAGCCGATGCCTGAGAGCTGCCGCCATTTTAGAGGACATCGTGATCGTACAGTGGGTTGCCTGTCAGGAGTGTTTGTGCTGGGGAGAGGCAGGCGAGTCGGCTGAACGCAAAGCAGGAAGACACCAGTGGAGGGGGCAAGGAGCGCGCCTGCTGGGAGTGGAGTGCATCCTGACTCTGTAGACCAGCGACGAAGAGGTCGAGCTCGGTGTGACCGAAGGTGCGGTGGCGCTCGGCAGGAGGGTGCCTTGTGAGGCGGCAGCGCGGGTCCTGCAGGAGACGCTACGTGGGGTACAGGCGTGGAGCTTTGCGCCGGGTGCGGCTTACTCCCTGTGCGCACCAGGTCGGATTTGGGGTGCCACCTGAGCTAAAAGACAGCGCTAGCTGTGAAATTGACACTCTTGGGGAGAGCGGTGCACTCTGACACTAGTGGTGCGGAACCCGGTAACTTGGAGTGGAAAGGGGCACCCCAGAGGGCGACAGTCCCCTGATAAAGGGGCCAGAATAGACCCACGACGTAAGTTGCGGAGGGGCACATAGTGGGGACCGCGGACCTACTACGGAAAGTGCCTCGCTCAGCGGGCGCAACGCTAGCGAACGCACCCCGAAGAGAGCAAGGACAGAGCACAGCACACTTCTAAGGCTACGTTGGGACACGTCAGGCACCCAGTAACACCACCTGGGGGTGCCATCGCACAACAGTGACCCCAGGAGAGAGGCCCGGAGTGCAGCTAACCACAGGGGAACCCGCGATCTGGCATTTGGTTGCTGCTCGCAGGAGGGGGACTACGTGACGGCACTTGCATAGCCACCCCGCTGAAGAGGAAGAGATGGGTAGAACGGACAAGTCTCAGCCCAAGCTGACCTTCGCCCAACAGCGTTCTAAGTCACATGACCCCATGGCGGAGGAGGCAACTAGACCCATTCCCCTACGGAAGTCGAGCCGGACCTGCGCAGCTTGTTGTTATCCATGGAGAAAGGGTTGCAGAATGGTATCACTTCCCTAGGCACGAAAATCGACGCACTCTCCTATCGAATGGACAGAATGGGGGAACGGCTAGACAAGCATGCAGAGAGACTTGACATGTCTGAGCGCCGGCTCACTGAAGTTGAAGAAGCGCAGACAACACTGGACTCGGATCATACAAAGATGGGGCGGATCATGCAGGTGTTGCAAGAAAAAACAGAGGACCTCGAAGCCCGCTCGCGAAGATGTAACCTACGAATCACGGGCCTGCCTGAAACGACACTAACTGGCAACATGGAACGTTTTGTAGAAAAGCTGCTGACCGACTTACTAGGAGCAGAGGTCTTTTCGAACATGTTTGTGGTGGAGAGGGCGCACCGCTCCCTGGGGCCCAGACCCCAGCCAGGAGCCCCACCACGCCCAATCATAGCAAAACTGCTAAACTATCGGGACAGGGATGCGGCGCTGCGGAAAGCTAGGGACAAACAGACTCTTACATATGAAGGGTCAAACATTTCGCTCTATCCGGATTTCACAGCGCGAGTGCAGGAGGCAAGACGTCAGTTTGTACCCATGAAAAACAATTACGGGAGCTGGGATTGGACTATGCAATGCTGTACCCAGCCAAACTACGGGTGAATAGACAAGGCCGCTCGCACATCTTCGTGGACCCGAAGGCCTTACAGAAGGCGCTCAAGGACTGGACAAGGGAACAGCGGAAGAGCCCGGAGCGACAGCTACTGGACGAAGCGGCTGGGGGTCACTCGAAGATCAAGACTGAGGCCAGATGGGCCGCAGGCATTAGATAAGTATTGCGCCTAGGGGGCTCGGGGGGGAAGGGAGCGAGGTAGAAATGTACATAGCGCACTGTTGGGGTGGACAATGAAGGACATTCTGATTTGTATATCTACTCCTGGAACTTACACCGTATTCAGGCATGTTGACATCCCTAGGCAGCCTAGAGGTCTTGGCGGGGCCTCGACGCCAGCCACGGGGCCCTAGGGAGGGAGGCCTGGGGTCGACAGGTACGCGGTGCCGGACCGTGCCTTCACGCACTTGAACTCTTGGTTGTGGATTGAGCTTCAGCGGAGGGTGAGATGGTACCAGTCGGTGGACAGGGGTCGGGACGGGGGAGTCCTGACGCTCAATTGTTAACTGATAGAGAGCGACCTCCGCCTGCAAGTGCCAAACACCACTTCTGTTATTTGAGTTGGGAGTGGGAGGGGGAGGTGTGGGGAGTCCCCGTTAGGGATGCTGCGCGACCGAGTTGTGGGAGGTCAGCTGTGGGTGGGGGGAGGAAGGGAAGGGGTGTTGTTTTCGTTAAGGAAGTCAGATAGAGCAGACACGATGTTTTGCTGGAAGCTATATGTGCACGGACCTCAGGACTCAGGACGCTATACGACGCTCGACAGACATGATGGTCACGACTAGGGAGGACACAGGCCACAGACCTATAGATGCCATTAGAGCAATGTCATGGAATGTGAGGGGCCTCAACGACCACCGCAAACTCCGCAAAGTGCTGAACTATTTCACTAGGCACAAAATAGACGTTGCTCTCCTACAGGAGACGCATCTTCCGCTACAGAGCCCTATGCTGCGCTTTAGGGGATTAGTAGGAAACATCAATGCTGCGGGCTTCACGACGCACGCCAGAGGAGTGCTGACATGGGTTAACCCTAGATCTGACTACAAGCTGAGGCTGCTGAAGGCGGACTCGGGGGAGGTTTGTGCTCTCTAGATGCCAGGGTAGGGATTAGATCTGCTTCTTGTTAATGTATATGGCCCGAATTACGACTGTCCGGAGTTCTTCGCCACATTGGCAAACACAGTGAGTGAGTGCGGGGTGACACACATACTCTGGGGTGGGGACTTCAACTTGGTGCGGAACCCGTGCTTGGATAGGTCAGGAGGACAGGTCAGGAGTCCGGCGGCCGCAGCTAGGGCAGTAGAGAGAGCCATGATCAGAATGGACCTTATTGACGCGTGGAGGAATTTCACCCATCGGTCGGCGGTTTCACACATTACTCTGCTTATCACAACCTACATACGCGCATTGATTATTGGCTGGTGTCGGCGCCACTACGGTCCCAGATTCGCTCTTGCCAGGTGTTGCCGCGCACACTCTCGGATCATTCGCCCATATTGTTAGTGGTGTCCACTCCTAAGAAAACAATTCCGCCATTTACATGGCGCTTCCCGCCTTATTCATTACTGGACCCCTCTTTAAGGAGGCTATGGCAGAAGCGATAGAAACATTCTTCGCTACCAACATAGGGTCTGTAGACAGCTTCCAGATGATATGGGAAGCTTTTAAAGTGTATATCAGGGGGAAGCCATGTCCAAACACTCTGCGGTGCTTCGAGATATCCGACAGCGGCTGTCGACTCTGGAGTACAAATTGGGGGAGATGGAGGCTAATCAGCAGTCGGGTATGGACGAGAACTCCAGCGACGCCATGAAGGCACTACTAGAGGAGTATCATGAGGCAGCGGACAGCGAGGTGCAGCATTTGGGGAAATACGCTACAGCTCGCACGTACGGGGAGGGGGATAGGCCGGGATCTGTGCTGGCCAATATGCTAAAAGCAAGAAGGGGTAAGACCGCCATTAGTGGGATACGATCGGAGGAGGGAGGTCTACTAACAGAGGAAGAAGATATAGCTAACAGATTTAAGCAGTACTACTCGGACCTTTACGCCTCTCGCTTGTCGGACATGGACGGAGGAATAACAGATTACCTCGAGCACATTCAGTTACCCTTCTTATCAAACACGCACCGCGAGTTCTTATCTCTTCCTATAGAAAAAGACGAGATAATCGAAGCCCTGTCGGGAATGAGGACAAATAGCGCCCCGGGGACAGACGGACTCACTGTGAACTTTTATAAGACCTTCATAGATCTTCTCCTGCCACACATAGCAGAATTATTTGACGACATGTGCGTAGCTGGACAGATGACCCAGACAATGAGGGAAGCCATATTGGTAGCCATTCCCAAACCGGGTAAGCCCCTGGAGGATTGCGGGTCCTACAGACCGCTCTCCTTGCTAAACGTGGACACTAAGTTATTTGCGAAGATCTTGGCCAACAGACTGGCCCTTCTGACTTCGGAATTGGTAGCCCCGGAGCAGGCTGGATTTGTACCGGACAGAAATCTCACTTATAACCTCCGCACGGTCTTCGGCGCAATACAACATGTCCGGCAGGATACGAAGGCTATTGCTGTCTTCTTGGACATGGAGAAGGCTTTTGACTCGGTGGAGTGGCCCTTTATGCGGCTCGTGTTGACGAGAATGGGACTAGGCCCGGTTTTCTTGCAAATGATTGGGGTGTTATATAATGCCCCCACGGCGCGTATTCGCTTGGGGACCTGGTTACAGCCGCCATCCCTATAGCTAGGGGAACCCGCCAAGGTTGCCCTCTGTCACCGACGCTGTATGCATTAATTGCGGAACCCCTGGCATGTGCCCTTAGGGAATACCACAGCCACAGAGGTGTCCGTTTCCCCACCTACGAGATCGTGGTATCAACGTATGCGGACGACACCCTGCTTTATGTAAGGGATCCTGAAACCAATCTCTCCCCGGTCCTGCGAGAGGTGGTACACTTCGGAGCTCTCTCCGGGTTGCAGGTCAATTGGTCTAAATCTATTGCTTTCCCGCTCACCTCGTCCACTTCTCCATTTGAAATGGAGTGCCCACTTTGTGGTCAGACGAAGCGGTCCGGTATCTCGGCATCAGACTGCACACGGACTCAGAAATAGTTTTCCGCGAGAACTACGGAACGGCGGTAGATAAACTAGAAGATGATGTCGAAACCTGGATTGGGCTACCACTATCCCTAATTGGGAGAGTATCGATAATGAAGATGGTAGTACTGCCCAGATTCCTATTCTTGTTTGCAAACGTGCCGATAGTGCTGCCGCGCTCCTTTTTGCCAGGCTCAATAAGTCACTGACGAGGTTGGCATGGGCGGGCAAGCAGGCACGGGTCAAGTGGCGGGTTCTCACATTGCCATATCACATGGGGGACTGGGCGCACCGGACCTAGAGTTATACTACAGGGCAGCGCAGGGTGCACAGGCGCATAGCTGGATACATGGCGCTGACAATATCCCTTATCTCAGACTTGAGAGGTTGTTCGCGGACTCTAAGCCCCTCCCAGCCGTCATTTTCGAGACTGCGGACCGTAGAACTGGGATCCTCGACTCTCTAAACGCAACTCGGCATGCATGGCATTGTTTACTACAACAGCAGGCGGGGGCGCTGTTATACTCACCGGAAATGCTGGTGGAATGGGTGGTCTGGTTGACCCCCTGTCGCGACAAAGGTGTCATCAGGGCGCTTCGAGCACTGGGCATTAGCAAAGTGGGAGACCTGTTTTCGGATGGCGTTGCCAAAACATGGGAAGAGGTTACGACCACGATAGAAGCAACCACTCAGCTGCAACGTTTCCAGTTCCATAGGGTGCATACGGCATTGTGTAAACAGCTAGGGGAGGACATGGCTGAACCCCCGAGGTACGAGAGCTTTCGTACCTCATTAAAACTAAGTCTCCCCGCAAGCTAGTAACCAACATATATAAACTGGTAATGTCCCAGAGGGCCCACCACTACACCAAGGCCAGATTGGCCTGGCAGTCCGACCTGGACATGGTTATTAGTGATGATATGTGGTTATACTGCTGCGCTAACATAAAGCGTGTGTCACTGCATGGCAAGCACAGACTGATACATTTTAAATTCATCAACAGGGTGTACTACACGCCAGAGAGAATGCATAGGTACGGCCTAAGGGAGGACGCTACATGCGAGAGATGCCACTCCCAGAGGGCGGACTTTGTACACTTAGCATGGGGCTGCCCAGGGGTTTTCCAATACTGGGAAAAAATATTTCGAGAAATAAGCATGGTAGTAGAGTTGGAGATTCCTCCGGACCCGGTGATTGCACTGCTGGGATACACTAAACTATTGCCGAAGGCAGCTCGTAGGCTGGTGGATCTGGGTCTGTTGTTGGCGAAGCGTAGAGTGGCAATGTGTTGGCTGCGGGGTCCCTTGCCTACAGTATCGCAATGGTCACGGGATGTTCTTTATTGCAGCACTCAATCGGAAACCTTTAGCGAACTGCTCCCTCCGCGGAGCAGACCGAAAAATTTCTGGGGACTCTACACCACATACATGAAGGGAAAGGGTGGAGGTCCCTCGGCAGAGTCCGGGGCAGAGGAAGGTACTAACGCTCTGGCGACATAGAGACTCTAACTAAGTGGGTGCTCTGGACGGACCCCGCGGATTGGGAACACTGCAGGGATCAGGTGGTCAGAAGAGACTAGACTAATATGTGGGGACAGCGAAGGGACACGACGATGACGGGGAAGAGTTGGGACGAGTGGGCGACCACAGCAGGGCCATGTGGCAATGGGCGTGTGCAAGAGTCGAGGTCCTAACTGAGAGCGACTGCACTGACTTCCGTTGGTTTGTTTGTTGGGGGAAAACTAAAAAGAGAAAAAGAGGAAAGGGGAAACAGACAATTTGTTTCTGCATATATACAAGTATATACTCATGGAGCTTTTACTAATCCCAAGGCAGTGCGGTGACTGCACCTGGTAAACGGCCTGGAATAATAACACCTGAGCACGACGATGCCCGGCCTCCGGGATGTGGGTAGTGCTGACGTAAACTGAGTATTAAAGAAATTGGCGGCCGGCCCCAGGGTTGTAGGCACTCTGCTGTGTTTAACAATGCCCTTTTTCTTTTCTCAATTAAAAAAAAAAAAAAAAAAAAAAAACGTGGGTGGCTAAGTCCCATCAGGGTCCACTTACAGTCCCTAACGGACACTCACTGTCCGCTCCATGCTCTCCAACAATCCATGGCTGACATCGCTGGAGTCATGACTCGGAGACAAGAACAAGTGTCTAGTCAGAGTGGCTCCAGCGATGTCAGCCGGGAGTTGGGGCTCATGCGGAGGATCATGGAGAACATGGAGCGAATGCATGCGAAACGATTGGCTGCCACGGCTGCACACCAGCGAGATGTAGCTGGGATCTTCCATGTCCTGCAGACCCTCATCATGGCATTGCCGCCACACGGCCTGGCGCGGATGACTGCTGCTGCTACTACTCCATCCACATCTCCACCCCCTGAAGTGTCAGTGCCACACAGACCAAACACCACCACCCACATGTGAGGCACCTGACACATCAGAGGACGAAGATGATGATGAATCTGGCTTGTTCGTAAGATTGAAGTGGTAGCATACATCACCACCATATGGCCTGTTTCAGCTTGTTTCTGCCCTCTGCATCATGCCCTGGAATAACATCTTCCACTGTCCCCCGTTACACTCAGCGACACTCACCTTGGACCTCGACATGGACTGCCATATTTGGATTGGGTAACAATGACACAGCAATCACACTGCGGACTGAAGTCTTCCTCTTCCGATGAACCTGTCAATCCTAAAGGACTCTGGATGGCCCTCCACGAGGCGACAATGTAAAGTGGGGTTTGCATGGCCCTGTACTGGTCCAGCTTCAACACCCCACTGAATGCGAATAAAATATTCAAATTCACACTGATGTGTCATGGCCCTGATCAATTAAGCATGAAAGTATTGATGAATGTAGGGACAGTGATTCCACATAAATGGTACTCCCTGGGTAATGCTATCAATGCGCATGTATGGCCGTTACCCAAATAGGCAGTGAGACACACATCGTCATTCAAAACAACTCACATCACAGTTGAATACAAGTGAATGTGCGTAGACTTTATTAGCATATGCGTGTCAGTACGGGCAAGAGAAGTGCCACAACATGCGGACCAATTCAGCAGTATGTCAGAATGAGGAACGTTGCCAAGCGCCGCTGTCCACTCCGGGGGAGTGCCTCACCTTTCACAGGTGTGTGTTACCCCACGTGGTTGTCCGCCCACGTATTCGGGGTCCAGGCGAATGCAGCCATGTCCACTGTTGTCGTGAGATATGTGACCAGAACCCCAAGATGCAACAAGGTGTCGGGACATGTGCAATGGGTTCTAAACTGTTGTGGCTGCAGGTACGTAGTTACACGTCAATGAAAGAAATTGCAGCTTCGTAGGCAATCATTTCCAACATGAGGTCGTTGTCGACTCCATCGAACAGGACGGCGAGGCTATCCATTAGCAGATCCAGACAGATGTGCTGCGTCCACCCCCTGTCACCAATTAGCACTACAGCCCAATAGGGGAGCAGCTCAATGTGGTCACTGCACACGAGGAGTTCTGCAATCTCCCAGGTCCAGCTGCCAGCATGTATGCCAAGTATCCAGGCATCCCATAGACGGGTATCACAGTGACACTCCTGGTCGTGGGCCAACAGGGGGCGCTGTCAGACAACCACGCCGTCTCTTACCTTATCTTCTTCTGTATAGGCGTGGATGTGGTTTCGCAGAGACGCATTGGACCAACTTCCCAAATATCTATACTATAACCTGCAATATGTGATACACTACCAAGCTATATGATAGAAATAGGGGAGGAGGGCCGGATACTGGACGTCGATGATTTCTTGCTGTCGACCTGCGAGGCAACAAGGAAAACCTCAATATCCTTTCTTCAGGTTTTATTGTCCCTAACTCTGCTATAACAAGCTGTGAATATAATTCGTAACAAGAGCCTACCTGCGAGCAGTAGTAGTTATGACCTAACGTCTCAGTATGTCTTGATAGGGAGATGCGATGAGTAGACTGGGCGGAACAGGTAACTATAACTGTTGTGCTGTTCTTTGCACGATGCCACCACCAATGTAGTAACTCTTGACCTTTTGTTCTCTGTTCCTACAGTTTAAAATAAAAGAAAACAGACTACACCAAAGAACATCATCACATCTCGTAGCCACATCAACAGTATATAGCTCACTTGAATGCAATAAGCTATAGCACACTTGTGCTCTAATCCAATGTTCAAATCAGCATTTGTGATGCTTCTTTCTTAATGTTCACATTAAAATGTTCTCATAAAATGTCCAAACAACTCTAAATATCGAGTTTTCTTTACGTTATGTAATGTTCCAAAACGTAGTTTAACAACTGTTCTTTCTTGCGTTGGGCGCCAAATAGAAAGGTTTTCTTAGCGTCTTTCTCTTTCTTTACAGGTCCGGTTCCAGCCAGAATGAGGAGATGTCAACAACCTTCAGGATCACCGCGTTGAAATCAGGTAAGTTGCGAGGCTCTCCACAGCTTCTTTCATCGAGGCTCTCCACAGTTTCTTTCCCCGACGACGAGCAGAAGGCAAAGCGCCTTCCAGAAGACGGGGGTGGCTTTTTATAGCGGGCCACACCCGAAACGGCTGCCACGCACGTTCACGTTTCAACGCGAACGATGCGTGCAGTCAGATACACCGCCACAGACAGTGTCAGCTGTTGTCCAAACGCGCACTGTACCGCGTGTGCAATGTTCATGTAAATCTTCCTTCCGTGAATCCAAATAGAATGAAACCGAATCCCCAATGACAACGAGCACTGTACAATTCAAGCAATACAAAAACGAGTATGCAAGCAATACAAAAATGAATAGTCTTAACATACATTGTAATGAAAACCAACGTGCCAATACATTGACATCTCAATACCATTCATGGCAGTGCTGGTGCATGGGATAGGGGTGGGTTTTTTAAACGTATTAAACGTAAGGACCTAATGTCGCAATGCATATTGCCGACAGCCCCTTTGGTTGTGAAGCACGTCACGTAATCATGACAGTACTCCTCTCTCAAGATCCCCCCTAAAACTTGCGGAATAGGTTTAGGTTTAGTTGGGTATCGAACATGAAAAGCTTTTACAAGTTTTGAGGAATTCTTTAAATGAGCTAAAGGCTCCCAAGAACGTTCTTCTGGGCCGTAACCCTTCCAATCTACTAAGTAGAATAATCTTCCACGGACTCTTTTGGCATCTATGATAGCTTTGACCTCATATTCTGGAATCCCCTCAATAACAATGGGAGAAGGTGGTTTTGTTACACGTGTTTTAGTATTGTAAGGTTTAAGTAATGACACGTGAAAGACTGGGTGAATCCGGTAATGTTGTGGAAGTGTTAATTTTAAACTTACTGGATTGATTACTTTTTCCACCGTAAAGGTCCAATAAATCGAGGATTAAATTTCTTATTCCCCTTTATACGCAAATTCTTTGTTGCTAACCATACTTTGTCTCCTACTGAATAGGTAGGTTGCGTGGAACGATGTTTATCTGCTGTTGTCTTTTGATTTTCTTTTGCCTTAGCTAATTGGAATTGAGCTTCTTGATGAATAGAAGTTAATTTTGTAACATAGTCATGTAGAGATGGTACTGAATTGGGTGATACCACATGATCTGGGATATTTTTTGGATAATAGCCATAATTACAAAAGAACGGTGACATCTTGAGAGATGAATGTTCCCCATTATTGTAAGCAAATTCTAAGGCCCATAAAATCTCTGACCATTCCTCCTGATGTTCCCTTAACATACATCGTAAGTATTGTTCGATGGTTTGATTGGTGCGCTCCGTTAAACCATCTGTTTGTGGGTGATAACTTGACGACAGACGCACTTCCATATTCAATGATATACTTAAATTTTGCCAGACATGTGAGTTAAACTGGGGGCCTCTATCTGAAATGACAACAGATGGTATGCCATGCAAACGAATGATATTTGTCATTAAAATCTGAGCTAACTCCATAGCAGAAGGCAGATGCTTCAAAGGAATAAAATGAGCCATGCGTGTAAATTGATCCACCACAGTCAAAATGGTTGTAAATCCATCTTTAGTTGGTGGAAGTTCGACGATGAAATCTAAAGAGATTGTGTGCCACGGTTGAGGTGGAATGGGCAACGGTTGTAATAAACCACTCGGAGCTTGATGTTGTGGCTTATTCTGAATGCATACACTACAAGTCTCGACAAAATCTTTAATATCGTTGAACATGGAAGGCCACCAAAACTTTCTTTTAATTGCTTGATACGTTTTCATTAGTCCTGGATGAGCTGACAACAGAGTATCATGATGTAATTGCATGAGTGACTTTTGAATAGCTGTTGTGGGAACCAATATCTGATCATTTACAAATAGTAGATTTTCTTTCCATTGTAACGTGGATAGCTCTTTTCCCATTCACTCATAGGTTTAGTCTTAATTTATTCTTGAATGTCAGTTATTACGTCACAAATCGTGAGACTGGCTTGAAAACAAGTTGTAGGTAAAATAGGTTGAACATTACTGGGGTCTTCAACCTCAGTTTCTTTCTCACCTATACGTGACAATGCATCTGCCTTATGATTCTCTTTACCTGGTCGGTAGGTAATTACAAAATTGTAGTCATTAAAAAATAATGACCATCTGAGTTGTCTAGCTGATAGAGCTCTAAGTGACCATAAAGATTGCAAATTTCTATGATCAGTGTAGATGGTAATCGGATGACGTGCACCCAACAGATAATGGCGCCATTCCTCAAAAACTGCCTTAATTGCCAATAACTCTTTATCTGCAATAGCGTAATTTTGTTCAGCTGCAGATAGTTTTCTTGAGTAATAGGCTATAGGATGCATTTGCCCTGTCTCTTTGTTTCTTTGTGACAATATTACCCCCAAAGCAAACTGGGAAGCATCGGCCTCTACAATAAATGGCTGTGTAGGGTCAGGATGGTTCAATATTGGTGCTGATGTGAACAATGTTTTTAGATCGTGAAAGGCCTTTTCCGCTGTTTCAGTCCAATTAAACTTTGCACCCTTACGTAGGAGTTTAGTAATGGGGGTTATGGTTTGAGAGAAATTCTGAATAAAACGCCGATAAAAATTGGCGAAGCCTAAAAAACTTTGCACTTGTTTTACAGAAGTGGGACTAGGCCAATTGCTTACTGCTTCAATCTTTTTCAGGTCCATTTCAATACCAGAAGGACTAATGACATATCCCAAAAATTCCACTTTGGATACATGAAACATGCTTTTTCCAATTTGACATACAGAGAATTTTGAAGCAATTTTTGAAGGATGGCGCGTACCTGTTTTACATGTTCGTGTTCAGAATTAGAGTATATAAGTATGTTGTCTATATATACAACACAACAGACATCAATGAATTCGTGCAATACTTAATTTATAAAAAATTGGAAAGCTGCGGGAGCATTACAGAGTCCGAAGGGCATTACTTGATATTCAAAAAGACCGAATTTGGTGCAAAACGCCGTTTTCCATTTGTCACCCTCTCAAACTCTCACAAGATGGTAAGCACCGCGCAAGTCCAATTTGGTATAAATGGTTGCTTGTTTAATTTGGTCCAATAGTGTAGGAATTAATGGCAAAGGGTATCTATTTTTCACAGTCACGTTGTTTAAGGCTCTGTAATCTATGCACGCGCGAAGGTCTCCCCCCTTCTATGGGAATAAAAAACAGAGGGGATGAGACAGGAGATTTCGAATGCCGAATAAACCCATTGGCAAGGTATTCGTCCAAATAGGTTCTCAAATGTTCATTTTCTTTTTCTGTCAGTGCATAAATTCTACTGCATGGCAAGGTCGCACCGGGTACTAAATCAATTCTACAATCGAAGTCCCTATGCGGGGGCAGAGTGTTTGCCTTGGTCTTATCAAATACATCTAGTAAATCAGCATACTCAGGTGGAACCCCTTCAAGAAGTAAGATGCTCTGTAATTCTTTTGGAAAGACAAATCCTTGAATAATATCCTCCTTAATGAGAGTTTGAAAACAGTGGGAGCGACACTGAGAAGAATTTAATGTTACAGTCTTCTGAATCCAATCAATACGAGGATTATGCTGCACTAACCATGGTATTCCTAAAATAAGTCTAAATTGTGGTGCATCTATGATGTCAAACGTAATGCGTTCACTATGGACGGGGGAACATTGCATATCCAACTGTTCAGTTTGCTTGTGTATGGGCCCTGAAGTGAGTTCTTTCCCATCTACTGCGCGCACTATTTCCGGATGACTCTTGGTTCTAGTGATTAGACCTAATTTGCTCACGAAATGAGTGTCAATAAAGTTGCCGGTGGCTCCTGAATCCAGTAATGCACTCACCACCCAAGAACGCATGGGGTTATCTATAGCTGTGATTTTTACCTGAATGCACAGATGCCTACAGACTATGGTCGGGACTGTAGAGGCCAAACTAGAACTAGCACCCGACAAACTGACCTCGTCGTTTATCGAGTGTACTAGTTTTCCGTTGGCAGATGTATCGCAGCTACTTCAGATGTTTTTGTTTTTAATTTATCGGGACGTGTGGGATATTCCTTAACAAACTGTCCCGTCTTGCCACAATAAAGACATTGGTTAAGTTTTCGTCTTTTGTCTTTCTCTTCTTTTGACAGAGGGCCTCGTATAGTACCAATTTGCATTGGTTTTACAGGATCTAGTTTACTGACTACTTCTTTTGTGCCTTAACTCTTTTCTTTAAACACTAATACTTTATGGTCAGTTCTCCCTCTTTCTCCCTTGCGTTCCGACAAACAGTGATTTAATTTCACCACCAGATCAATAAACTCACTGATATCATCTGGAAGTTCTAAAATTTGCATCACCATATCTCTTAATTCGTCTTTCAGTCCTCTATAAAGAGAGAGACTCTTTTGTCATGAGGCCAATTAGCTTCTAAAACTAAACGATTAAATACGGAAATGTAATGAAGTAAATCTGACGACCCCTGTTTAAGGTTAAGCAGCTCATTATCTGCTGACTGGACAAACACGTGTTTGGCGAACAATTTTGTCATAGCACGTTTGAACCTGCTAAAATCATATAGTAAAGGATCGTCATTCTCTACCAAAAGGACTGACCAAAGAGCTGCATCCCCTCCTAAGTAAGACAACACAAAGGCTACCTTTGATGAGTCATCAGGAAATGCTGAAGGTTTCGCTAAAAAATGAAGATGGCATTGGTTCATAAAAATGGTGAATTTATTACTGTCACCATAGAAACGTTCTGGTTGTGCTAGGGGTACTGACACAGGAGTGACAACTTGAATTTGTGTCTTTGTATCACCAGTAGTGTCATGAGAGGAGGTAGTTGGAAAAGTAGGTTGGAAACTTGCAGGTTTCAAAACAGGTTTGTGCATTCGTTCTTGAAGAGTGGACACATCTCTTCGTAGAGCCGCATTTTCGGTTTTTAAATCGTGTAAAAGAGCAACTATGTCTTGTAAAGAGATTGGCTGAGTCGCATCCATTGCTTCTGGGCGAAACGATAACCGTGGTCTTTGCCTTCTGTCAGACACCCACGCCGTCTCTTACCTTATCTTCTTCTGTATAGGCGTGGATGTGGTTTCGCAGAGACGCAAGGGACCAACTTCCCAAATATCTATACTATAACCTGCAATATGTGATACACTACCAAGCTATATGATAGAAATAGGGGAGGAGGGCCGGATACTGGACGTCGATGATTTCTTGCTGTCGACCTGCGAGGCAACAAGGAAAACCTCAATATCCTTTCTTCAGGTTTTATTGTCCCTAACTCTGCTATAACAAGCTGTGAATATAATTCGTAACAAGAGCCTACCTGCGAGCAGTAGTAGTTATGGCCTAACGTCTCAGTATGTCTTGATAGGGAGATGCGATGAGTAGACTGGGCGGAACAGGTAACTATAGCTGTTGTGCTGTTTTTTGCACGATGCCACCACCAATGTAGTAACTCTTGACCTTTTGTTCTCTGTTCCTACATTTTAAAATAAAAGAAAACAGACTACACCAAAGAACATCATCACATCTCGTAGCCACATAAACAGTATATAGCTCACTTGAATACAATAAGCTATAGCACACTTGTGCTCAAATCCAATGTTCAAATCAGCATTCGCGATGCTTCTTTCTTAATGTTCACATTAAAATGTTCTCATAAAATGTCCAAACAACTCTAAATATCGAGTTTTCTTTACGTTATGTAATGTTCCACAATGTTCCAAAACGTAGTTTAACAACTGTTCTTTCTTGCGTTGGGCGCCAAATAGAAAGGTTTACTTAGCTTCATTCTCTTTCTTTACAGGTCCGGTTCCAGCCAGGATGAGGAGATGTCAACAACCTTCAGGATCACCGCGTTGAAATCAGGTAATTTGCGAGGCTCTCCACAGCTTCTTTCCTCGAGGCTCTCCACAGCTTCTTTCCCCGACGACGAGCAGAAGGCAAAGCGCCTTCCAGAAGACGGGGGTGGCTTTTTATAGCGGGCCACACCCGAAACGGCTGCCACGCACGTTCACGTTCCAACGCGAACGATGCGTGCAGTCAGATACACCGCCACAGACAGTGTCAGCTGTTGTCCAAACGCGCACTGTACCGCGTGTGCAATGTTCATGTAAATCTTCCTTCCGTGAATCCAAATAGAATGAAACAGAATCCCCAATGACAACGAGCACTGTACAATTCAAGCAATACAAAAACGAGTATGCAAGCAATACAAAAACGAATAGTCTTAACATACATTGTAATGAAAACCAACGTGCCAATACATTGACATCTCAATACCGTTCATGGCAGTGCTGGTGCACGGGATAGGGGTGGGTTTTTTAAACGTATTAAACGTAAGGACCTAATGTCGCAATGCATATTGCCCACAGCCCCTTTGGTTGTGAAGCACGTCACGTAATCATGACAGGCGCACACACATGTCGAAATCCAGTTCGGCTACCGTCCTGTTGGATAGGCAGACATCCATGGACCACTCGAATATGCACGATTGACAATGCAACACAGGCTGAACGCAGGTGACGTTGGCAAGGCGGAAGCTTGGCCGGTAACTGACCCGCAGCACTACCAATGGCAGTGCCCCCAGTAAATGCAGCATACGTGCACGGTACAGTTCCACGTGACAGGGGTTGTGCATGTGTCCGGGATGTTCTGCCATTGCGTTAGTGGCCCTCGTTGAAGCGGCACTGTCTGACCTGCGCCAGTTCTGTGGATGAAATGCCACAGCTCGGATGAATGAGTTGTTTAAGTGTGCCACGGTTGTACGCCTGGGATGGTGTGGGAGTAAGTGTGAAGGCCATTTCATGCAAGATAAAGCTGAGCAAGGACTTCTGTGTGTGGGGTGTGTATACGTTAGTCTGTCGTCAGGCTGTGCATAGTGTGGGAGTTGTCCTCAACTGCTATCGTATCTGTCAGGGGGTGCCGGGCACATGCAATTCTGAGGTCGGATGTGCAGATGTGCTTCCGCCTGATAGTTCAGACAAAGGAGCTTTCACCCCTAATGTCAGTTTGTCATCTTCTTGCATTCAGGAAGTGTGATGTGGCTTGTTGGGTGTGGGGTGGGATGTGTGCGACTTTGGGATTCATGTTTGACATGACTTGCATGTGGCAAATAAGCCGCATCACTGTGTGTTACGTTGCCTCACAGCTGCTCCTCCCTCCCCCCGAGCCTATTCACTTGTGTACGCTGCATGGTTGCATCACTTGCACTCCAACGGCACACCATTGTCATGCCTGTCTGTGCATGTCCACAAGTCTGACAACGACACTGTGATGTTGGCCGTTGAAGGTGGGCGGCCACGTGAGTGTAGGCCTATGGTAAGGATAGTGCGGACACAGATGTAGAGTTCATGCCTGGCTGAACTCGCGCTGCGATTAAGGCTAGGCATTTGGCTCATGCTGCATCAATGCAGATACACACAACACTTGGCATCTATGAGCCAAGACCCCGAGCGGTCTTGCGCTCCTTCATTTCTCCGTTCGTGCGAGACCGCCCTCCGGGTGCATGCTACATTGCAACATTGTCAATTGCGGGCCGGGTGGCGCCGACACTACAACAGAGACACACGCATTGGTGACTTCCTTGTCCAGGCCAGCACTGAACCATGCCCTGAGCCCCGGGCTAATTCTACACACCCCTGCACTGGACTGACGTACGCTGGCCCAGCCCACTCCGCTTACGCTTACAGGGGGTGGGACACAGCTACAAGTCCAAGGTCTTATCCACTGCCTGAGGTGACATGCTTGCGTCCGCTGTCCACAGCACGATGTGATGTAGTAGGGCCAGGGGCCATCACGCATACATAATGACCACACGGACACACTTAGATGTATGGTGGAACTGGCTAAGCGCATGTGCACCCGGCCCCTTTTTATTACCAGAGTCACATGTCCAGTGACGCCTGTGCTGGATGGGTGTGGGGTGAGTGTAAGCCAGCCCTCAGGGAGTGGTTGGTGCTGGCAACAACTAGAACAGTGATCATCGGATCACACACACAGATTCAATCATAAAGGGTCCATGACTTGCAGTGCACTGAAGTAGGGGCAGCAGAACTGGACTCACACACAAAAGATTACATCATAAGGGGTCCATGACTTGAGCTGCACTGAGTTCGTGGCACCGGAAGCGCTCGGTGGGTGCGCGGCCTGCGATGATGCGTCATCCGGGCGGGCCGCCCTGGAAGCAATGTCTGTTGCCTACTGAACTGCGCCAGCCATGAATGAAGACTCTTTATGAGTTGGGGGACCTGCTGACTGCAGTGTAGGCCGGAGGCAGTGGTCAGCAAGGGCCCACAGCCACGTGGCGTTGATTTGAGCTGCACAGAGTTAGTGGCACCTGGAGCGCTCAGCGGGTGTGCAGCCAGCGATTATGCGTCGTCCGGGCGGCCCGCACTGGAAGCAATGTCTGTTGCCTGCTGGACTGCGCCATAAATATATCAAGACTGAATTTGAATTGTGAGCCCTGCTGACCGCAGTGCAGGCCGGAGGCAGCGGTCAGAAAGGGCCCACAGCCACGTGGCGATGACTTGTGTTGCACTGAGTTAGTGGCACCTGAAGCGCTCAGCGGGTGCGCGGCCTGCGATGATGCGTCATTTGCCTTGGGAGACCTGCTGACCACAGTGTAGGCCAAAGGCAGTAGTCAGCACACACATGACTCCGCGGTGCTGTGCCGCTGGGAGCGCTGGGGGCCTGTGTCGCGGAAGGCAGCGATCGGCTGAGGAGGCTGGCGGTCACAGCGGCGGACTCGTGGCAGGGTGAAGGGCGCCATCCTGGCAGACGCATTGGCCATCCCGGAAGTGAACCACGCCCAGAGCCCCGCTCTATTTATTCACACTCCTACGCTGGTGTGGCGTATGCCGGACCAGCCCACTCCGCTTCCGCGTACAGGGGGGGATGACACAGCTACATGAGCGAGGTCTTCCCCACTGCCTGAGGTAAGATGGTTGCGTCCACTGTCCACAACACTGCACACACCAGCAGCATATGTCCACAGGGACATGTTTGTGCTCTGCATACTGGAGTCTGTCCAGCACATCACCGCCACACTTGGCATTGTGTACATTCTTATTCATGGGTGACTTGCCTCCTTCACACATACTTGGTTCCCACCTCTCCCCACATTCTGCAATTGTGTGGCTGAGGGGCCATGCCATTTTCGGAAGGTCAGCTGTCTTGTTCTGCTCTGCCTCGGTGGTAGTCCGGGGGGGCGGGAGGGGGGGGCCTGGTGGTGCTGGCGGTGGGTGTTGTGGACCTCTTGGGTCTCCGAGCTGCATGATAATTAGATCCATGACATGTGTTGGTCTTCCGATGTGGCTCTGGGCTGGGCTCCCTTTCATACTGCAGGTTGTCGTCCTGCTTAACACCAGTAAAAGGCAGGTGTTGAATCCCTGCTGCTAACGCGCCTTATCGCCTGTTTTTGGGTCACATCGCAGATCTGGATGCTCGTTGTGAATATCGCAAAGTGGTGCTTTCGTGTGTTTTTGCGCGGGAACGCCTACTCTGCATATCATTAGCGTTAATTGTCACTCTCATCCGTGGCAATGTGTTTTGCGGCAGCTATCGCAGGAAAACTGGCGATGTCTGCAGTTTGCACCAGCTTGTGAATAGGGCGATAAGTCTATCGCCACTTTTGCGGCGCTAAAGTGCCGATAAATCGGCGATGGCTCCTTGAGAATATGCCCCATAGTTTTTTTGTCTTATCACACTTTAATATTCTCCATCCAACTTTTTGTGATTTTGGTAGGGCTGGTCTTCTATTTTGGTAGGGCGTGTGCTTTTTTTGGGCTTTGTTTCAAAGGGGAGTGTGCGTGTTTTGTATTTCTGACCTGGCAACATAAGTGTGATGCAGTTATGGTGCCTGTGCCTTTAAAGAGAGCACACAAACTGTACATGGGACGGCGCGCCAGCCCCCTCCGCTAGCTGCCCCATTGTCCCCTTGCAGAGTCAGCATGGGCTGCACATCCTGCTTTTGCCATTAGTGTGGCTGCAGCCTGTGAACTGTAAGGAACTGCAGTCTGTGTCTGCTTTGGGTGGAAGGTGGGGAGATAATTGAAACAGAATTTCAGAGTGTATTATTTTATAGGATATAGGGGTTATGAGCTTCTGTGTGTGACACTTTGAGGAGACTGTATTTGGGGATATATGGCACTTGAGTAATCAGTGCTCGTGACTTTAAGAGGGGTTATGTGGTGGTCTTCTTTTTGTAGGTATTTTTCGGTAGGGTATGCACTTTTTGATGGTCTACTATTTTGCAGGATATGCCTTACTAAGGCTATGGGTTGGTTACTTAGAAGTGGTATGCATTTGTGTCTGTTCCCATTGGGGAGAGAGTATGCGCAGTATTTTCTTTGTGATGTTTCTGTTTGGGGTGTCTGTTTAAAAAGTGTAGACTTTTCTTTGAGGGTTTGTGTCTGTGTGGTACATGCCTTCGGGTGGGCATGTTGGGTATTGCTCTTATATTGCAAGAACCCGCACAAAAAAATATATTCTGCTTAAATGATGGGGCACTAAGGAGGGTGACTGCTATACATGGATGTTGTGCGAGAGGAGGGTTCAGCTGTAGTGCAGGGGCAGCTATGCATTTGTCCAGGGTTGGGGGTGAAAGCAAGTGTTATGGTTGGACTGCTGCTAGTGGGCAAGCATACATGGGATCCACGTGTTAAGTAGACAAGGCATTAGGACTGCGTACCTGGTTTCATTCAATCACAGCATACCACAGTCTTTGTGGCCTTGCGACCTCTGTCTCTTTAAGGTTCAGGGGTCGCAATGCCAGGTCACTGTGAATTAAAATTATGACAGAGAAGTCATGCAGGCATTTCCTTCCAACATTTACTTGTGTGAGCAGTCAGTTCCTGACACATTGACATTAATGCGATGAGTAGTTTGTGCCTTATTGTGCACAATCCCTCTGCACAGCGATGTCTCAGTCAGTAGAGTAGTAGAGGTGCTATGTGAACTAATACGATCAAGAAACATGGGCCCTTTTTCTCCCTGCCTGGATCTTTAAAAAATATCCATGATTGAGGCGCAGTGGGCTCTTTGTATCCCTGCGCACAGTGCCACTGCATCAACTACACTAATTCCTCTTCTTACAGGGCTTTGGTATCCCCATTCTATCTGTCTCTCCTCTCTCTTTTCCATATCTTCATTCCTCTCTCCTCTTTACAACTTCATCCCTTCACTCTCTCTCCTCTCTATCATGTTCCACTTGGTCTCTCTTTACCACCTTTCTCACATTTCCTTATAAGTTCCTCACTTTTAAAACATTTCTTCTTGCCCCAATTTACCCTTTCCTTTTTCTTTCTCCATTTCCTCTCTCCCCTACTTCTTCCTCATACTTTCCTCCCTCTCCTACATCCTACCCTCCTTTTCTCAAAACCCAATTTAATTTCACTGTACACTCTATGACCTACATCCCTTTCTCTTTCATCTATAAGTTGTCTTTTTTATCACTTTCTCTTTATACCTACCATCTCCTTTCTCTTTCTTATCCTTATGTTTGCCCATTGATGTCCCTCTTTGCCCTTATGTCTCTTTTTCTCTTCCTCTTTCATGTCCATATCGATTTCTCCTTTCTCCTCTCCTTGCTATCTTTCACACGATCATTTTTCATTGCCTTTTCTCTCTGTTCTCAATTTCGCCCTTGTGCACTCCTCCTTTTCTCTTTTTTATTCTTTGCCTTTTCTCTTTCCTCAGCAGCCTGTCTCCATATCTTTGTCTCTCTGCCCTCTCATGTCTGCCGCCCCTTTTTCGCTCAACTTCCTCCTACAAAAGCAAACACACAGATGCAGTGTCTGACTTCTGGCCTTTCACCAGGCTACAAAGTTCCCAAAGAGGCCAATCTTTCCTGTGTTTTTCAAAGTCCTTATCCAAAACACATAGATAAAAGACATTGTCATTCACAATGCCAATAGCTCTAACTCTCGCATATGCGAGGCCTGTTGCATTGCAAATGCTTGTTTTTATATTCTTTCAAGTTGAAAGTTGTGTAGCCTCTGTACCGTGTTGCTTAGCAACTAGTCCCTTAGTGAGCCAGCATACTGTTGCTAGGTTTATCTGACAACCTTCGAGGCCTGGCGGTTTAGTCTAACTATTTTGGATGTACAAAGCAGTGTTATAAGAGAATCAGCGAGTTAAAATATATGGGTGTGATGCATTTATTCTCTCTAATGGACTGTTCGTTATAAATTGCTCTGACTCCAGGAAACTTCATTGGAATTGTATACTTTAATACTAACGTTTGGATAATTGCTACCTTTCATGAACAGTAGTGTTCATAGACCGATGAATAATGTGCTATTAATGCGTTTAAAATGTGAATTCATTTATCCAAATTGCTTTCATGAATAATGACAAATGTCTTCCCTTACTCAGAACTGCTGAACCGGTTAAAATGTTCGAGTGTTGTAGTTATCGAGTGTTAATTTATGATTATACAGAACTTTTATGACATTTTTATGTTGTGCGTTGCTAAAATAAAAGTATTGCAACTTTATGTTGGAAGAACTATCACTTCCTGTAGGTCTCATTACATTTGCTGTATTATCTAGAACTGATATAACACGAGTTGGCAAGAATGGTAACACCCCTGGGGCAACAACGATTGGTCTGGTGTTTCCGACCTCAAATTTCCAAGATTAGAAACACCGGACTGGTTTTACTGGGGGCAGATCCTCACCCAATAGAACCACTTGTGGGGAGAGGCAGGGGCTGCAAGGCAGAGGCACAGCTCGCCCCCCAGCTGCCAACTTCATCCCTATGAAGGAGGAGACAGTGCTCCTCCAGAGAGGCCACTACTTATCCAACCTCGGATTCCTCTCCAACCGACTCAGACTGTCCCACACATATTGTGTTAAACTCCCCGAATTTGGGGACAAACTGCACAAAAGGTCCCAGTAAATCTGATTCAGTCACGTTTTTTCAAATTAGGCTAAATTTAACTTGTCATCCCTGGTAGTTTACATGCAGATACTGACTGGTATTAACTGTGATGTCAGTATATCTCCACAGAGATTCCACGGAACTCATAATAGAGGCCTAAGAAGTTTATACATCCTGGACAGACATTGATTGACTTTTGAGTGATTTCTAATTCAGAATTCAGTAGTGATTCATAGGCTCTGGTTACTAGTGTTCCAAATGGGGATATAATACTTGCTGCATTCAGTAAATACAAACACCAAAAGGTGAGTATTTACCTGTGTTGCAAATACCTCCTATATCCAGTTGACACATGATACATAGAGTATATGTTTAATTTGGTGCATATCACATTGCATGCACTGGTATAAACCAGATATGTTCTCCCTGTAGATAACGGCAATTTTGACACAACAATATTTGCCTGGAAAAAATTGTAGGATTCCGTAATGACCGCTAAATTTGGAATTTCTTTATATGTCGAACCAGGAGTTTAAACACCTATTGGAATTTATTGGCCACTTGAAATCGAGAAGGGGCCAAAAGAACATGTAGAGAAAGTAGGTAAAGTAATATCATAAAAATGACTTACAAAATCTACTGAATTATTGTAGGTACATTTACTAAGTTTTAATTTCTTCAGACCATACTCGTCATCGGCCAAGAATGCTGCCTGACCATGCAGTCCTCCCTTTGAGCAATCTGACACAATACATTGAAGCATTCTATGGCCTCATCTCAAACTGCAGGTGTTTCATCTATGTTGGTAGCACAGTATATTTGTATAACAAGAGAAACTTGAGTATTAACATTTTGAGTAGATTTCTTTTTGTGCTCAGCATTTTATTGTTAATGTCTGCCATTTTAGATTGATTCCTTCTAGCGGAGCAGCGTAATTTTGGCTCCACCCTTTCATGTATGTTTGACCAGGAGATATATATATATATATATATATAATATATATATATATATATATATATATATATATTATCTACTGGCGGTCGCCAGCAGATAGTTATAGTTAGGACCTATTTTCCATAGGAAATCTGCAACATTCTATTTGAAATAACTTTTGCGCCGGTTGACTGAATCTTCGCGAAATTTTCAAAACTCGTGGGGCGCTCCGGTCCGCTCCTATCCTGAAAGTCTCGGGGTGATTTGTCAAGTGGGGGCCGAGAAAAAGGGGGTCCCAAAACGTGTTTTCCCCATGCAATTTTCCATAGGAACCTTTCATCGCAGCTACAGCCTGAACTGCTGAACGGAATTACACCAACTTTGGCAAAAGGTAGCCCTTGGTTCAGTGTCGTGCCTTTTGGTTAAATGGTGTAAATCCGTTCAGTAGTTCCTGAGAAAATCAAAAGTAAAATCACATATATATCTGGGCGGAGCCTAACCACACATGTCATTGTGAGATCTGATTGGCTGTCAGCACTTCATCCTGGAATTGCTGGCAGCCATCTTGGGACCAATATACATGATAGTACCCCATTGAAATGCATTGTAGTGAATCAAAGATTTTGAGGGTTAGCAAAAGGAGAACTATAAAGGGTGATAACAGACTTTAGTTACATTAGAATTCATTTGTTGATGGTACAATACTAATTTCAGGATTTGTGGTGTGTTCTAAGGTGATTTTACCCTGTGAAAAACCTTCTGCTGGGATATCATGAATCATGTTTGAGAGAAAACTATTTTCACATGCTTGTCCCATAGAGTTTTGGAAGGTGCTCCAGAAGCTAAAATGAGAGCATATTTTCTGTAAATTCACATTATCTTTCTCAGTCATGTGAGAATGAAGTCTGACATTCTCAGTAAAACATGTACATCCAACAAGGGCAGAGACTGTCAGTTGATTCCTTTGTGTTCTACTGCAGCTTCCCAGAGTGTTCTAAAGAACAACTAGAGTGCTAACAGCCTTACTTATGACAAAAGTATGGCACACCTGAAGCCATCTGTGAGAAGTTGGCCTGGCATATGCTGTCCACTAATTATAGTGGGCACCTTGCACCAGTCCAAACAACCCCTTATTGGAGATAGGTTAAAGACAACCTTATTGAAAGCTATCCTAGTGGTAGCTATGGAGAGCAGCCTTCAGGCTAAGTCTTGAAGGAATGTAAAGCAGCTTGTTTTACCAGTCTATAATCTCTTGAGTGACCAAATGAAAGAGCACCACACCAGGTATATATTCAAAATATATGTATTTATTGCTAAACACACCCCTCTAGTCTCTTTATGAGGCTAGAGTTCGAAGTACACAAGTTATAAGTTATTTAAACACAGTAATAGCACAAATACACGTTTGGGCCCTAGGGGCGTACCAAACCATATACCAATAAAGTGGTATAAGAACCACGACTGAGCTAGACACTAGGCCTAGAGTCTCTAGAAGTGCTTGGACCACAAGGAACCACCCAAGGTAGTGACACAGGGGACCCACGGGGGACGTGTGCAGTGTAAATACATAACCGCGATACGCCGTTAACTTCTACGGAGAAAGTCGCGATCAGGAAATTAAAGAAAAGGGACACTTAAAGGAGGACTTGGAGCAAACCCTTTGAGAACTAGGTCATTCTAGAGTCTCTACCCATGGGAGCACCGGAGTACTCTTGTTACTTCACCCAGGGAAGCCGGGTGCATAGGTGCCTTTCGGGGTCGGGTTTTGTCGTCGATTTGAATGGCGATCTGCTGCAAAGTGCTGCTGGCGACCAAGTGGAAAGTGTCCGGGTGGATCCAAGAGTGGATCGGAGATCTGAAGAACCTGAAAGCAGAGGGGACAGAGTCTGGGTCACTAGCCAGTGACCAGGAAGGCGATGAGCGGATGCCCACCGATGTTGAGTGCTTCAGGTAGGTTGATGGTCATCTTGACTCTTCAGCCACGAGGTCCAGGAGGCATTGTCGGCAACCAGGAGCAGGATTCGGGCTGGTACATAATGTCTGTCGAGTGCTGAGGTGGCGGCAACCGGATTGGACCCAACATTCCTTGGCAACGGCAAGTCTCGATTAAAGTGAAGAATGACGATGATGCAGACCAGCAAGGTCTGAGGAACTCACCCAGCAAGGGTAAGTGAGAGCGAGCCTGGAGCAACCAGGGAGCCCAAGAAGAAAAGGATTGGCCTTCGTGAAGGGCTACTAGCCAACGGGCTAGCGACCGCGAAGGAGCCTCGAGACGTCGCACGTGGAGCTGGCTCACAGGACACTCGTGGAGTGGAGGCCAGTGATCTTCGGTGCAGTTGGTGCTGGAGGCTAGGGCTACTGGGAGCCCAAAGCACGACTTCGTGGAAGACCCAGAAGAGGATGCACTAGCAAATGCGTGCAGTGTCCAGGGGTCATAGTTCCACATTACCCACGACAGCTACGGGCCTCAGCTTTGCTGGGGACTCAGGGCAGCCTCGGGGAAGTCTGGAAATCCACCTCTGGTGATGCAAAGACTTCAGCGTCCGACGGGAGCTTAGGCGATGCAGACCGGACAATTGCTTCTTTGGTGCCTGCCAAGCAGGGGAGTCACTCCTTGACCCCAAGGGAGATTCTTCTGTCCTCTAGTCTTGAGTAGAGCGTCGAAGGTCCAGGATTCTGTTTCAGAGTTTCGTCCAGGGATAATCTAAAGTCCTAAAGACTGGGTTCCTATACTTATACCAAGTTTAGGGGTTGGACTACTCTGTGGCCCCACCTATGGGTGGGTCAGGGCAGAGGGTGGCTACACCCCTTTCCCTTTGTCCAGTTTGCGCCAAAGCAGGGGCTGCAAGCCCCTGATCCGGTTTGAACTGGGGTATGCACAGGGACACCAAGTGTGCCCCCAGTGCAGGACTTCAAAGCACCCGAAAGTGCTCCCGCCCAGCCCCAATACACATTATCCTGTCTGGGGAGGTGGTCACACCTCCCTGGGACAGGAAACCTATTGTCCAGGCCTCCCCTGCCGGAGTTTCGTCCAGCAGCAGGAGGCCAGACTCGTGTCTTTGGCAGCAGCATCCATTTTGTGATGCCAGGGCTTTAGAAAGAAGTTACCGGCCAGGCCAGGGTTAACATGTCTCTCCCTCTAGAAGGGTGGAATGCTACCCCCGCCGCCAGAATTGGCGGGGGTAGTATTCCAAGATGTTTGACACCAAACACGACATGTTTCGGTGCAGCCATTCCAAAGTCAGCATTTAACGCGAGGTTATAATGCGCTTAAGAGTATATGGTCAGGCTGCACTACAAACAGCATCAGAGAAGGGTCTCCGAACGCTGCAGAGGGGCCCTGCTCATGCAGGGGCACCCTCTCACATAGGAACCACGCACTCTGCCTTCAGGATTGATAAGGCCTGCTATAGGAGTGACTTATAGGTTTATATGTGTGTATGTATTTAGTGATAAAGGTAACCTATATCACAGTAAGGGGTGCATGCACCACCTTACCCAGGCTGCAGTAGCAGACCTGTGGTGTCAGTTTGGATGGCCTTCCAGGGGTGGCATAATACATGCTGCAGCCCCTGGTAGGCCTCTGAGGTACCTATGCCCTTGGTACATAGTGTACCATATACTAGGGACTTATAAGGGCACTCCAGATTCCAATCAGTGATGTGCCTAAGGCACATGGAAACCATTTTAGAGAGGAAGCAGCTAGGCTGGGGTTCTGATTAGCAGGGCCCCAGCCAGACTAAGGTCGAAAAACAGTGAAGCATCAGCAAAAAGTGGGGGTACCCATGTGAAGCAGATCCTACTCTCCTACACAACCCCCCAAACGTAGGGACATTAAACTAACCTTGCCCAGTTAAGTCTTCATGTTCTAAGTGGAAGTACCTAGAGAGTCCATCTGCATTGGCATGGTTACTCCCAGGTCTATGTTCCACTGTGAAGTCCATCCCCTGTGGGAAATGGACCACCTAAGGAGTTTGGGGTTTTCACCCTTCATTTGTTTTAGCCATAAGAGGGGCTTATGGTCTGTTTGAACAAGGAAGTGAGTACCAAACAAGTATGGCCTCAACTTCTTCAGAGCCCAGACCACAGCAAAGGCCTCCCTCTCAATGGCTGACCAACGTTTCTCTCTAGGGGTCAGCCTTCTGCTAATGAAAGCTACTGGCTGATCCTGACCTTCTTCATTCAATTGTGACAGTACAGCCCCTACCCCCAATTCAGATGCATCAGTTTGAACAATGAACTTCTTGGAGTAATCAGGACTCTGTAGAATGGGAGCAGTGCACATGGCCTGCTTCAGGTCATCAAATGCCTTTTGACAGCTAACTGTCCACTGAACCTTTTTGGGCATTTTCTTAGAAGTTAAGTCATTCAGGGGTGTCCCTATTGATCCATACCCCTTGACAAATCTCCTATAGTACCCAGTCAGGCCTAAGAAGGCTCTCACCTGAGTCTGGGTAGTTGGAGCAGTCCAGTCCATGATAGTCTGGATCTTGCTCTGCAAAGGTTGAACCTGGCCTCCACCCACAAGGTGGCCCAGGTACACAACCTGACTCTGCCCTATCTGGCACTTGGTGGCCTTGATAGTCAGGCCTGCCTTTTGCAGGGCCTGTAAAACATTCCTGAGGTGGACCAGGTGATCCTCCCAGGTGGAGCTAAAGACAACAATATCATCTAGATATGCTGCACTATAGGCTTCCAGACCTGTGAGAACTGTATTCACCAACCTCTGGAAAGTGGCAGGTGCATTCTTCAGACCAAAGGGCATCACCACAAATTGATAATGCCCACTAGGGGTTGAGAATGCTGTTTTGGGCTTTGCAGTATCAGCTAGTCTGATCTGCCAGTAGCCAGCTGTCAAGTCAAATGTGCTGAGATATTTGGCTGAGGCCAAAGTATCTATTAGCTCATCTGCCCTTGGTATTGGATGGGCATCAGTCCTAGTGACTGAATTGAGACCCTGTAGTCCACACAAAACCTCATCTCTCTTTTTCCACCACTGGTGTGAGGTTTTGGTACAAGGTCCACTGGACTAGCCCAAGGGCTATCTGAGGGTTCAATAACTCCCAACTCCAACATTTTCTGGACTTCAGTCCTGATACAGTCCCTGACATGGTCAGGTTGCCTATAAATCTTATTTTTAATAAGCAGACTGTCCCCAGTGTCCACTTCATGAGTGCACCAGGTGGTCTGACTGGGTGTCAGTGAAAACATGTGTCTAAACTGATTGAGCACCTGTCTACAATCAGTTTATTGCTGGGTAGTGAGGCTGCCTGCCAAGGCTACACCATCTACTGACCCATCGTCAGGGTTCTGTGAGAGCAGGTCAGGAGTGGGTCACTCTCTTCCTCCTGCCCTTCATCAGTAGCCATGAGCAAGCCCATGTCTGCCCTGTCCACATATGGTTTTAACCTGTTGACATGGAGAACCCTGTGGGGACTCCTGGGTGTTCCTAGGTCTACTAAGTAGGTAACCTCACCCTTCTGCTCAACAATAGTGTGGGGTCCACTCCATTTGTCTTGGAGAGCTGCTGGGGCCACTGGCTTCAACACCCACACCTTCTGTCCTGGCTGGTAAACAGTCAGCACAGCCTTTGGTCATGCCAGGCCTTTTGAAGTTCCTGGCTAGCCTCAAGGTTTTTAGTTGCATTTTTCATATACTCAGCCATCCGGGAGCGGAGACCAAGTACATAGTCCACTATGTCTTGCTTTGGGGGCTTGAGAGGTAACTCCCATCCTTCCTTCACCAAGCACAGTTGACCCCTGACAGGGTGGCCAAACAAAAGTTCAAAAGGGCTGTAACCAACCCCTTCTGAGGTACCTCCCTATATGCAAATAAAAGGCAGGGCAAGAGTATGTCCCATCTTCGCCTAAGCTTTTCTGGGAGCCCTTTAATCATGCCCTTCAAGGTTTTGTTGAATCTCTCAACTAAACCATTGCATTGTGGGTGATAGGGTGTGGTGAACTTGTAAGTCACTCCACACTCCTTCCACATTGCTTTTAAGTATCCAGACATAAAGTTTGCACCCCTGTCTGATACTACCTCCTTAGGAAAGCCCACTCTTGAGAAAATTCCCAGGAGGGCCCTTGCCACCACAGGTGCTGTAGTGGTCCTAAGGGGAATAGCCTCTGGGTACCTGGTGGCATGATCCACTACCACCAGGATAAACCTGTGCCCAGATGCTGTTTGGGGATCCATGGGACCAACAATGTCAATCCCCACCCTTTCAAAGGGCACCCCCACCACAGGTAGTGGTATCAGGGGGCCTTTGTAGTGCCACCTGCCTTGCCACTGGCCTGGCAGGTTACACAGGAGCGACAAAACTCCTTGGTGTCTTCAGACATGTGGGGCCAGTGAAAGTGAGGGACAATTCTGTCCCAA
>CAWUFW010017239.1:0-271880 GCA_963921515.1 Calotriton arnoldi
CGGGCGTGTGGACTGCTGCGTGCCGGCGGTAACTGGTGGTTTTTGCATCCGCCAGCACGGCGGTTGTGCTTCCGCCCGCCATCGTAATGAGCCCCTTAAACTGTAAAATCATAAATTACACAATTAAAACTTATTTCAAAATTAAAAACTATTACTATTAAACAACTAATTATAAAATAAGTCAAATCTATTTGATACCCACCCTTTACCCCTTTAAAAGTAAAAACTACACCCAAAATAAATATCAAATAATTAACATTAATTAACAACCATATATTAAATAATGAAACACAAATTACTTCCTGACGATTACCCCTATAAACAAAACACACACCTAAAATTAATTACACAATTGCCATGATTAATTTTTAATTAAATTAATTAATATCAATTAACAAATAATAATTATTTTTAAAAAATGTACTTGCCACCCTTTACCCCTATAAACCCCAGAACACACACGCAAATGTAATTACACAATTACCATAATTAATTACCAATTAATTACTTAATATTAATTAACAACAACTTAATTCATCAATAAAAAAAATTACTTCCTACCCTTTACACCTATAAATACCAAAACGCACACCTAAAATTAATTACACAATTACAATAATTATTTACCAATTAATATTAATTAGCAACAAATAATTAATTAATTAACAATAAATTACTTTACACATTTAACACTAAAGCATCTCAATTAAATAAATATTCATAAATAAAAAATAATCATTAATTTAATATCATTAAATTACTTCCGACCCTATTCTCCTATAAACCCACAACCCGCTGCAGAACTAAAAAACGCAAAATTCAAACAATTATTTTTTATAACAACTAAAAATGTAACACATATATTAAAAAATATTAAAAAATTCTGATACAAAAAAAGATATCAGACATATAAAATATATACTAAAATACATAACATTAATTAAAAAATGAATATTTTTAACAACTATATTTTTGCAAACGATATTAAACATATTTTTTAAATCGATATTACTTACCTTAAGTCGATATTCTTGACCACAGTATTGTTGCTGTCGATATTTATCACTCGCGATATTTATAACTCGATATTTCTCGATATTTCTGCCAGTCGATATTAAAAACTCGATATTATGTCTGCACACCATTGAAGAACTTACCTGATGATTGACATATATTGTAGTATTAGCAAATTGTACACAAAAGTTTTATCTTTTTTAATTGAATTAAAAACCAAGTCAACGGTGTTGTTTTCTGTATTTATAAAGAGCAGTAGATCACTATTGTTGACTATTGTCACTACTCACTATCACTGCACTGCCTTTGGAGCATCTATTACATTTGTGTTGCATGTACATGACCTGACACTATGCAGTGAACAAAATAACCATATGTGGATGTAGACACATTTATTAAACCAAGGAGGCTTAGGCTTAAGAGCCTTCTCCGAGGGAACCATTGTTGTCTTCAATTGCAAATAACCACAGGAGTGCACTTTCAAGGCCTCCAGGTCCACAGTGGGAAAACTTAGAGGGGCCGATTCCGATTCGGGCCGGAATTCTCTCCGACCGAGCCGGACCCGGAGAGAATTCCGACCGAATCGGACCCTAGCAGTCCGACCGAACGAGTATGATGCGCACGCATGCAATCGGACTCGATTCGGTCGGACTCCCATTGAAGTCAATGGGAGCCTGTCGTACAAAGCGTACGCGGGCTCCCATTGACTCAATGGGTGCGAGGCGGACAAGGGCGCTCCCTACAGCGTGTACGCGTCCATGCGCATTGCGGCGTACATGCACAGGTAGGGGGGACCCATGGGTCCCCCCTGTGTGCGACTCGCGCGCCTACGCGTACAGGGGGGTCCGACGTGGACCCCCAAAGTCCGGCTCCGACAGCTCTTTCGAGCCGGACGGTACGAGTCGGTCGGACTGCTTGCGGCGCGCATCGTACTTACCCGGCCGGGAAACGTCTCCATAGCGCGGTGCGAGTCGTGTCCATGCGAGTCGGTCGGAGCGTGTTGAAGCCGCGTTCGAGTCAGTCGGCGATTTCGCGGGTGCTTGCATCGTACTCGCTCGGCCGGACCCGCGTACGATTCGGTCGGGAAACAGGGCTCCGAATCGGATCCGGTGAATCCGAATCCGATTCGGAGCACTACCGGCCGAGATCGGAATCGGCCCCAGAGACTCTTAGCATGTCAGGCAGAGGGCAACAGCTAAGTCAGAACCAGGTCCAGATGCCACTGGTCAGCAGGGATTCTCCAGTGGATAATCTGGGTTTTTTATGTTCTGGTAGACACCCAGTGGATCAGCCTTCAGATCCTTGGAGATTTTTCTGCCCTTGGATCCCAAGTGGAAGGGGGTTCAACCTCCTCAGGTCCTTCTCACAGGCCTCAGATGCCAAGTGCAGCATGGTCAGTCTATCTGATATCCTTTCACAAGTCCAGCAGTGTTTTGAGGACGGCTGGATCAGGGTACAGCTTTGTAGAGTTCACCAGCCTAGGGGTGGAGGACATCCCAAACAACTCCTAGTCCCTCTCTGACTAATGGAGCTATTGTTTGCAAGTCCTAGTCTACTTACATTGTTAGTACTTCCTGTGTGCTTTACTGCAACAGGCCCAAAAAATGTGTCAAAGCAAAATAAAGATGGCAAAAGTCTTTGGCCACACCAAACTTGGGGTCTGAGGCTGCGGGCTTGAGTGGGTAGTGTAGTGTGATAATCCTAGTGTCCTGCGATATCAAACATTAAAGTTCAGTTTGAAGCAGGCACTGTATATGTAATAAACCCAGAGACAGATGTCTGATAGGACAAGAGCAGGGTCCTTCAGAAACCAGGCAGGGGAAACACAAGAATTGTCCTGGCATCCTGTGTGCTCTCTTTGAAGGGTGCATAACTTTTACATGTGCTTCAGACAGACCTGTCATGCAGGATCTGACACAATGGTGGCAAAAGGTAGGGTATGGCCCTACCCTGCATATTCTCAAAGGAGTCATCTCTGCCCATTCAGGTGAGCCTATAGTGTGCTCCTGGCAGGAATTTCACACCTCTTTCACACCTTCTCCCGGATTGAGCACAGGTCGAGAGAAGCTGGAGAATTAATGCAGATTAGTCTCTAAGAACTTCAGGCAGTAAAACCACAACATTTTAAAAGTTACTTTTCCCTAATATTTATTAAAAATTCGACTTCACCATTAAACTGGTTGTTTAATCACTATTAACATTAGTAGTTTATTTGTTTTTTTTGCTGGTTCAGATCTCAAGATACAGTATCAATGTTTTCATCTGTACTCTGATATTCTCCATAGGACAACTAGGCCTGCCACAGTGAATTTGTTTTTTAGGGATTTGTCACAGTAGGGATATGGTAACATAAATTTTCTATAGTTCTGGAATTCTTCTTTTAAATGCTATGTACCCTACACAGTGGGCTATGATATATATAATAGGGGTGACATAAACTGGAGGATTTTATGTGTCAAAAGGGTCATTTTAACAGGTCACATTGCAGGTTTTACACTTCAGCATGCAGGCTACAATAGTAGGCCTGCAGCCATGTTTTACTTGTCACACTAGTGGATGGCAAATTAAGTGCTTGATTCCAAAGGTGACATGTAGCTTTCCCTACCATGGGTGCAGTTTCTACACCATATACTATGGCTATATAGAAGAGTTAAATATATCTGTCAAGGATTACCATATTTCTACATATTTAAAGGGTCAGAGCACATACATTGGCATCTGAATACCATTTTAGAGAAACACAGGGCACGCACAGGCTATTGGGCCCAACCGTGGTGATTGAGGCCTTTTACTTCTCATGCCTACTATGGATTCTAAGCAACTTCTGCACTTGACTCTCAGGGTAGGCGTGGTCAGAGCAGTCCAAGGCTCCCTTGGGGGGCAGAGGGGTGGATACAGATTAGTGAACACGGGTTCGCAGCATCCATGGAATGCCCCAATGCCCCACTAGTAGTCAGAGACTCAAAATTCAACTACGAATCTGATTAAAAGTCAATAGTGTTCACCTAGGGGATGTCAGGTCCAAAGCAAGTCTTACCTGCTCTGGCAGAAGTGAATCATTTGGGGTTGTGGAGTGTGCCCCTTCCACGGGTGCTGGCAGCTGCTCTAGTTCAAGTCAGATGAGTCAATAGCACACAGACTCAGCGGCTGCACTCAGCAAGTGCAGGATCTCTCCCTCATGGTCATGCTCCTGCAGCAAACGGAGGTATCCTGCGGCTTTCTCCTGTGGGGTAAGTGCTCACAAGCTCCTGATGGTGTGAAAGCTACTACGATCCTGTTCTTGGTTCCACTTGGGTGATGGGGCTCCCACAGCATCCTCACTCATACAACATGGTCGAACCAGTCACAGTCCTTGTTGCTTCTAGTGACCTACAGCCCACCACCTCTCGCTGTCCACAGGCTCTGGCACAACCAGCATGGCAAATATATCCACAACAGCCCCGCCTGGCATATGAGCTTGCTGCACCACTGGGACACAAAGCTTCTGCCCTTACCGCATGGCAGTCTTTCACCTCAGTGGTCCTTCCTGGCATACTGGGATGTCGCACTAGTACCACACAAGGCTTCAGCCCTTCCCGCATGGCAGTCTTCATGCCAAATATCTTCATGGCAGCCCTCACCTGGAATACAGGGGTCACCAACTCAGTCCTGCGCAAAGGCAATGACCTTTTCTGTGCAGCAGCTGTCTCCTCACACCGGGAGTCTAATCAACAGGGATCCCCACTGGACTTCACACCATCCAACACTCTCCTCTCCCTCACAGGTCACACTGGTATTGGCAAGCAGGCAGGCGCTGGTGCCCCAGGTTCCAGCTCCCATAGGCTTCGATTCTCTGGGTGATGTCCTTTCACCCAGCAGGGAGACTAGCAGGCCTTTTACCTCAGTCTTGGTCACAGGCAGAAGTCTTGCAGAGCTTCCCATACTCACATAGCCCGTCTGGCTGCTTGGCAGATGACGATTTTTGAGATCTGAACCTCCCCGTCTTTTAGTCCATTTCCAGACACTAAGGGGCCGATTCCGATTTAGGCCGGAAATCACTCCGACCGAGCCGGACCCAGAGAGATTTCCGTCCGAATCGGACTCTAGCAGCCCGACCGAACGAGTACGATGCGTACGCATGCTATCGGACTCGATTCGGTCGGACTCCCATTGAAGCAATGGGAGCCGGTCGTACAATGCGTACGCGGGCTCCCATTGACTCAATGGGTGCGAGGTGAACAAGGGCGCCCCCTACAGTGGGTACGCGGCGATGCGAATCGCGCCATACATGCACAGGGGGGACCCATAGGTCCCCCCTGTGTGCGACTCGCGCGGCTATGCGTACAGGGGGGTCTGACACGGACCCCCAAAGTCCGGCTCCGACTGCTCCTTCGAGCCGGACGGCGCGAGTCGGTCGGACTGCTCGAGGCGCGCATCGTACTTGCCCGGCCGGGGAACGTCTTCATTGCGCGGTGCGAACCGTGTCCGTGCGAGTTGGTCGGAGCGGGTCCGACCCGCGTACGAGTCGGTCGGCGATTTCGCGAGCGCTCGCATCGTACTCGCTCGCCCGGACGCACGTACGAATCGGTCGGGAAAGAGGGCTCCGAATCGGATCCGGTTAAGCCGAATCCGATTCGGTGCCCTACCGGCCGAGATCGGAATCGGCCCCTAAATGTCATTTAGAGTCTGAGTCTTTGAAGTTTTATTTTGAGGTTTTGCTTCATTGAAGGGCATGCTCCTGTTAGGTTGGAAATCCTCCCCTTCCCATGATGCACTCGTTATGCTATATTAGGTTAGCCATGTGTGGCTAAATAGACGCCATTTATATTTATGTTATGTAACCCACTGAGTTATTCTTGCCGCATGTGAACCTTAGTTAGCCAGTGTGACTCCATTTTGTATTTCGCAATCACTAGAAGACTGCTTGGGCTGTGTTCGTACTAGGCCTTATTTTCTAACCCGCTTGCCTCAGCAGAACACTGTACTTCGTTATTATTTTTTCTCCTGTTCAAGGCTGTAACTCGACTTGCTAATACACTGTTATTCTGTTAGCACATTCCGATCTCTACATGTAGCTCTGCTCCCACGTTAGGAGACGCTGAGTCTCGGCACAGTGGCCTTGGAGTATAGATAATGCACCCATCTGGCAGGTATTAGCTCATCTCTCTGTACCCCCTTTGTTCATGCCCGGCTCAAGCTGGTAACTTTCCATTAGAGGCGTGGCCGAAGTCTCCAGAAGGGTTTATTATGTATTAGCGTACCCTCGGGCGTCAGTCCCCTCGGCAGACATCTTAGGATGAAGGTCTGACTGGGCTCCTCTGCAGAGTATATATCGAATAAAGTAAGTTTGTATTCTCTACTGTCAGACCGACTCTTCATTTTGGGGAAGGCATAGCAGGTGGTTGTAAAAGACCCGCGTGGCCTTAGAGGGCCACGTCCTTCAGTTGGCGCCTGAACAGGGACTCCACAAAGTGTGGCCCCCTCACCCGTAATCCGGTCGCAGGGGCCGGGGTGGTGTCTGGTCGGTCAGGCAGATCTGGGCCCCATATACACAAGACCGAGCTTGGTTCTCGCAGCTGCCCCGCCCTTCCGATCGGGCAGATCCTCAGCTAGTGGTCACCGGCTGGGGTCCTGAGAAGGCGAAACCTTGGAGCTGACCGTTTGGTCTGAAGAGTCAGCGGTGGAGAATAATTTGACTCGACCTGTGTGCACCAGGTGAGTGACTTGGTTCTTGGGAAAATGGCGCCATTCTTGGTTGACACGAGCCTGTGGGCTGTGTCCTGATGCAGTCTTCAGACTGTCTTGTCTGCAGTTTCTGAACTGCCTTGCTTGAACGGCACGAGTCGATGGGCTGTGTCTAGGTACGGTTTAATACCGTCTTGGTTTGTACTTGGTGGGTTTGTGGACCCTTGTAAAGGACACAGAGGGTTTGCGAGCAGTCTGACGGACCAACTGGTAATTCGGTTTGCGCATTGAAAAGGTCTGTGGCTGTTCGCAAACAATCTGCCAGGCCAACTGGTAATTGGCGTACATTCGAAAAGGTCTGGGGCTACGGCCTGTCCTCTTGAACTTGGTATGATTTTTAGACTGCTGTCTTGAATTTTATGCAGCCTCTAGGCTGACAGGTGATGTGCTCGTGTGTCTGGTTGTTGCGTGGTCTGTGGATTGATGCTGATGACGATGCTGGTAGGATGAGTGTTTGAGTGAGGAGCGACTGTGCCTTCCAGACAGTTGGGTTGGTTTTGAGCGATTTTTTTACTTTATTTTTCCTGTATTACCGTTGTTGGTGTTGGTCCGTTAGGGACAGTGCATGTGTCTTATATTAAGATGCCTTGTTTAAGTAAGTTAGGATGTTTTGGATGCCGGTGTTGTTCTTCTGATGCTCGGTTGGAAGAGAGCCAGCCCGCACCTCCGGAGGGTACCCCAAATTTTGACATATATGTCAAGCATGGTATTGGCAAAAGGAAGAAGGGTACGAAGTTCCTTAGTGCCTTAAAAATCTTAATCAGAGACCTAGTTATAGTCACATGAGGCAGGTTGACCTGTCAGTTGAGTAGTGGGAGGAGAGGAATTCCTCCTTTCGGAACTAGTGCCCTCACACACCCAGCAAGCTAGGTGTCATGCTTCATCATATGGGCCTGCTCCTCGTCAGTCGGCGCTGCAATACCCGACGGACACCCATAAAGGGGCTCTTTATCGGAGATCTTTTGTTCCTTGCCGTTTGGTGCCATGGGTGTGAGGGCCCTAGTGTGTTTGGATGTAGTAGTGAGTAGGATGATTAAAACAGGTCAGGGGTCCTATGGAACCAACTTTATTCTAGCAGGGTCCCTGCCTGATTAAAAAGGGGGGGAGAGGCGACTATCTGACTATAATGGGTCACGATAAGGGCGCTCTACTCCTGGTGGGTCAACACGTTTCTCGCCTATTTGTCTGGGGGATCAGTGGCGATTCTTCAGGACCTTAATGTGAAACTTATCTACACCCAGTGGTACGGTGAAAACCTACCTACCACTTAGTGGATCAGCGGGAAATGTGCCCGCGAGTTCAATGGGCAACCTGCAGGGGAAATACAAAAATTTCCAAAAACAAGATAGATCTTCAATACAATTGTGAACATATACTAGAATTCTGCTGTCATACTTAGGTGAAGATCACTGGTGACTGCTCTGGTGAGCAGACGTGCCTGTTTGATAATACACATAGGGCCTGATTCTGATGCGGTTAGGAAAGCATTCCCACCTAGGGCCTGATTCTGATGCGGTTAGGAAGGCCTCCTAATGGCATTTGCTCCTTCCAAATCAGATCGGGAACGTGTCTTCTCGACCCAGGGCCCAATTCTGATGCGGTTAGGAACATATGCTCCCATTGAAGTCAATGGGAGTCCAACCAAATCGTATATGGAAGCATCCGGATGCATCGTACTCCGTCGGTCGGACTCTCCCGATCCGAGTGGGTTGGAAACCATTTCCAAACCGATTCGGTCGGGAAGCTTTCCAACCCGCATCAGAATCAGGCCCATAGTATGTGCATACCAAGTGGTGTAAATCATATCAATCATGTGACTCAAGCTAAAAACGTGGCACAAGTTAAAACCATGGTGCTGGTTAAAAATGGTGAAGAATTGGCTGAGTGTGTGTCCTCAGTTGTAACAGTGAGTCCCCAGTCATAGAACTCACCTAATCGCTATTTAGTGAGTGCCTCATCAATTCCAGCGGGCTCTGGATACATTGGAGATATGTGTCTAGAAAATGTAAAAGGGGGTCAGCATTTCAGTGAGGCTCGTAGTGAAACCTTCCTTCAAAGGCCTCTAAAAAGCCCCGTGATACAGAGGCCAGACAGTGGTGCTGAGCATGGAGGGGTGGTGCGGCTGGTAGAGCACCCGTCCTGCTTTTGTAGAGAAATGGTCCCTATCGCGGTTCCGGTTTCCAGAAAAAACGGCCACAACTTTCACAGGTAGTCAGGGGACCCAAGCATGTATGGGTTGTCTCCCTGACAACCCATACATGCTTGGGTTGTCAGGGAGACAACCCAAGCATGTGTCATAATGTGGTCATAATTGCGGAGCCGTGGTTGGATATAAAGGTACCTTTTTCTCACTAGGTAGGTACAGAGTCACCCATTAGCAGACTCGAACAAACATAGCCCTCGCCGCATACCTCTGCTGTCGCTGATACTCGGAGGAGTCTTAGAGAGTGTTCCATTGACTCACCTGGTTCAAGTAGAAACGAGTGGTAGTCCTACCCCGCACTGCTGGACCCGGGATGGTAGTTAGCTCTGAGAACGGGTCCTTCTTATACCTGCCGGTGTTCCTGCAGGTCCGGGGCATGGGGAGCCAAATGGTTTCAGCTGTGTACTGGGCATGTCACATGACGTTCAAGGACCGCCGGGAGAGATGGGTAAAGCGTCGGCCATCTTAGAGTGTTGTGCTATAAACCAAGAGGGATGCGTGGTGGTTAGTATTCAGTCCAGGCTAATTATTTTCAGGGATATTCACTTGAAACGCTTACTGCATAAGTTACTATTGTTCAGTGTGGATAGCAAGCTAGTCATTTAGGATGCCGATTCGACGTTTTCTGCGGTGTTATGAGAAGGCAGAGTGTAATGGATTTACACGTCGGCCATCTTGGAGTGGTGTGACTGCCTATTACCAAGAGGGTTGTTATTATTAAAGCGGAAATAGGTGGATTTACGCTTCGGCCATCTTGGAGTGGTGCGACTACCTATCACCTAGTTGGTTGTTTTATTATTAAAGCGAAAATAGGTAGCAGAGTGTTAAAGGTACGCGGTTATATTGGGCAGGTCATGGGAGCTAATGAATTACCCATTTTAACAGGTGAGAGTATTTTAAATTGAAAGGAGTCAGTGAGTTTATTATTACATACTCCATTAGGCATGTGGAACAGGGAAGAGTTACCATTTGGTAGTGTGGCATGGTTCATGTACAATACATGGGAAATTGCTCCCTCGGTGTGACTCATATCACCATATAGTCCTAGGTGTTAGTCCCTGCCATTAGTTAGTTGTTGGTGGCAAGGGAACCCCAAGGAATCTCATCATTCAGACCCTGCTGATCAGTATTAAGTTGGTGCACCCATCTTTGTTCAATCCTAAAAAGGGCCCCCTGTGTTGTCTGGGGGCGGGTTTCTAAGACTATCCACTGTAGACTGTCAGGGGAGTGTTTGAGTTACTTGCAATGAGTGTATAGTTTCGTGGTTGTACGTTGGCATCGAATGTTACTCTTGTGTTCTGTGATTCGAGTTTTGACCATCCTCATAGTCATGCCTATATACATCATATCACAGGGGCACATCATCAAGTACACGCATTGAGTGGTGTTACAGTTGGTGTGTTTCATGATTCTCCATGTAAAGGAGTCCGAAAGGGTTATCTCTTTTGTGGGTTTGGTCTGGGGACATACCGCACAGGAGCCACAAGGGTAGTGGCCCTGGACTGGCAGAAGGTCCCAGAGTGATCTCTGTTCATTTGGTCTTATTGTTTTCGGTCTTGTATGTATTAGCATGTCTTTCAGGTTTTTTGTTCTTTTGTAGGCAAATCTGGGTTTGGGAATTTGTAGAGACCCTGTGTTCAGGATTCCCCAATGCTTGTTCATGACACCCTTTATCCGGTTGGAATCCGGTGTATAGGAGGCGACGCAGGTCAGTATGTCAGTAGGCTCTTTAGGAGTGACTTCTAACAGAGCCTCTCGAGGATTGTTCCTGGCTCTTTTCATTGATTGTGCCACCTGTCTTTGTGGGTACTGTCTCCTTATTAAGTTCTTCGCTAAGGATTCGGCCTCCGTCTTGTAGTCACTGGTAGAACTACAGTTACGCCTAATGCGAAGAAATTGACCAAATGGTAAATTATCTTTCAGGGCTCGTGGGTGGTGGCTGCTGTATAAAAGTAAACTATTACGATCAGTTGGTTTCTTATATATGGTGGTGCTTAGCTGACCGTCAGTGAGTCTGATGTTCAAGTCCAAGAAAGGTATGCTGGTGGATAAAATAGTGTGGGTGAATTTCAGAAATTCATTCTGGGTATTTATCCACCGGCAAAATTCATTGCACATGGTCATGTCTCCTTTCCATAGAACGAGTATGTCGTCTATAAACCTCTTCCACAGTCTCAGGTTTTCTGCATAGGGATTACTAGGGTGTAAGATGACACTCTCTTCAAATGCTGCCATGTAAAGGCAGGCCACACTAGGGGCAAACGTACTCCTCATAGAAGTCCCCTGAGACTGGTGGAAGAGTTGGGTTTTGTACTCAAAAAGGTTTTCTGGTAATGCCAAAGTGGCGCATTCCACTATGAATGACACTGGAGTGGGAGATGTCCATGTTACCTTCTCTAGTGCTGTTTCAATGACTGTCAATGTGGCTTGTTGGGGAATGTTAGTGTAGAGTTGTTCCACATCTAGTGTTACCAATAAGTTGATTTCATCTGTGTTTCTGGCGTCTCCTAATATGCGTAGAATATCTGTAGTATCTCGCACATAGGAGGGAGTAGATTTCACCAGTGGCTGGAGGAAGTGATCGCAGAATTTTGAAAGAGGCTCTAATATAGAGCCTATGCCTGAGACTATGGGCCTCCCCGGAACTGGTGTGGTCCCCTTATGAATTTTAGGCAGTGTATAAAAATACGGTGTTCTCGGATTTTTTGTTGTGAGGAAATCCGCCTCCTTTTTGCTGATCCAGCCGTTGGCTTCAGCTTCAAATACCATGCTGGAGATTTTTGTTGTTAGTCTGGGGGTGGGGTTCACAGTGATGGGTGTGTAATACCTTGTGTTGTCAAGTTGGCGTTTGCACTCAAGGTCATAATCAGTGGTAGATTGAATCACTGTTGCCCCACCCTTATCAGCCTGTTTGATAGTGATACTTGTATCTTCTGATAGTGACTTGGCAGCTGCCAGTTCACTTTTGGAGAGGTTATGGAAGGGAATTTGCCCTGTCTCTTGTCTAAGGTCTTTTAATACTGCCTGTTCAAAAGTCAACACCTCCACAGGAATCATACTGCTATTGGGGGTGAAAGTAGAAGGGTTTTGTAGTCCTGTGTCTTGTTGAATAAGTTTTGGTCTATCCTGAAAGAAGGCTTTTAGGCGGATTTTTCTGAAAAAGTTTTGTATTTCACATTGATCCCGAAATTTGTCCTTTCTAGGGGTGAGGACATATCCTAGACCTTTCTCTAGTACTGATTTTTCCGTTTCTGTGAGGGATCTGTGTGAAAGATTCACTACTAGAGTCTCCTGCCCTGAGTTTTGCTCCTCGTCTCCATTGGATTGGGGGGTTGGTCTTGCCATTGTACTTGTTTCTGTGTGCCTCTTCTGTGCCCTCTTCCTCTGCCCCAGCCTCTGCCTAAAAAAGGAGGGTTACCAGTGAGGAAGAACTGTGGTTGGCCTTGCGGGTACATGGGAAATGGCCAAAAGGGGTGGGGCGGACCGTGGTAGTTCGGTGTATTATAGTTCGGGAAGTTCGGGCAATTAGGCCTTCTGGGGTCGCTGTTGCCCCAACTCCCAGTACTGGAGTCACTGCCAGATGAGCCCTTCCTACTACTGGTATCTGTACCTTCATCAGAATAATAGCTGTTCTTAGCTGATGTATAATCCGCCTTCAAATATGGATACACCTTTTCTGTTCTGAATTTTTGAATATCCTTCTGCAACTTATTGACTTTTTGTTTCATTAGATAGTCTTTATTCTCTGCAATCTCGTTATTCAGCTCAGCTAGCTTAGATTTGTACAAAGTTATCTGAATTGTGGTTTTTAATGCTCCTTCTGCAATCTGGATCCTAATCAGAAGGGCATCTACAATCCTTTTCGCGGTGTTAATGATCAGGATGAGCCAGTCCCTAGTGCACTTCCATTATCTTTCAGGGCTCGAGGGTGGTGGCTGCTGTATAAAAGTAAACTATTACGATCAGTTGGTTTCTTATATATGGTGGTGCTTAGCTGACCGTCAGTGAGTCTGATGTTCAAGTGCAAGAAAGGTATGCTGGTGGATGAAATAGTGTGGGTGAATTTCAGAAATTCATTCTGGGTATTTATCCACCGGCAAAATTCATTGCACGTGGTCATGTCTCCTTTCCATAGAACGAGTATGTCGTCTAAGGTCTTTTAATACTGCCTGTTCAAAAGTCAACACCTCCACAGGAATCATACTGCTATTGGGGGTGAAAGTAGAAGGGTTTTGTAGTCCTGTGTCTTGTTGAATAAGTTTTGGTCTATCCTGAAAGAAGGCTTTTAGGCGGATTTTTCTGAAAAAGTTTTGTATTTCACATTGATCCCGAAATTTGTCCTTTCTAGGGGTGAGGACATATCCTAGACCTTTCTCTAGTACTGATTTTTCCATTTCTGTGAGGGATCTGTGTGAAAGATTCAGTCCAGGGCCACCTTGTGGCTCCTGTGCGGTATGTCCCCAGACCAAACCCACAAAAGAGATAACCCTTTCGGACTCCTTTACATGGAGAATCATGAAACACACCAACTGTAACACCACTCAATGCGTGTACTTGATTATGTGCCCCTGTGATATGATGTATATAGGCATGACTATGAGGATGGTCAAAACTCGAATCACAGAACACAAGAGTAACATTCGATGCCAACGTACAACCACGAAACTATACACTCATTGCAAAGAACTCAAACACTCCCCTGACAGTCTACGGTGGATAGTCTTAGAAACCCACCCCGAGACAACACAGGGGGCCCTTTTTAGGATTGAACAAAGATGGGTGCACCGACTTAATACAGATCAGCAGGGACTGAATAATGAGATTCCTTGGGGTTCCCTTGCCACCAACAACTAACTAATGGCAGGGACTTACACCTAGGACTATGTGGTGATATGAGTCACACCGAGGGAGCAATTTCCCATGTATTGTACATGAACCATGCCACACTACCATATGGTAACTCTTCCCTGTTCCACATGGCTAATGGAGTATGTAATACTAAACTCACTGACTCCTTTCAATTGAAAATACTCTCACCTGTTAAAATGGGTAATTCATTAGCTCCCATGACCTGCCCAATATAACTGCGAACCCTTAACACTCTGCTACATATTTCCGCTTTAATAATAAAACAACCAACTAGGTGATAGGTATTCGCACCACTCCAAGATGGCCGAAGCGTAAATCCACCTATTTCCGCTTTAATAATAACAACCCACTTGGTAATAGGCAGTCGCACCACTCCAAGATGGCCGACGTGTAAATCCATTACACTCTGCCTTCTCATAACACCGCAGAAAACGTAGAATCGGCATCCTATATGACTAGCTTGCTATCCACACTGAAAAATAGTAACTTATGCAGTAAGCGTATCAAGTGACTATCCCTGAAAATAATTAGCCTGGACTGAATACTAACCGCCACGCATCCCTCTTGGTTTATAGCACAACACTCTAAGATGGCCGACGCTTTACCCCATCTCTCCCGGCGGTCCTTGAACGTCATGTGACATGCCCAGTACACAGCTGAAACCATTTGGCTCCCCACGCCCCGCACCTGCAGGAACACCGGCAGGTATAAGATGGACCCGTTCTCAGAGCTAACTACCATCCCGGGTCCAGCGGTGCAGGGTAGGTCTACCACTCGGTTTCTACTTGAACCAGGTGAGTCAATGGAACACTCTCTAAGACTCCTCCGAGTGTCACAACAGCAGAGGTAAGCGGCGGGGGCTATGTTTGTTCGAGTCTGCTAATGGGTGACTCTGTACCTACCTAGTGAGAAAAAGGTACTTTTATATCCAACCACGGCTCTGCAATTATGACCACAACTCCATAGCTCCAGGGAGACAACCCATACAAGCTTGTATGGGTAGCCGTTTTTTCTGGAAACCGGAACCGCGATAGGGACCATTTCTCTACAAAAGCAGGACGGGTGCTCTACCAGCCGCACCACCCCTCCATGCTCAGCACCACTGTCTGGCCTCTGTATCACAGGGCTTTTAGAGGCCTTTGAAGGAAGGTTTCATTACGAGCCTCACTGAAATGCTGACCCCCTTTTACATTTTCTAGACACATATCTCCAATGTGTCCAGAGCCCGCTGGAATTGATGAGGCACTCACTAAATAGCGATTAGGTGAGTTCTATGACTGGGGACTCACTGTTACAACTGAGGACACACACTCAGCCAATTCTTCACCATTTTTAACCAGCACCATGTTTTTAACTTGTGCCACGTTTTTAGCTTGAGTCACATGATTGATATGATTTACACCACTTGGTATGCACATACTATGTGTATTATCAAACAGGCACTTCTGCTCACCAGATCAGTCACCAGTGATCTTCACCTAAGTATGACAGCAGAATACTAGTATATGTTCACAATTGCTTCCAGATACGATTTGGTTGGACTCCCATTGACTTCAATGGGAGCATATGTTCCTAACCGCATCAGAATTGGGCCCTGGGTCGAGAAGACACGTTCCCGATCTGATTTGGAAGGAGCAAATGCCATTAGGAGGCCTTCCTAACCGCATCAGAATCAGGCCCTAGGTGGGAATGCTTTCCTAACCGCATCAGAATCAGGCCCTATGTGTATTATCAAACAGGCACTTCTGCTCACCAGAGCAGTCACCAGTGATCTTCACCTAAGTATGACAGCAGAATACTAGTATATGTTCACAATTGTATTGAAGATCTATCTTGTTTTTGGAAATTTTTGAATTTCCCCTGCAGGTTGCCCATTGAACTCGCGGGCACATTTCCCGCTGATCCACTAAGTGGTAGGTAGGTTTTCACCGTACCACTGGGTGTAGATAAGTTTCACATTAAGGTCCTGAAGAATCGCCACTGATCCCCAGACAAATATGCGAGAAACATGTTGATCCACCAGGAGTAGAGCGCCCTTATCGTGACCCATTATAGTCAGATAGTCGCCTCTCCCCCCCTTTTTAATCAGGCAGGGACCCTGCTATAATAAAGTTGGTTCCATAGGACCCCTGACCTGTTTTAATCATCCTACTCACTACTACATCCAAACACACTAGGGCCCTCACACCCACGGCACCAAACGGCAAGGAACAAAAGATCTCCGAGAAAGAGCCCCTTTATGGGTGCCTGTCGGGTATTGCAGCGCCGACCCGACAAGGAGCAGGCCCATATGATGAAGCATGACACCTAGCTTGCTGGGTGTGTGAGGGCACTAGTTCCGAAAGGAGGAATTCCTCTCCTCCCACTACTCAACTGACAGGTCAACCTGCCTCATGTGACTATAACTAGGTCTCTGATCAAGATTTTTAAGGCACTAAGGAACTTCGTACCCTTCTTCCTTTTGACAGTCTAGGGCATGTACGCTGGACCTTACCAAAAGCCCATTGTCCCCTCTCTTTGGATTAAAAGCATGGTATTGGCCCTATTATGTTTAGCACATTGTGGAATAAATATACGAGGGACAATGCTGAGCTGCAATGGCCACTAACTGGCTCATTTGATGAACAAAAAATAAATTTCCTGCAGGACAAATTGTTTGCTAAAAGGAGTAGGCAGTCTATGTTTGATTCCTTGAGAGTGTGGCTGAAAGAAGCAAAGCAGCGACGCATGCGAGCAGAGAAAGAGGTTTGAAGGAAGCAGACACAAACGATTACGCAAAAGGCGGTAGCCTATGAAAGGGAGAAGACAGAGAAAGGCATAGAGCGTGCAGATAGGAAGTTTCGTCTGCAGACTGGCAAAAGTTATGTTGTTAGGGAGGAAGGAGATGAGCTTGTTGAGGAGCTCTTGGACTCTCACCCTCCACCTCCCTATGCAGCACAGCGGATATATCCTACTGTCCCCATATCCCCATCCTCGACCTCTGGGGCTGTTCCCTCAGATGCTTCTGGTACTGCTGCCTCGGCCCCAGCCCCACTTGCTTCTCCGACCTTGGCCCCACTTGCCTCCCTCGTATTCCCACCAGCCAGAGGAGGGGACACTGTCACTTCCCCCGTACTATCTCTTCACTCTCCTGCCACGTCTCTTGGCTCCGCCTCGTCCACTACCCTCCCTTTTACACCTACAACTTTGTCCCCCTACATGATGGTACCTGTCTCTGCATCCGTCCCTTCCCCTGTGGGTGTAATGCCCCAAACACCATTGCATACTGAAACGCCTTCACGTGGACTTCCTGGGGCCAACTGGGCGGCAGCACGAGACCACATAGAGAAGGTGTTGGTGCGCTCTGCTGTGGGTACTGAGGAGAAACAGATGGTGGCGAATCAGGCAGCTCAATGGGCCCGGGACCCGATTTATAGTGTGGAGTGTTATGAAGGATTATGAGCCCTTCGTACAGCAGCATGCCCTTAAGCACATGTCCGCCACGCTGATAGCGTTGTGGGAACAGTGTTTCCAGGGTACCGCACCGCAGATTATCTATGACATACGAGACAGAGTATATGTTACAGACATGACCCGAAAGAAGTTTTTAGCAATGTGTCTGCACTAGTGGGTTACCGAGGCAGGTTACTCCAAAAGGTTCCGATGTTAGGGACACAGCAACCCATGAGGGAAGTCCATCCCATTTACCACCCTGAAATACCAGAATTGCGCGACTCTACGGATACCGTAATAAGACCCCGAGTCAATGCTCAGTTTCAGGAGCAATGGATCTATACTCCTTGGAAAAGGAGCAAGGTCCTTTCCCTAAAAAGCCAGTTACCGGAGCCAAGGAAAAACCTCACTGCATATTATAAAGAATTGACAGAGGCGGCCTCCTCCACAGTGATGACATAGAACTATTTTTCGGCTTGTTGGTACCGGTAGATATATGGAGACAAGTCCACACGCAGGACCATGCCCTGGAGTTGGGTGGCACATGGGACGAGATTAGAGCATGGGATAAAGAGCGCAAGCCCGGTGAGAAGCCAAAGGCAGAGTTATTGGCTTTACCGGGGCGTATTATCGCCTACATGCACTCCCTTATCCCACCGAAGAAGGTGGATTGGGATAAGTTGACTGCGTGTCGTCAGAAGAAGGACGAGAGTGTGTCGGATTTCTTTACCAGATTTGAAGGGGTGTTCCTAGATTTTAGTGGTCAGGATTTGTCACAGGAGGGTGATGTCCGTTTGTTTGTGAACAGGTTTGTCACTAACTAACTCCGTGAGGTTGCCACTAGGTTACAGGCTTCGGAAAGTACCTTGACGACTTCCTCTCCGTCAGTCATATTGAGTATGGCACAGTATTATGAACATAGAGAGAATGAGGACAAGGAAAAGGTAGAAAAGAAGTCGAATGAATTGAAGACGAGGGTGTTGATGCAGCAAGTTGCGAGAGGAAGAGGTAGAGGACGAGGTTCGGGTTCGGGTCCACGGCCACCCTGATCTAACAGGGGTGGTGCTTCAGATGCCCCCGTGGGACCCAACCAATGTGTGTACTGTAAAAAGGAGGGACATTGGTGGAACAAGTGTCCGGAATTGTTGCAGAAAGGTGGGGCTCCGAGAGATCAGGGGTTTGGAGGGAGAGGACGAGGGGGAGGAGGCCGAGGGGGGACGCAGTCAGAGGACGCATCTTACAACAGGCAGAGTGGAAATTATTTTGACGACCCGCGGGGAAGGCAGTACTACCCCGACGACTATGATATGGATGAAGTGACGGGGTTGTCTCATAGCTAGGATAGCCAGGGGCAGAGCGAGGGACCAGTTCCGGTGCCTGTAGATCAGCGTGGACCGTACGTTACTGCAGATTTACAAGGTACCTCCGAGAAATTCCTAGTCGATACAGGGGCTATGAATAGCTCTGCTTCCCATTCACTGGTCCCGGGGGCAGCTCTGTCTGGCAAAAATAATGTTTCGGTGGGTTTCTCAGGTGGGCCGGTTATTAGCCCCATTTCCAAGCCTCTTGCGTTGACTATCGGTCCCTTTACTGTTGACTCACCATTTCTACTAACGTCCAATTGTGGGGAGAATTTACTAGGACTAGATCTGTTAAAAAGATTGCATGCAACGATTTATTGTTCCCCATACGGCGTTTACATGACTGTTGGCCCACGAGTCGCCTATGCCAAACAATGCTTCGCAGAGGATGACCCCCTCCCTACCGAGTTCCGAGATGTGCAGCGCACGTTATGGGCTACATACAGATGTGGGGTTGCTTCAGATCCCGCCAGTTTCTATACATGTAAAGGATAATGCCAGGTTGCCCCGAATTCCTTAATACAAAATATCCCAGGCAGGAGAAAAGGCCTTATTGCAAATAATACAGGAATTGATTAAGTCTGGTGTGGTTGAAGAGACAGCAGCGAATGTGTGCAATAGCCCTATTCTTCCTATTCTTAAGAAGGCACCTTTGGACTGTTCTGACACCCATTGTGATGTGTACCGTTTTGTTATTGATCTGAGAGAAGTCAATAAAATTGTGGCTCCCCAGTATCCTGTGGTACCTGACATCACCACAATCCTGACCATGATTCCACCGACAGCTAAATTCTTCTCAGTGATAGATTTGAAAAATGCTTTCTTTAGCATACCACTCCATCCAGATAGCCGCTATCTGTTTGGATTTGCATTAGCCGGACGGATATTTAGATTCTGTCGTGCTCCACAAGGCTATACAGAAAGCCCCAGTATTTATAGTCAGGCTTTGAAAACACAATTGGATTCTTTAGAGCTTCCCTCTGGTAATGTGTTGCTGCAATATGTCGACGATCTTCTTGTGGCCTCAGACACTGAAACAGGCTGTAAAGATGCCACGGTTAAATTTCTGCTACATTTGGCACACCACGGACACAAGGTGTCCCTTTCAAAATTTCAATATTGTCGACAGGAGGTCACCTACTTAGGTCACCTACTGTCGAAGGAGGGTCGCAGACTAACACCTGAGCGCATAGCTGCTATCACTAACATGCCTGTTCCTAAGACCCAACGCGAGGTACGCGCGTTTCTGGGGATAACTTCGTATTGTCGTCACTGGATCCCGAATTTTTCCTTACTAACAAAACCCCTTCTTTACCTCACTGCCAAAGACGTGCATGAGCCTTTGCCTTGGACACCTGCATGCCAGCAAGCTTTTGAACAATTAAAGACTGCGCTTTGCTCTGCTCCTGTGCTTGGTACTTCTGACTATCAGAAGCCTTTTGTGCTCTATGTACATGAGGCGGACGGTTGCGCGCTTTCTGTCCTAACACAGAGTTTCGGTGGTAAGCAGAGACCCTGCGCTTACTTCTCTGCCATTTTGGATAATGTCGCCAGAGCGCTCTCGAGCTGTCTGAGGGCTGCCGCAGCGGCAGCGGTATCTATCAGACAATTGGCAGGGCTCGTTCTTGATACTGACCTCACAGTTATGGTACCTCATGCTGTGGACACGCTTTTGAACAAGACAAAGACGCAGCACCTTACCAGTGCGCATCTCACTGGATATGAGCTAACATTATTTGCTCCGCACATTACCATTAAAAGATGCGCTACTTTGAACCCAGCCACATTACTACCCCTCCCTTCGGAAGAAAAGGACAATGATGTCCATGATTGTTTATTTCGAACTGAGGAGGAAACGAAGGGACTGGTAGACCTGACTGATGTCCCCTTATCTGATCCCCAAGGGGAACTATATGTCGATGGCTCTTGCTTCAAATTGCCGGATGGCACCACCACTGCAGCATATGCGATCACCACGTTACACACTGTAGTTGAGACATCTCGCATTCCATACCAGTCGGCCCAAGCAGCAGAGTTAGTCGCCCTTCTAAGGGCCTGTGAATTGAGTGAGAGACTGGCTGTTAATGTCTACACTGACAGCCAGTATGCCTTCGGGGTGGCTCATAATTTTGGGCGCCTCTTGGCAGAGAGAGGTTTCCTGACCTCACACAGGCAGAGGATACAGCATGGTCCACTAATACTTAGATTGTTATCAGCATTGACACTGCCTGATAAGTTGGCTATAATAAAATGCAGCGCCCATAGGGCTATTACAGATAATGGTGGGGGGGTAATGCCTTTGCAGACCAAACAGCTAAGGAGACAGCTAGATCGAAGATGAATAAGATGTTTGTGGCAGGTCCTGCTAGATGGGTTCCAGACAATGGGATGTTTGAGGATACAGTGGAAAGTGTGAAGGAGATACAGAGAGAGGCGACTGTAGATGAACTGGAAATGTGGGAGGAGAGGTCAGGGCGTTTGGACGAGGATGGGTGTTGGACTGATTTGTCAGGGAAGCAGAGATGGTTGTTGCCCAATGCTTTCGTCCTCCCTGTAGTCACCATGGCTCATGGCGCAGCGCACATTAGTGCCAAAGGAATATGCAAACTACTAGACCCAGTATGGCAGAATGATAATATCCCTAAGGTCGCCGCGCACTTGGTGAAGCACTGTATTATCTATCAAAGCACAATCCTGGGAAGGGCAACCCTACACCTGCTGGTAATTTTGCACCGCCTTCCTTCCCTTCCGAGGTTCTCCAGATGGATTTTATCGAAATGGAATGAGTGAATAACTTGAAATATGTACTAGTGGTAGTTTGTGCATTCAGTAAATGTATGGAGGCCTACCCCACTAAGGAGAATACGGCCATGGCAACGGCGAAGGCACTTTTAAAAGAGTACTTCCCACGCTACGGATTGCCACGCGTGATCTGGAGTGACAATGGGAGCCATTTCAATGCCAAAGTCATTGATCTGGTGTGTAAGGGCTTACAAATTACACAGACATTCCATGCAGCGAACCATCCCCAATCAGCAGGCCTTGTTGAAAAGTATAATGGCACTCTCAAACTGATGTTAGCAAAAATTCATGAAAGTACAGGATTACAATGGCCAGATGCGTTGCCCTTAGCATTATTGTCCATGAGAGTGATGGCGCATTCTAGGTCAGGGCTGTCACCCTATGAGGTCGTCTTCGGGAGCCCTGCAAATGTCTGGGACGTCCCAAGACCCAAACGTTTCTCCGAGATAGAGTACCCTCTTTTGATAGACTACTTGTACCAATTGTCTAAAGATCTTCGTTTTGTTCATCAACAGATACACACCACTCTGCAACCAGTACCAGAGGGGCCCGGGCATCGACTACAGCCTGGAGATTATGTTATGGTTCGTCATTTCCAGCGCAAGACCTGTCTGGAGCCAAGGTGGAAGGGACCTACACTGGTGCTCCTGGCCACCCGTACGGCGGTGAAGCTTGAAGGCCGAAAGCACTGGGTGCATGCCTCGCATGTAAAACGGGTGCCACTACCGCTCCCCTACAACGCCTGGGTTCGAGATGGGATCGCCTAGGAAGGTGAGCTGGTTCCCCGCTTCGTCCCTTTTTCTGACGCCCGGCTGAGAGGGGCGCAGACAGACAAGGAGAGTGGCGAGGCCTTATTTGAGGTGATTCCCCCTGAGATAAGGGCCGCCCGGATGCTCCAGCTCCTGGGGTGCAACAACCTGAGTCCCGATCCCCAGCTGAATCTGAGTTCTTGCCCCTGTTTGTGAATGACGAGGAGCCTGGGCGTACCAGGTACAATCTGCGGCCCCGACGGAAGGACGGTGCACCAGCAGGGCAACACAGGAGTTAGGGAAGGACTTGAGTTTAGGGTGTAGGCGCTGTGTCTCTGTTGCCTGCTTTAGATTAGAGTGAAGAACGCTGGTGCACTGAATGGACACTGGACAGGATCGCTAAGGGTATTTGCCCTGGAGGGAGGTTTCCCTATCCTGAGAGAAGAAGGATTTGTTTCTCATTAAGGGCCGCAATTGTTTTCTAGCAAGGGCTGCGATTGGGCAGCTCCTCCGTGGGATCGTTTGATGAACGATAGGAGCCTGCCTGTGATGCTCATAACGGACACAGGAAAGAAGAATACCCCTCTGGTTGGTTGTATTGTGGTTCCGATTCTTAAGAACAGTTCCTAAAATGTATCCCTTTGGTGGTCCTATTCCGGATGAGGAGCAGCCCTTTGCGGCTCCACGCCCCGCTCCACATGGCCCTGTTTGGTCCTCCTGGTTCCCTAAGACTAAAATAGTGTTTGTGGAAATAATTTTGCTCTCTCTGATATTTGTATTTGGGGTGCTGTTCTTCCTGGAGGAGAAATATCCTGTGCATGCTTGGATAAGTACTACACTGACACCTCCTGAGCATATTATTGGTACCTTAGCACCTCACAAAGAAGAACACCGGAAGTCCTATAAAGATAATGTTTTTATGCAGATGCTGCATCAAACACATGCTGTTTATAACACAACGAAATGTTGGGTGTGTGGGTTGTTACCTTCTGTTACACATAAAAGTGAGAAATTGCTGCCTATGCCTCTGTCCTACATTAATAGCTGTGAGGGTTGGTTCACCTTACTTAGTCTGGTCCGCTCATTCACCCAGCCTGACTCTTTGGAACACAGGAGCACCAGTTCAAGTGCTCTGACAATGAATGTGTATCCTCAGCATAGGCCCCCACATGGTGTTTCCCCTGGAGATGGGCGATTTGATTGAGTATTCATGAGTTCATGCCTCAGAGCGGCAGATCGAGGTAGAAAGACAAACAGAACAGGAATGGATAGAGGCAGGTTCTCACAGTTCAATGTATCTGAATATTACCAATCCTTCCAAAGTCGCAATGTTACTGAGGATAAGCCCATACCCCTGGCGGTCATAGATATACTGGTTCCCTTTTGTGTCCAAGGGATGGGGGACACAGAGGTGGGGAACAGTCGATGTAACACCACCTCCATCTTGAGAATGCCCAAAAGTCCACCATTGATCCCACCACCCAATGTTTATTTTGTTTGTGGTGATCGTGGTTATGTTTGGTTACCTGAGGGATGGTCTGGGCGAAGCTACCTTTCTTACCTCCTTCCCCCGGTCTATTTAGCTCCTCCCAACTATCCCAAAACTCATCGCTTGCAGCGTAGGGATGTCCCAGTTCTCCGAGTGAAGAGGGTTGTCAATACAGACGATATTGACCAGACAGACACTTCCTTGCAGCAGTTTACTGACATAATGAAGGGCTTCATACCGTTCTGGGGTCCCGTGTTCAATAGCCGCAATATTCGACGTCTGGCCAGAGTAGTCGAGGGAGTCATTAATACTACTGCAGGTATACTGACCAATATTACAGTCGAGCTCCAGGCTATGAGACTCGTCTCGCTTCAAAACCGGATGCTTTTAGATGTTATCTTAGCTGACAGAGGTGGAGCCTGTCGCGTCATCGGCAGCAGCTGCTTCGTCTTTATCCCAGATAGCACTCCCACTGTCTACTCCGCAATACAGAAATTACACAGACTTGCCTCAGAAATTCATTTAGACAATGGCTCATGGTCCCTCACAGGATGGCTCTGAGGTCTATTGACATCATGGGGTTGGAAGATACTACTCGTCTTAATAGGTATTGCTGGTGTCATCTTTACTTGTTGCCTGTGTATTCACTGCCTCCTGGTGTGCTGCACTTACTGTGTGACTAAGCTTACCCCTACTCCTAGGTTCTCAGGACGTGATCACAAAGTCCCCACCATGATGATGCAAGAGATTCAGTCAATTATGCAGATAGATGAAGGAATATTTGAATATTGAACAGAGTTTCTTTGATGCTTGCATTTGCTTTGTTCCCGCCTTGACCAATGAATGACTATGCAACTCCTCTCTCCCCACTTAGAATTGTAAAGACCCTGTCGGATAGCAATAAAGCTTTTAGCCACACACGCTAAAAGGAGGGTCTGTTAGGTTGGAAATCCTCCCCTTCCCATGATGCACTCGTTATGCTATATTAGGTTAGTCATGTGTGACTAAATAGACGCCATTTGTATTTACGTTATGTAACACACTGAGTTATCCTTGCCGCATGTGAACCTTAGTTAGCCAGTGTGACTCCATTTTGTATTTTGCAATCACTAGAAGACTGCTTGGGCTGTGCTCATACTAGGCCTTATTTTCTAACCCGCTTGCCTCAGCAGAATGCTGTACTTCGTTATTATTTTTTCTCCTGTTCAAGGCTGTAACTCGACTTGCTAATACACTGTTATTCTGTTAGCACATTCCGATCTCTACATGTAGCTCTGCTCCCACGTTAGGAGACGCTGAGACTCGGCACAGTGGCCTTGGAGTATAGATAATGCACCCATCTGGCAGGTGTTAGCTCATCTCTCTGTACCCCCTTTGTTCATGCCCGGCTCAAGTCGGTAACTTTCCATTAGAGGCGTGGCCGAAGTCTCCAGAAGGGTTTATTATGTATTAGCGTACCTTGGGGCGTCAGTCCCCTCGGCAGACATCTTAGGGTGAAGGTCTGACTGGACTCCTCTGCAGAGTATATATCGAATAAAGTAAGTTTGTATTCTCTACTGTCTGACCGACTCTATATTTTGGGGAAGGCACAGCAGGTGGTTGTAAAAGACCCGCGTGGCCTTAGAGGGCCACGTCCTTCACTCCTCTACTCCCTTTTTCTCTTGAAAAGCAGCCTGTCACAGCAGGGATGTCTCCGAAACTGATAATTGCACAACAATGGCCATGGGATTGACTATAGTTCACACCTTGATATCAGCCATAATATTTGCATCAAAAGGTTAGCCCAGGTTAGCCCATGTTAGTATGATACTGAGAATCACCCATGAACATGGGATATATGTGTATGGGTGTCATCTGCATGTATTATACACTGTAGCTTTTGTTGTTCAATAATCATTTCTTATATTGATATTAAAGTGCAATGACTTTAATGCTGATAGGATGAACCCTTTGGTACACAGTATTGGACTTGGCATTCTACAGACTCGATGGATCCTATCCCTATCATTGGCTTTGGCAGCTCAGAGTGCATTGGTCCTCTCACAAGTCGTGACTCAGACCTCAACCAAATGCTTAACATTCGGCTTATGTTATCATAGTCAGATCAAGGACAATGAGAACTGTCTGATAGCTTTCTTGAAAAGAAATTAGACAGTAAGCCTTGATCATTGTTCATGTAATTTCCATTCCTCTCATTGGTCTAAAGCATGATCCTGAAGTATATTATGCTGTTCCACACACTTTTATAGTTGCTTCATACTTCCTCACTGAGGATTTTAGTTCAGAAAGGGTAGTTAGAAATTGGTTATATTAGTGGCCAGCAGTTGCTTCTTTAGAAGTAGTGTAACAACTACCTCCTAAAAAATTATTTGACATTATTTTATCAAATAGGTGCCTACACTATGGAAGCAACATGTTTATATACATGATGAACTTGATTCACACAAAGTGAAACTATGCAGGGCGCAAGTCCCTAATCTATGTTTTAACATACAGTTCACGTGAACCTCAGAATATAGGGTTACAGGCACCAAGGCAAGAAACATTTAATGTGGGGACCAGAAGTTATGAACTCACGAATACACAACCATAGAAAGTAATGCGTATTTGAAAAGACAATCGTATGCTATAAAGTGAAAGAGAGCAGATTGTGGGCACCCTTTGTGGCAGAACAGCAATGGAGCGATGTTAGGCAGAGCTTAATCGTGCATTCTGGACACAGTTTACCAGTGTACTTAGTTTTTTTCATTGAATTCAAATACCACCAGGAGGGAGCATGGGTACGCTGCAGGTGGGATGAACTCCATGAGTTGGATACACCGGTTCCTCTGTGAAAAAACTCTGGGATGGATTGACCTTGAAATCATAGGTTGCGTCATCAGCACACCATCCTACCTTTTCCAGGTCTCATGGTTCTCATTCAAATTTAAGAGAATATGTGGAAGTCAGAATCTGTCAGCAGAATAAGGCTGTAGGTTGCAATTGGGCAGTCTTCCACAAGGGTGGATACTTTCCCAGTAAAGTCTCTTTGTTTCTTGCAGCGAAAACCTCCAAGTGAAATTGAACTGGAAACTTGAAAATTGATGCTGCAAATGGTGTCCTTTGTCAAGAACCCACAGCACACTGTCCTTTATCAAAAATCCTCAGCACCTGGTCCTACACACCGGTTGTATATCAAAATATTGACCACAACAATATCGATGTACAGAAATCACCAAAAATATATCAATGGAACATTGTCATCCTATAATTAAACAAGAGAAGCATAAAATATTGACTACAAAAATATCATTGTACTAAATATCGTAAACAAAAATAAAGGAATACAAATATTGTCATCCCGAACAAAATATCAAAAATAACAATATCGGCTTCAACAATATCGTCTTTAATACATAAGAAAATTCATATATTTAAATTACAGTCTAGTCCAGTTTCAATTGCCAGGCCAGGTCCTCCCAGAACCAGAAAACAAGCAAGCCAGGTCCGGTTTCACCCTCAGTAGAGCTAATCAGCCAGGTCTAGCCTGGTTCCAGCAGCGAACAGAAGGGAATCACATCCTCATGAAAGCCACCGAACTACAGGGCAGAGAAGTTGGCTGAAACATTTTGACAATGAATGGATGTTTGGAGTACTAAGACCCCTATACAGAGACCAGAATATTTTCTTAATCGTATCTGAGAAGTGCGAAAGAAACCATTATAGTATTAGAGGTTGAGCCCATTCTGTATGAACTCGGTGATGAAGCGTCCCGCGCTAGTGAGTGAGGATCACTTAAACATAGGAAATTAGCAAGAAAGATGACCAAAAGGCCTAGCTCTAAAGATAACTACATAAAGGAATGTCCCTGTGTGAATATTTAAACAATATTCCATAGTGAACTGAATTTCCAATTAAAACCTTTCCGATCATAAAGAGAGCTATGTGACATCTATTACCCACATGAACCATGAAATCTTTCCATAGGCAAATGGAAATGCATACAGCACACATATATCTCGATCAATTAAATTAAGAGTTAAGCTAGCGTTTAAAATAAAATTGATGAATTCACAATATATTTATTACTTATTACCATGCAAAAAAATTGAAAGAATTTTTAATAATAAAGACATTTAAATATACAGTTTATTAACAGGCACCTTTATTGCACAGTAACATTAGCTTATGTACAAACAAACATTTCACACACACACGCATGCACGCGCACACACACACACACACACCCTTGTTTCTATTTGGATACTCTTTGGCACCCTTACTGCATGACATCATCACATATTCCGTAACTGTACGACCCTCACAAAAAAAGTCCGTTTTTCTACCAGTCAACGTATTTTGGGTGTGTTTTGATTACATTCTGCTAAGCCTTTGTTGAGACCTGGGCTGGGTATGTAGAAAACACAGCTTCAAAACGTCTTACAATTCCTCAAGTACTAGGAATTTTATGGAAATATATTTTAAAAGTAAAGAAATTGTAGTGGTGTTTTTTTTAATGTAAAATTGGATTATGATAATCAATTTTTTGTTTCTACTGCAACCAAAAAAGACGGGAAAAGTAGGGAAAAACACGAGTTAAACAGAAAATGACAGTGAGGATAAGGACAAGGGAGGGAGATGGAGAAAGCAGTGACCATGAAGAGGCAGTGAGAGGGAAGGGAAAAGAAGGTCTCAGGAGTTCAGATCTTCTCCTTAAAAGTTACAGAAAAATAAATGCTTGAAAAAATAGAAAATCTGGTGGAGACATGCCAGGAATTAAAAGGGGCATCAAAAAGGACCTGGTATAACAAGGATCCAAGTAGGGGGATTCAGGGAATTTCCCCCGTGCAGGCAAAAAGCAAACAAGGGGGAGAAAGAGGCCTCTGCAGCATGGAGGATGAAGTCTCATCCGTGGAACCTATTAGCTTTACCAGTGCTTGTATTTTTCCTTTTATGGCCTCCGTGCAATGCCCTACAGTCATTTAGACCATCTTTATTTGTAAGTTACTGTTCCTAAGTGGTGAATGCTGTTTTAGAATGAAAAGTTGAAAAAAGGTATGCATGGCATGCTGTGTATTTTTGGAAAAGTGAAATAAATTTGCACAGGATGGAAAGCGGAGAGTGGAGAAGGAGACAATGAAAGCACGTTGGAGCTGCCAGGTCCACAATTTTTTTTTTTAAGGAAAAATAAATAATTAAATGACATAGAGCATCAAGACAGGGGGCATGAAAGGAGTGCCAGAGAGGAAGGGGGAAAAAGCAGGAATCTAGGAACACAGGGCTTCCATGGAGTGTTCAATACAAATTTTAAAAAAGAATCCCCTGAGGTACGCAATGGAAACATACAACTCATTCAATCATAACACCGTAGCTGTGGTTCCTGCCAATGTTTAGAGTTGTGCGCAAAGGGGCCAAGCTATGGAAGGAGTAAAGTGCTCTGAAATACTGCCTTCCTGCCAAACTGTAAATCAGCCACTAAGTTGCAAAGGATTCCTGCTGCCAGCTGTGTTGAAGATTAAGTAACTACATAAATTGCTGAATAATGGGGTGGGCTAGGATGTTAGGGATGGGTTGTTTAACCAAGAAATAGTTATTAAATGTAATTCAAGTAGTGTCAGCTATCACAGAAGAATATACCACCACCTGCCAGGTGTCTGTGAGTTATGAAATAACAGACAAAGCAGCACGTGTCATAATAGCCAACGTTAGGGTGCCTGGCCCATTAATCATGTCCTCAAGGATAAGCTTTTTTTTGTGGTAAATATGCACATTTTTCTTCGAACATGGTAATTTTAACAATATACATTAAATGTGTCCCTAAATACGGATTTATCGGTTTAGTAAATACACTTTGGCCCCAAAATATCACACTGTCGTATGGATTCTCATTTAAAACACAAAAAATCTAAATAAACATACATGATTTTCATCCAAGTTTCAGCTCTATGGCATAGAAAAGGTGATCAATTAAATAGTCAACTCTGTTGTCAGTAACATGGCAGATCTGAATTGTGTTATCGCATGTAGACTAGCAATAACAGGTCAAACGTACTGTGAGGCTGGGAGGTGTCTATCAACTCCAGAGACCGATATCCTAGCTCCATTGTCACTAAGCAACTGAAGAACTTCAACAACTTGAACAGATAAGAAAGGTGCAATTAGCAGACTCTCAAAGAGAACGGCAAAAAAAATCATGTCAAAGAGTAGGGTGCCTCTAAAACGAGACCGGCTTGCATTTTGTTCATTGTTCTGCCTTTGTGATCACTGAGCCATGGATAGAACATGTAGGGGCATATTCTCAAGGACTCATCGCCGAATTAGCGACACTTTACCGCCACGAAAGTGGCGATAGATTTATCGCCCTATTCACAAGCCTGCGCTAACAGCCGACATTGTCAGTTTACCTGCGATAGCTGGCGCTAAAAACATCGCCAAGGCTGACAGCGACAACTAACGCTAATCATATGCAGAGTAGGCGTTCCCGTGCAAAAACTCACAATAACACCACTTCGCAAAATTCTCAACGACCAGCCAGAACGGCGATGCCGTCCAAAAACAGGCGATAAGGCACGTTAGCAGCAGGGACTTAAGACCTGCTTTTTCCTGGTCTTAAGTAGGACGAAAACCTGCAGTGAAAGGAAGCCCAGCCCAGAGCCACATCTGAAGACCAACAGATGCCATGGAGCTACTAATCATGCAGCTTGGAGACCCAAGAGGGCCACAACACCCACCGCCACCACCCCCAGGACCACCCCCCCCCCCCGGACTGCCAGCGAGGCAGCGCAGAACAAGACAGCCGACCTTCCAAAAACGCACCAGCCTCAGAGACTTAACACCAGAGGATGTCATTACCCACTACAGGCTCAAAAGGACAACCATCCTCCGCATCCTGACCCACATTGCCCACAGGCTGACGGTGCCAACACAGCGGACAACCAACATCCCTCCGCAGACAAAGCTGCTGGCTGTGCTTCACTTGTTGGCCTCTGGTACCTTCCAACCAACAACTGCCAGAGTCGGAAGAGTCTCACAGCCAGCCCTATCAAAGTTCCTCACACCTGTCTTGGATGCCATCATCAGCTTGATACCCCAGCACCTTCACTTCCCCCACACTGCGCAGGAACAGCTGGAGACCAAGCAAGGCTTCTACGCCATAGCTGGCTTCCCACACGTGTTGGGGGCAATTGACTGCACACATGTCCTACTTGTGCCCCCTGCCGACACTGCACACAATTACCGCAACAGAAAGCACACGCATTCCATCAATGTGCAGGCAATAGTGGACCACCGGGGACTGTTCACCAATGTCGACGTCAACTTCCCAGGCAGTGTGCATGATTCCTACATCTTCCGACAGTCCATCATCAACCAGCGCTTTCAGGATGGCACCTATGGAAATGCACTGCTCGTTGGTAAGCACCAACGGAACACCCCACACACCTCAACTCCACAATCATACAATTCACAACTGTGGGAATGCACACGTAACAAAATCACATACAACATGTGTTAGACTTGGCATCTTTTGGCGTGTTTCCCCTGACTTTTTGCTTTCTGACCTCCCGGTTTTGACTCTGTTTTTGCTGGTCTAATGATTCTGCGCACTTTCCTCACTGCTGTCCAGTGGGAAAGTGCAAGTGCTCCTGTATAAAATGTGTTATGGATTGGTGTTTCCATGATTGGCCTATTTGGTTTATGTGTCAGTCCCTTGTAAAGTGCACTGCGAGTGCCAGGGCCTATAGACCAGATGCTGTTGGTGGGCTGCAGCACTGGATTGTGCCACCCACGCAAACAGCCCGTAAAGTGTAACTCAGGCCTGCCATCGCAGAGCCTGTGCGCAGCCTGGGGCTGCCAAGTCGACTTGGCAAGTGCACACACTTGCAAGTCCCTAAACCTTCCCTTTGCTACATGTTAGTCACCCCTAAGGTAGGCCCAAGGTACCCCTGTGGGCAGGGTGCGTTGTATGCAAAAGGTAGGACATGCCCTGGTGTGTGTGGCATGTCCTGATAGTGAATTACAGCCTAGTTCGTTTTTCACTATTGCAAGGCTACCTGTTCCCCATAGGCCAGAACGGGCAGTTTTGATTATTACAGCTTATAATCCTAACTGACCCCGGGAACATGGTAGAAATTCGAGTTTAGTATGCCTGGACTCAGAATGATAAAATGCATCTTTTAGTGAAGTTGGTTTTAACATTCTGTGTTTGAAAATACCACTTTTAGAAAGTGGGTATTTTCTTGTCTAACCATCCAAGCCTGCCTCTGCGAGGTTGTGTATTCCTTGTCTGGAGTGTGAGTGACAGGGGCTGGGGGATGCCAGGAGACCGGGTGAGTCAGCACAGGGCTGAATAGCAAGATCTACATGTAGATGGGTGGGAGGAGTTGCACCTGGGCCCTGAATAGGACAGTGCCTTCCCTCCACAATGCTGGCTCCACCTCCTGTGGTGCGTCTGATGTCCCTGGCCTACTCTCTGAAAGAAGGGATGGAGACTTGTCAACAAAGTGCTCCAGAACTGGTTTGGACTAGGCAAAGGCCTCTCTGCCTTCAGAGAACAAAGGAATTTGGGATATAAATATTGGGGCCCTGACCCCATGAATTTAGATCTCGCTGGAATCAAGGAACCTGCCAAGACGAAGAGCTGGAAGAGCTGCCAGGAGGAGTACTGCCCCTTTGCTGTGTTGTTGCTTTGTTGGGTTGGCCTGCAGCTGCTGCTTCTGCCTTGGGCAGTGAAAGGACTGGACTGAACTTTCTACAAACTTGTGCTGAGTATCTCCAAGGGCCTGAAACCGAGCTGGCCTCCTGTTAAGAAGTCTCAGGGACTACAAAGACTTCACAAGCCTCTGGGTACCGCTTCTGGAACGCTGTTTCAGTTGCCACAGAGGAAGGGAACCGCAACCGACTCCGTCAACCGAATCCATCCCTGGCCGGTGACCTGCTTTCACCGCAGACCGCATCGCCCCGCTTCGCATCGCAAACCCTGGTCTCACCGTGGGCGACGTCCGACGACGCCAACATCGAGCCGCTGCTTGCACCGTGACCTGTGGGCACCGCAGTTCGCATCGCATCGCTTCACTGAACCAACCGGACCCGATCGACGCGGTCGCTGCAACTGGCTCAAGAGTCGTGACCGCACCGCATTTGGGGCACCGCTCGCACGTCTGCGACGCACCGCTCCGACTCGCACCGCTGTCCGACGCCAGCTCCCGCACTCCGGCTAGGTCGCCTGCATCGCAACCTGTCAGCACCGCATCGAGCATCGTCTCACCCTGCATCGCACGCCTTGGACTCACCGACTCCGTCTGCACGACGCTCATCGAGTCGCTGCCTGCACCGCATCGAGGGACACCGCACCTTGCATCGCTCCGTCTTGCACCGCAACCGCGACGAACGCCGACCGGCTCGTACACTCCGTACCAGCCACAACGAGAAAGGTACTGTAACCGAGTCTGTTCAGGACTCTGCTGGCCCGTAGCGACGCGGTCGGCTGGAACTGTTAGACTCTGTGGTTTTCAGCATCACGGTAGGCTCGGACGGAGCTACCGACTCGTACGAACTTTGTTTTTGAACTATTCCTGCAAAGAAGAAGTTAACTTATCAAGTATTCGTTTTTAAAGTATAGTATTGTGGATTTTTGTCGTAATTGGTCTTGTCTTGAGTATATAAAATATTGGTTATTTTTCTAAACTGGTGTGGTGTCCGTTTATAGTGCTTACACTGTATTACTGTTGGTTATGTGCAAATGCTTTACACACTGCCTCTGAATTAAGCCCGACTGCTCGTGCCAAGCTACCACGAGGGTGAGCAGGGGTTACTTCACGAGTGTAACACCCTTACCCTGACTAGGAAGAAGGGTCCCTACTTGGACAAAGGTGCAAACCCTTGCCAACTAGAGATCCCATTTCTAACATTGGTGTCAGCGGTGAGGATAGGACTTGTGTTTGCACTTAACTTACAGTGATTGGTGTGCACTACTACCATATCGCAGACCATTACGTACCACATACTGGTTCTTTTTCTTTTGGCCTATTTTTGATCTTGCCAGTTTTCAACTCACTACTTTTGTCATGCCTGAATCAATTGCATCATCCGTTGCATCTCTGGAAGTTATCTTTGAGGAGGATAGGTTGGAATCCTACGCCGTAAAGGAGTTACGAGCAATTTGTAAAAACCTGAAAGTCCAAATTAAAGGCCTCACAAGGAAGGAGGAGCTACAAAAGGCGCTGAGGGCCTGGGTAGCAGCCAGACATGCCACTGGGCAGCCTGGTAATCTCAGTGAGGAGGTGGAGGAGCCTATTTCCAGGGTGGATGTGCTTTTGGGTAGGGGGGAACCCGCCAGGTCAGGCAGCAGCAGTCTGTCCCCAGAGGAGCTGGAGGGCAGGTGGGAGGCAAGGCAGTTTGAGCTGCAGAAGCTCAGGCTGGAGAGTGAGCAGGAGGAGAAGAGATTGGCCATAGAGGAGAGGAAGATGCTCTTAGAGCATGAGAGAGAACTGAAGGAGCTAGAACTTAGGAGTAAGTCAGGCTCAGATGGTGGCAGCAATTCGTCCAGAAAGGCAGACAGGATTGTGCACATTCCCAAGAACGTAGGCAAGGAGTTCAAGAAGGGGGATGACATACAAAGGTGGTTTCAGGGTTATGAGGCAGCCATACACATGAATGGGGTCCCTGAGGAGAATTGGGGAGCAGGATTGTGGCCACTTTTCCCTGAAGAAGCAAGGGATGCTCTGATAGCTTTGGGTAAGGGGTATCACCTCACCTATGCTGACATGAAGGATGCCCTTCTCACGAAGTATGGTCTTACTCCTGAAAAGTACAGGGATCAGTTCAGGTCCAGTAAGAAGTCTGATGCCAACACTTGGTTGGAATGTGTGGATGTGTTCTGCAGGTCTCTGGATGGTTGGGTGAAGGGCAGTAGTGTAACAGATTTTCAGGGGCTCTACAACTTGATTGCATGGGAGCACTTGTCTAGTCTATGTTTTGCAGATCTGCGCCAGCACCTAGTTGATAGTAAGCTAACTGACCCCAGGAAGCTTGCTATGGAAGCGGACCGCTGGGTGAGTACCAGGGTCCACAAGAAAGCGTTTGGGGGAGACTCGGCCAAAGGTGGGCAGGGTCCCCAGCAGAAAGGTGGGGGGACAATGGTAAAGCACAGGAGTTCTCTAAAGGGCCCCAAACTAGTACCCAGGGTAAAGGTTCCCAGCCCCCCGGTGATAAGAAGAAAGGGGTCTCTACAGGGAAGCCTGTTGAGACCGGCCCCCGCAAGTGTTATGCATGTGACCAGGTAGGTCACTTTAAGGGGGACCCCAAGTGCCCGAAGGGGACACAGCCACCCACCGGTGGACAGTCCAAAGTGTTGGCTAGTGTAGCGCTTGGGGAGGAGGGGTGCCCACAGGAGGGTGGGGATCCCGCAGAAATGACCCTTGTCTCACTAGGGGACAGTGAGATGGTCCCAGGAAACCAGGTGCCCCTAACACAAAGAAATATAGCACCTGGGTGACCATTAATGGGAACAGGGTAGAGGCTCTCAGAGACACTGGAGCCAGTGTGACCTCAGTCCGGTGTCACCTGGTGTCTGAGAAGCAAGTAGTCCCAGGAGCATTCCACCAAGTAGTTGCTGTAGACAACTCAGAGCGCCAATGTATGGTGGCGCAGGTTCCGTTTGAATGGGGGGTCTCAGGTCCCTTGAGGGTGGTTGTGAGCCCTACCATGCCTGTAGATTGTCTGCTAGGAAACGACCTGGAGCAGTCCTCATGGAAGGAGGTTGAGCTCAGGTCTCACTTGGAGATGCTTGGGTTGCCAGAGTGGGCATGCGTGTCTACTCGGTCAATGGCAGCCAAAAGGGTGATCAAGAGGACTTGGAGCCTGAAACAGTGGCCCAAGTCCCTGCCAAGAGAAAGGGCAGGGGCGCGGGAAACCGGCCCCGAAGTTCCCACGACCGGGAGGAGGCGGACCTCGAGGGGGACGCCCGGTGCCTACAGGGGAACAGGTAGCCGAACTGGGAGACATCTCTGAGCTGACCCATTGGCAGCAAGAAGGGGGTCCCACCAGGGAGGAGTTCTGCAGGGAGCATAGCGAGTGCCCTACTCTGGAGGGTCTGCGGCGGCAGGCTGCAGACCAGGCAGCTGGTAATCAGTCCGGGTCACATCTGATCTACTGGGAGAGTGGTCTCCTATACAGTGAGCCTAAGGTTGCTGAGCCTGGGTCAGCCCGTGTGCTGGTGGTACCCCAGCGCTTCAGGACCTTCCTACTGGGTCTGGCTCATGACGTGCCTTTAGCAGGACATTTGGGGCAGGACAAGACCTTTGACAGGCTTGTCACCCACTTCTTTTGGCCCCAAATGCGAAGGCAGTCAGATGCACACTGCAGGTCTTGCCAAACTTGCCAGGCAAGTGGTAAGAGTGGGAGGAAGGTCAAAGCTCCTCTCCAACCTTTTCCTGTTGTTGGAACACCCTTTGAAAGGGTAGGGATGGATATTGTGGGGCCACTGGACCCCAAGACAGCCATGGGCAACAGGTACATCCTGGTCTTGGTGGACCATGCGACCCGGTACCCGGAGGCAATCCCTCTCAGGACAACGACGGCGCCAGTGGTGGGCCGGGCGTTAATGGGGATCTTTTCCCGTGTGGGATTCCCCAGAGAGGTGGTTTCTGATAGGGGGACCAATTTCATATCGAAGTATATGACATCCCTGTGGAAGGAGTGTGGTGTAACCTACAAGTTCACCACTCCTTACCACCCACAAGGAAACGGTCTGGTGGAGAGATTCAACCAGACCTTGAAAGGCATGATCAAGGGTCTAACAGAACCCATGAGGCGTAAGTGGGACGTCCTCTTGCCATGCCTACTCTTTGCATACAGGGAGGTGCCTCAGAAGTCTCTTGGGTACAGCCCCTTTGAGCTCCTGTATGGCCACCCTGTCAGAGGACCTCTGAGTTTGGTTAAGGAAGGCTGGGAGGCAGCTCCCAGGAAAACTCCCCAGGATGTATTTAGCTACATGCTGGCCTTTAGAAACCAAACTGCCCGCTTCAGGAAACTCGCTCAGGCGAACCTAGAAGCAAGCCAGGAAGAAATGAAGAGATGGTATGACCAGAATGCCACTCTGGTCGAATTTCAACCTGGGCAAAAAGTGTGGGTCATGGCCCCAGTGGCACCTTGTGCCTTGCAGGACAAGTGGACTGGGCCATATGAGGTAAAGGAGCGCAAAAGTGACGTCACCTACCTGGTGGATTTGCAGGCTCCAAGGAACCCTTTGAGGGTCCTTCACGTGAACCGCCTCAAGCCCCACTTCGAGAGGTCTGAAGTTAGTATGCTCTTGGCGACAGATGATGGGGTGGAAGAGGAGAGTGAGCCTCTCCCTGACCTCCTATCTACCAAGGAGCATGATGGGTCAGTAGAGGGTGTGATCCTCTCCCCTACTCTGACTCAGGAGCAGCAGGGGGACTGTCGCCAGTTGTTGGGACAGTTCGCCCCACTGTTCTCTCTGACCCCCGGTGTTACTCACTGGTGTACCCATGACGTGGACACCGGTGACAGCCCTCCTGTGAAGCACAAGATTTACAGGTTGACTGACCGGGTCAGAGCCAGCATCAAGGAGGAGGTCTCTAAGATGTTGGCGTTAGGGGTGATTGAGCCCTCCCACAGTCCTTGGGCCAGCCCAGTGGTCTTGGTCCCAAAGGCTGCGGCGCCCGGTGCCACTCCAGAACTCCGGTTTTGTGTGGACTACCGTGGGCTCAATGCCGTCACCAGGACTGACGCGCACCCCATCCCCAGAGCTGATGAGCTCATTGATCGGTTGGGAGCTGCCCGGTTCCTCAGCACGTTTGATTTGACGTCTGGGTACTGGCAGATTGCCTTAACCGATGGGGCCAAGGAGAGATCAGCATTCTCAACCCCAGAAGGTCATTACCAATTCCGGGTGATGCCCTTTGGGTTGAAGAATGCCCCTGCCACCTTTCAGAGGTTGGTCAATCAGGTGTTGGCTGGGCTGGAGGATTTCAGTGCCGCCTACCTGGATGACATTGCTGTGTTCAGTTCCAGCTGGGAAGAACATTTACAGCACCTTGAGAAAGTGTTGAGGGCTCTGCAAGGTGCAGGCCTCACGATCAAGGCCAGTAAGTGCCAGATCGGGCAGGGTTCTGTGGTGTACTTGGGACACCAGGTAGGAAGCGGCCAGGTGGCGCCCCTACAACCCAAGATTGACACCATTCTGGCTTGGGAACCCCCAAGACCCAGACAGAGGTGAGAGCCTTCTTAGGTCTCACCGGTTACTATAGGAGATTTGTTAAGGGCTATGGCACCATCGTTGCCCCCTTAACAGAGCTGACCTCTAAGAGGCAGCCCAGGAAAGTGATCTGGACTGAGTCCTGCCAGAAAGCTTTTGATGCCCTGAAGGCAGCCATGTGCACGGCGCCCGTGCTCAAGGCACCTGACTTCTCCAAGGAATTCGTCGTGCAGACTGAAGCTTCAGAGCATGGTGTGGGAGCGGTGCTCTCACAACTGAACGAAGAGGGCCTGGATCAGCTGTAGTCTTCCGTAGCAGGAGACTACTTCCCAGGGAACAGAGGTGGAGTGCCATAGAAAGGGAAGCTTTTGCTGTGGTCTGGGCACTGAAGAAGTTGAGACCATACCTGTTTGGGACTCACTTCCGGGTTCAGACAGACCACAGGCCCCTCAGATGGTTGATGCAAATGAGGGGTGAGAATCCAAAACTGCTGAGGTGGTCCATCTCCCTTCAGGGAATGGACTTTACGGTGGAACACCGTCCTGGTACAGAACACGCCAACGCAGATGGTCTGTCCAGGTTCTTCCGCCTTAGTGAAGAGAACTCCAATGGGGTTGGCTAGTTCTCCCTACTTTCAGCTGGAGGGGACATGTGTTAGACTTGGCATCTTTTGGCGTGTTTCCCCTGACTTTTTGCTTTCTGACCTCCCGGTTTTGACTCTGTTTTTGCTGGTCTAATGATTCTGCGCACTTTCCTCACTGCTGTCCAGTGGGAAAGTGCAAGTGCTCCTGTATAAAATGTGTTATGGATTGGTGTTTCCATGATTGGCCTATTTGGTTTATGTGTCAGTCCCTTGTAAAGTGCACTGCGAGTGCCAGGGCCTATAGACCAGATGCTGTTGGTGGGCTGCAGCACTGGATTGTGCCACCCACGCAAACAGCCTGTAAAGTGTAACTCAGGCCTGCCATCGCAGAGCCTGTGCGCAGCCTGGGGCTGCCATGTCGACTTGGCAAGTGCACACACTTGCAAGTCCCTAAACCTTCCCTTTGCTACATGTTAGTCACCCCTAAGGTAGGCCCAAGGTACCCCTGTGGGCAGGGTGCGTTGTATGCGAAAGGTAGGACATGCCCTGGTGTGTGTGGCATGTCCTGATAGTGAATTACAGCCTAGTTCGTTTTTCACTATTGCAAGGCTACCTGTTCCCCATAGGCCAGAACGGGCAGTTTTGATTATTACAGCTTATAATCCTAACTGACCCCGGGAACATGGTAGAAATTCGAGTTTAGTATGCCTGGACTCAGAATGATAAAATGCATCTTTTAGTGAAGTTGGTTTTAACATTCTGTGTTTGAAAATACCACTTTTAGAAAGTGGGTATTTTCTTGTCTAACCATCCAAGCCTGCCTCTGCGAGGTTGTGTATTCCTTGTCTGGAGTGTGAGTGACAGGGGCTGGGGGATGCCAGGAGACCGGGTGAGTCAGCACAGGGCTGAATAGCAAGATCTACATGTAGATGGGTGGGAGGAGTTGCACCTGGGCCCTGAATAGGACAGTGCCTTCCCTCCACAATGCTGGCTCCACCTCCTGTGGTGCGTCTGATGTCCCTGGCCTACTCTCTGAAAGAAGGGATGGAGACTTGTCAACAAAGTGCTCCAGAACTGGTTTGGACTAGGCAAAGGCCTCTCTGCCTTCAGAGAACAAAGGAATTTGGGATATAAATATTGGGGCCCTGACCCCATGAATTTAGATCTCGCTGGAATCAAGGAACCTGCCAAGATGAAGAGCTGGAAGAGCTGCCAGGAGGAGTACTGCCCCTTTGCTGTGTTGTTGCTTTGTTGGGTTGGCCTGCAGCTGCTGCTTCTACCTTGGGCAGTGAAAGGACTGGACTGAACTTTCTACAAACTTGTGCTGAGTATCTCCAAGGGCCTGAAACCGAGCTGGCCTCCTGTTAAGAAGTCTCAGGGACTACAAAGTCTTCACAAGCCTCTGGGTACCGCTTCTGGAACGCTGTTTCAGTTGCCACAGAGGAAGGGAACCGCAACCGACTCCATCAACCGAATCCATCCCTGGCCGGTGACCTGTTTGCACCGCAGACCGCATCGCCCCGCTTCGCATCGCAAACCCTGGTCTCACCGTGGGCGACGTCCGACGCCGCCAACATCGAGCCGCTGCTTGCACCGTGACCTGTGGGCACCGCAGTTCGCATCGCATCGCTTCACTGAACCAACCGGACCCGACCGACGCGGTCGCTGTAACTGGCTCAAGAGTCGTGACCGCACCGCATTTTTGGCACCGCTCGCACGTCTGCGACGCACCGCTCCGACTCACACCGCTGTCCGACGCCAGCACCCGCACTCCGGCTAGGTCGCCTGCATCGCAACCTGTCAGCACCGCATCGAGCATCGTCTCACCCTGCATCGCACGCCTTGGACTCACCGACTCCGTCTGCACGACGCTCATCGAGCCGCTGCCTGCACCGCATCGAGGGACACCGCACCTTGCATCGCTCCGTCTTGCACCGCAACCGCGACGAACGCCGACCGGCTCGTACACTCCGTACCAGCCACAACGAGAAAGGTACTGTAACCGAGTCTGTTCACGACTCTGCTGGCCCGTAGCGACGCGGTCGGCTGGAACTGTTAGACTCTGTGGTTTTCAGCATCACGGTAGGCTCGGACGGAGCTACCGACTCGTACGAACTTTGTTTTTGAACTATTCCTGCAAAGAAGAAGTTAACTTATCAAGTATTCGTTTTTAAAGTATAGTATTGTGGATTTTTGTCGTAATTGGTCTTGTCTTGAGTATATAAAATATTGGTTATTTTTCTAAACTGGTGTGGTGTCCGTTTGTAGTGCTTACACTGTATTACTGTTGGTTATGTGCAAATGCTTTACACACTGCCTCTGAATTAAGCCCGACTGCTCGTGCCAAGCTACCACGAGGGTGAGCAGGGGTTACTTCACGAGTGTAACACCCTTACCCTGACTAGGAAGAAGGGTCCCTACTTGGACAAAGGTGCAAACCCTTGCCAACTAGAGATCCCTTTTCTAACAACATGCCAACCAACATGCCCACCTACCAGACACGACAGCACAAGTAACTGTGGTAACAGGGGCCAGACATGTAGACAAACCATCCACAAAGGCATAGCCCCTCTGTCACACAATTGCAGAATGTGGGGAGAGGTGGGAACCAAGAATGTGCGAAGGAGGCAATGGACCCATGAATAAGAATGTCCACAATGCCAAGTGTGGCGGTGATGTGCTGGACAGTCTTGAGTATGCAGAGCACAGACATGTCCATGTGGACATATACTGCTGGTGTTTGTAGTGTTGTGGACAGTGGACGCAACCATGTTACCTCAGGCAGTGGGGAAGACCTTGGACATGTAGCCATGTCACCCCCCTGTAAGCGGAAGCGTAGTGGGCTGGGCCGGTGTACGCCAGTCCAGCGTAGGAGTGTGAATAAATAGCCCGGGGCTCTGGGCATGGTTCACCTCCGGGATGGCCACCAAAGAAACTACTGTGTGTGTCTCTGTGTCTGCCATATCCTGACCATAGGCCTACACACACGTGGCCGACCACCTTCCACAGCCAAATTTACACCGGCAACAAGGTGGCTATGTCACACGCCACCCGGCGCACATCTCGTCATCGCCTGCAGGGGCGTGTCTGCCAGGGCGGCGCCCCTCACCCTGCCACGAGGCCACCGCCGTGACCGGTGGTGCCTGCGCGATCCTGTGTGTCTGCTGCACCCCAGCCCGCTGGGCCCCAGACCCGTCCGGCGCCCATCGGTGATAGCCCACCCCTGCGCACGCAGGCCTCACTGCTCACCTGCCACCACCGGCGTGTCTCCAAGAGGGCCCACCACGTGCCAGTGCAATCTTCAAGGCCGAGGCCCGCGAGCTTGGCAGCCTCCTCAGCCAATCGCTGGCTTCCGCGCAACAGGCCCCCAGCGCACCCTGCGGCACCACACCGCGGAGTTCTGTGTGTGCTGACTGCTCCCTCCGGCCTACACTGTGGTCCAGCAGGTCTCAGACAAATCCATTCCAGTCCGTCCCACAGGCCCACTGCATCATCGCAGGCTGCACACCCGCTCAGCTCTTCAGGTGGGCCTACCTCAGTGCACCGCAAGTCATCGCCACGTGGCGGTAGGCCCGTGCCGGACGCAGTGCCTCAGGTGCCACTACCTCTGTGCACCACAAGTCACCGTCCAGCCTCCAGGCCGACAGCATCATCGCAGGCTGCACACCCGCTCAGCTCTTCAGGTGGGCCTACCTCAGTGCACCGCAAGTCATCGTCCCGTGGGGCTACCCCACAAGTCCGCCTCCAGCAGCCAACAGCATGTCCTCGGTAATGCCACTGGAGCCCTTCACAGTCACGGGGCCACCCCCGTCCCAGACAGGCCGCTGGAAAGCCTGGGCAGAACGTCTGGAGACGTACTCCGAAACGCACGACATCCCAGCGCCGCGGCGGCGGCACACACGTAGGCGTGTGAAGAGTGTGAAGAAATGGCCCCGGGCTCTGGGCGTGGTTCAGTTCTGGGCTCTGGGCGTGGTTCAGTTCTGGGCTCTGGGCGTGGTTCAGTTCCGGGCTGGCCACAAAAGTAACTATGGCGTGTGTCTCTGTTGTAGTGTCGGCGCCACCCGGCCCTTAATCGACAATTTTGCAATGTAGCATGCACCCGGAGGGCGGGCTCGCCCGAATGGATAAATAAAGGAGCGCAAGACCGCTCGGGGTCTTGGCTCATACATGCCAACTGTCGTGTGTGTATCTTCATTGCCACAGCATAAGCCAAAGGCCTAGCCTCAATCGCAGCGTGAGTTCAGCCAGGCCTGAACTCCACATCTGTGTCCGCCCTATCCTTACCATAGGCCTACACACACGTGGCCGCCCACCTTCAACGGCCAACATTACAGTGTTGTTGTCAGGCTTGCGGACATGCGCAGACAGGCATGACAATGGTGTGCCGTAGGAGTGCAAGTGATGCAACCGCGCAGCGCACACAAGTAAATAGGCTCAGGGGGAGGGAGGAGCAGCTGTGAGGCTACGTGATACACATTGATCCCGCACATTTGCCAGAAGCAAAACATGGCAAACATGAATCCCAAAGTCACACAAATCACACACCACAAAACTTGTAAGTCTGCCAACACAGCATGCAGAACCACCAATTTACACTAATCTCACTTACCTCTCACAGGTGATCATGGATATGCACTCTGCCCGTGGATGATGACACCCCTCCGAGCCCCGAACACCCCGGCCCAGAGGCAGTACAATGTGGCCCAAAAACGCACCAGGGGCATTGCTGAGCGCACATTTGGTGTGTTAAAGTCACGTTTCAGGTGCCTGGACATCATAGGTGGAAGACTTCTGTACAGCCCAGAAATAGTGTGCAAGATGATCATTGCATGTTGTGTATTGCACAACATATGTGTACGCACCAATGCCCCATGGATCCGAGTGCCAGATGCACCGGACGATGATGAGGAAGATGAGGCAGGTGGACCACACCCCACTGCAGCTGCAGCAGGAATAGCCCGAAGGAACACAATCATTAACAATTTCTTCGCATGAGCACGTCACATTGTGACTGTCCTTAGCAATCATGGATCAGTACAAAATGACCACATGAACAGCATGTGCTAATAAATTCATTGCAACACACATTCCCTGTGTGCATGTCAGTCCTCTGCATTAGCACATCACTCTGACAAGTGTAAGTGCAACATTAAGTGCTAACAATCTCACAAATAGCAAATAGATGGTGGGTATGTCACCTCTGCACAGAGAGGCTGTTCAGGGTGTCATGTATTCAGAATGCCATTTCAGGGTGTCAAATGTAGTACGTAATCCCACTCATCAGCGTATCTCATGTGTACAAAAACATGACATGAAGGCTGTCATAGGTGTTCAAAAAAAGACAACAGGGTGTCATTTGGGGTCAAAAATGAAATTGCGGGTGTCATTTGGGGTCAAATATGAACCACCCTGATGCAGAGATGCACCCTGTGACTCAAGTCCCACAACATGAGCAACATGGGCGTAAGGGGGATGGGGGCACAGTGAACACCTCAGCAACATGGGAGATGCACACCAGCCAAAAAGCTAGCAGGAATACCTTGTGTGGGACACACCAAGGTGTCCCCTGGACATATGTGCCATATACAGATCACATGTGTACACAGACGTCATCCATCAATAGTAGTGAACAGTGTCAGCTAATAGGTGCGAGGTGAGAAGTCACGCGCCTCCTCACAGCTACCTGTACCCATGACTGTCAGACTGCAGCAAAACACCACTGCTACATCAGAGCATGCAAAATTGACCGTGAGGGCACGTACATGGCTGGTAAGGGTCCAACCGTGCTGGAAGGCGAAGCAGTGACATCCCCCACCACCCAAAATCCACATCACATTTCCAGAATGCAAGCCGATGACAAACTCACATTAGGGATGAAAGCTCCTTTGTCTGAACTAGAAGGCGGTAGCACATCTGCACCTCCGACCTTGGAATTGCATGCGCCCGGCACCCCCTGAGAGATACCATAGCAGCTGATGACGACTCACACACTACGCACCGCGCTAACCAAAGAACAACCTATACACACCCCACACACAGAAGTCCTTGCTCGCAGTTCTCTTGCATGGAATGTCCTTCACACTTACGCACAGACCATCAAAGGAGTCCAACCGCTGCACACTCAAACAAATCATTGCTCCGAGCTGTGGCATCCACATAACTTTGACTTTGACTTTTTTACACACAGCCCTATTTCCTACATTGACGTGGGGCTAAGTTGGTAAAATTTCTAAATTGTTGTTTAGGAGCAATGAGGCCACAGCTAGTTCACACATTCCCAGTCATCTCACTGCCTATCTGGGTCACGGTCAAACATGCGCATTGATATCAGTTACCAGTGAGTACCTTTTTTTGGAATCACTGCCCCTACATTCATCCATACTTTCATACTTGCTTGATCATAGACATGACACATCTGTGTGAGTTAGAATGTTTTAATCACATTCGGTGGAGTGTTGAAGCCGGACCAGTACATGGCCATGCAAACCACACTTTACATTATTGTCCCGTGGAGGGCCAGCCAGAGTCCTTTAGGGATTGACAAGTTCATCGGAAGAGAAAGAGTTCAGTCCGCAGTCTGATTGGTGTGTCATTGGTAACCAAACCAAATATGGCAGTCCATGTCGAGGGCCAAGGTGAGTGTCGCAGAGTGTATCGGGGGACAGTGGAAGGTGTTATTGCAGGGCATGATGCAGAGGGCAGAACCAAGCTGAAACAGGCCATATGGCGGAGATGAATGCTACTGCTTCCTTCTTACCACAAAGGCAGAATCATCCACATCATCGTCCTCTGATGTGTGATGTTCCTCACATGTGGGTGGTGGTGTTTTGTCTGCAGCACTGTGTGGCACTGACACATCAGGGGCCGGAGGTGGAATGTCTGCTGCACTGTGTGGCAGTGACACATCAGGGGCCGGAGATGGATTGTCTGCCGCACTGTGAGGCACTGACACATCAGGGGGCGGAGATGTGGATGGAGTAGTAGCAGGAGCATTCATCTGCGCCAGGCCTTGTGGCAGCAATGCCATGATGAGGATCTGCAGGGCATGGAAGATCCCAGCTACATCTCGCTGGTGTGCAGCCGTGTCAGCCATTCTTTCCACCTGCATCCGCTCCATGTTCACCATGAGCCTCTGCATGTGTCCCAACTCCCGGCTGACATCGCAGCTTTTATGGTGATTTTTCCCGCTTGACGTGGGAATAGCAAGCCTGGCGCTGCTTATCGCTGATGTTTTCATCGCTGTTGGGCCCATCGCCACTTTTTTCACATTCGGGTTTGCTTTTTTATCGCCGTCCCGGTAATTTTAACGTGGACATTTGACGCGTTATTGGGACACTATCGCCTGTTGCCGGCGTGTTGAGAATACGCCTGTTAACACGGCATTATTTTCCCGCGATAGACGGCGTTATGTAAAATTGCGTTAACCTAGGTTGGCGATGATTATCGCCCGTTCTTGAGAATATCCCCCGTAGTGTCAAGGTTGCACAACGAAAGGACAGCTCTGTGTACATCTTCCATTTCCACCTCTTCCTGAGTTGACGTATTTTTAAAAATTTCTTCGCTGCTTTCGCTTTAGGCTGTGCTTTTAATTGCATCCCATCAAAGGTTTTGGAGTATATAATTTTTTAGAATCGACCATTATTTTTGTCTGCAACATCATTGTAAAAGAAGGCTCTGTGAATTCTAGGTTTTCAGCATACAAATAGTAATCAAATGAAAAGTTATTCCCTGATTCACAAATATCTAGGTTTAGCTATGTAAACTATTTAACGTCTGCCATGCTTATATATGTGTTTCTGTATTACCATGTGACTTATGCTTAATGCATGTCTGTAGTAATCCAGAAGTAATTCAAGTTCAGTTATTAATGAAGTTTATTGAGATATACAATAAACGTCTGCAACCTTCACCAGTTCAGAAAATACTGACCATCCTAGGAACCTTCGCTGTGATGCTGTTCTACAGCATCACAGCTACATCATAAACATTCCAGCTACCACACATCTCCCCCCCTACATTATCCTAAAAGAAGGGAAAGAAAATTAAAATGCAGAGAGCAACGAAATTAACAAACAATTAAAATTCATACATCAATGTACAATAACATGAATAATACAGCAATTGCATTAACATTTCTTGAATGAATATACAACAATCCCATTAAACCCTATTAGAATGGGATATTTTACATAAATTCCCAAAACTCCATTTTTTGCCATCGTCCAATTGAGCCACTGACCCCATTACAAGAATAACTTTATGGGGCTGTAAAAACTTACTCTCACCCTTTCTCACAAAACCAGCCTTTCTCTCAACTACCCAATCACCACTAACAATTTCACGTTTTTACGATTGTCAAAATTAATTTTATTATGCCACTGACAATCAAAAACCCTTGACCTCATTTCTTCTCGATCCACCCACACTTGCTTCTTTTCATGAAGCCACATCGGAGACTCCTTAGTGGCAGGCTCTCTTCCTTTCAACGCTATAAAAGGAGAAACACCAGTGACAGAATGGGGTGTCACTCTATGAGCCCACATCATCTTCCGTAGCTCCTCCTTCCACGACAACCCATTTGCCAGTGAGAGTTGAATACTTTCCATCACAATTCGATTCACCCTCTCAACAAGTCCGTTAGCTTGAGGACGGAATAAAGCCACTTTATCATGTTTAATTCCAAGTCTAGAAAGAAAATCTCCCATTTCTGCAGAAATCAACTGAACACCGTTATCAGTCATGAGAACTCTAGGTACACCTTCTTCAAGAAAAACCTCCTCAAGAAATGTTATAACATTTCCAGTAGTGACTTGCCCCATGGATTTGCACGTAAACCACTTACTATGGTAATCCACCAACACAACCAAAAAACGATGACTGCTGCCCAACTTGTCAATAGGACCCAATACATCCAATGCCAATTTATCCCACGGCCTCACAGGCAAATCCACACATCTCAAAGGGGGTTCCCTAACCACTTTCACTTTATCACTATTACAGCATGCATGGCAATCTCGCACCAATTCCTCCATATCTCTGTCCATTCCTGGCCACCAAAAAGATTGCCGTAACCTCCTCTTTGTTAAACTCCTTCCCAAATGTCCCTCATGAACAATCTTTAATAGTCTCGATCTCAACAAACCATGAGGAACTATACGATCTCTCCTTAAAATTTTATCTCCTTGCACACTAAGCTCATCTCTCACCATCAAATATTCCTTAACCACTTCACCAAAATTACCAGAAATCTTCCAACAACCAATAATGAGTTCCATCAATAGCTTATACTCCTTATCACTCTGTATAGCTATCTTCCACTCTTCTTGTCCAATTGCAAACTCACCATCAACATTAACCACTTGATCTTCTATTATCTGCATACATGAATCATCCTCCACTGGCATCCTAGACAAACAATCTGCAATAACATTCTTGTTACCACGGACATACTCTACCACAAAGTTGTAGTCCAAAACAGATAAAAGCCACCTTGAAATTCGAGGAGTTACACTTCCATCTAAACCACGACCAACTTTGAAAATATGAATAAGGGGCTTGTGATCAGTTTTTAAAACAAAAGGCAGACCCCACAAGTAATATCTAAAATGCACCATTCCCCAACAACAAGCTAAGGCCTCTTTTTCTATGGCAGAATAAGATCTCTCAGCACCTTGTAACCTACGTGAAGCGAAACCTATAAAACTCTCACCTTCCTCAGACCTTTGCATCAGAGCCGCCCCAAGTCCAACATTACTTGCATCTGTGATTAAAATAGACTTTTTATTAGACTCAAAATGTCCAAGAGATGGAGCACGGGAAAGAAATCTTTTCACACTAGCAAACGCATTTTCACATGTAGCATTCCATTCAAACACACTACCTTTCTTAAGAAGAAGTCTCATTGGTTCTACCACCTCAGCAAAATTTGGTACAAATTTCGAGCAATATTCTGCAAGCCCTAAGAATGACTTTAACTGTTCTTTGTTGATAGGGCACGGAGCATCTTCTATAGCTTTTACAATGCTGCCTTTGGGTCTAATACCCTCAACAGATATTCGATGACCCAAATAATTGACTTCCTTCAGTCTCAATTGACATTTTTCTTTTTTGATAGTAAATCCATGACTAGCAATTCTATGCAAAACTTCCACCATTAATTTATCATGTTCTTCAAATGATCTTCCCACAACCATGATGTCATCCTGAAAACATAACACCTTTTCCATCCCCTTAAAAATGTTTTGCATAATTCGTTGAAATACAGCAGAAGCTGATGCCAAACCAAAGGGCATTCTACAATAACGAAATGCTCCTAATGGTGTGACGAAAGAAGTCAAAGGACGTGAGTCTGGGTGTAAATTTACTTGATGATATGCTGAAGACATATCCAAAACACTAAAGACAGTTCCGCCCCCCATCATGCTTAACATTTCGCCAATATTTGGCAACGGTTGTCTGTCTACCCATATATTTTTATTTAGATCCCTCAAATCTATGCATAAACGAATCTTATTACCATCCTTGGGGGCAATGACAATGGGAGACAACCATTCTGATGACTCTATCGGTTCTATGACATTGGCTTTTAATAACTTGTCTAGCTCATTTTGAAGTGGTTCTCTCATCATGTAAGGTATGGTTCTAACCTTATGCACAACAGGTTTAGCATTTTTCTTTAGGATTATTCGATGAGAAAATCCTTTTAATACTCCTAAATTGCCAGAAAATACATGTGAATACTTTTCCATGAACCATTTTCCCCACTCTTCGTTCACATCATGTTTTGTTGATATATGTTCAATTACCGGTTCAACAACCATAACCGGTTCTACAGCATTAGGGTTAGGTATAATGTTCAAGTCCTTCTGATGTCGCCATCCCAAAAGATCTGAACCTTCATGTTTCACATAAACCTTTCCATGAACACCACTCTGATTAAAAATAATATCCATCCATTGCATTCCCAAAATGTTAATTTTGGTTCCTCCATATCCGACTGCTTTCACATCTGCTTGTAACAAATCTTTAATTTGTCCACCCAACTTTTTTTGAAAAGTTTCCTTGTAAATTAAGGTAAAGAGGCTACCTGAGTCAGCCAACAACTTGACCCTTCTTTTATCCAAAGTGATCTCACAATGAGGCTTTTCAAGTTTCTCTGTACTTTCGTTCTTTATATTTAAATTACTGTCATCGATCCTCAAAACAGATGGCACAATTACTTCAAGATTGGATTTCTCTACAGAGTCAATAACTTGAGATGAAACCAATTCTGTACCATCTATAGCCAAGAATATTTCCTCACGATCCTCACTTTTATCCTCTATTTTCTTGACGCTGGTGGTTTGTGTTCTACCTTTTGATCTGCAGGCTTTCGCCAAATGCCCCTTTTTACCACAAGATCTACAGGTAGCATTTCTTGCTCCACACGCAAAACTAGAACTTACATGTCCAGGAGCTCCACACCTATAACAAATTATGGGTCGCCTCTCATCAACTTACACAGGCAGATATTCACTATTTTTATTGAATTACTTCTTGGAAATTTCTCTTTTAGCTTCCTTCACTTCAGCAGGTATTTCTTTTCCCATTGTTACTACTGCACTAGCATTTGTTCCTTTTCCTTTATCTATTTCCTTTATCCATATAGCAGTGTTTTCCATACTTCGGGCAATTTGGATAGCTTCCTCCAAACTAGGATCCTTTGAGAGTAATTTTTCTTTCACCTTTTTATTATTTGTACACCTCACAATCTGGTCTCTTATCAATGAGTCAAATAAACCTTGGAATTCACACGTGACTGCCAAACCTCGCAAAGAAGCTACATAAGTCATTATATCCTCATCCTAGTTTTGTACTCTGCAAAAAAATGTATGTCTTTCAAAAACTACATTCACCTTAGGAGTAAAATGTTTTTCTAACATTTGCAGCGACATATCATAAAGATTCATTGGTTGACCATTTCCCATGCCTAAGGATATTTCAGGCAAATCATCATAAATCCTTCTTCCCTCTACTCCAAGATGATGTAGTAGTATAGCTTGTCTTCGCAAAGGGCCATATTTATCCCCTCCAATAGCCAATAAATAAGTAAAAAATATTCTTCCACTGCTTCCAAGGAATCGATGGTTCTCCTGGAGCTGGTAGAAAACTAGGAGGTGCTAACATACTTTGCTCAGACATACCTGCAATAAAGTTTAATTAACAATCAAAAACAATAAACCAACACAACAATCTAACACAACAAGCTGAAACAACAATCCAAAATAATTAACTAAAACAACTAACTAAAACAATTAATTAAAATAATCAATTAAAATAATTAATTAAAATAATCAATCAAAATAATTAGTTAAAATAATCAACTTTTGTCTGTTGTTTGTTTCTATCCAGAAGAGGAAGTCGTAAGTCCTTCTTCAATTCCTTTACTTGTTTGTTGTCTGTTGTTTGTTTCTATCCGGAAGAGGAAGTCATAAGTCCTGAAGTCATAAGTCCTTCTTCAATTTCCTTTAATCATTCCAACTCAACAACACGATACCAGCAAACTGAGGTGAGTCTCACCTTCGTTTCAATTAATTTTATTACGCCTGCTCCACAACGAGTTTGAAAATAAACGATCGGGTTATAAATGATCCCCGTATCGTTCACAATGTTGCAATAAAGAAAAATTGATTGATTGTAAAGCCGAGAAAAGCAGCGGCAGCGCGAGGGGCTTCGTTCCAGAAAAGCAGCAGCAGCGTGTAGGGCCTCGTATCCTAGCAACCAATCCTAGCAACTGAAAGCTCGTCTTGTAAATTGCATTCCGCTCCACGCGTCGTTGGTTCTATTCGTGTAACCAAGCAACTCAAGCTATTTCGCGAGGACACACACATGCATAATTAAAACACGGTTTCCGCGATTAAGAGTAACGTACTCGCCAAAATTTAATCAAAATAGGGAAACAAGCGAAATAGAGCAGCGCTGGCACGTCAATGAAAGAAAACAACTCACAGTTCAATGTATATGATGAAAGGAAATTCCAAGTAAAATTCTTCAATAGCGCTATTTCAGACAATAGCGGCGTTCCAGAGGTGAAGGTTGAGATGCCTGCCTGCCCTCTGTGCAGGACCAACTCGTCGCCAAATTTTGTAGTAATCCAGAAGTAATTCAAGTTCAGTTATTAATGAAGTTTATTGAGATATACAATAAACGTCTGTAACCTTCAGCAGTTCAGAAAATACTGACCATCCTAGGAACCTTCGCTGTGATGCTGTTCTACAGCATCACAGCTGCATCATAAATATTCCAGCTACCACAATGTCGTAATGTGCATGTGTAAATGTAAGGTATTAGTAAACAATGGTGACGCATGTCAAATATCCTGACTCTAAATATGCACAGTGTCAATTGTAAATCCGAAAAGGTTAGGGAAATGGCACAACGGTGCTCTTAAAATATGCTGTATACACACTGCACCCCTTCCGCGCAAGGACTGTACAGAATGGTCACTCCATTCTGGTTAGTGTTAATATGCAGTCTCCAGGGGTAGGAGTAAGTGAATTACCGGTGAGGCGTGCTCAGCTAAAAGTGTTACTACGAGCCCCTCAACCCCTCCAGACCATGGGGCACATTTGAACCTCATATAAAATATTACGTACCAATGAGTAAAATCGTATGTATTAAACCAATAGTGCACGCACATTAGGAGTGGCACTTTACATTTCACTAATTCTTTATTTACCTCACTTATAGGTCACTGAGGAGTGGTACGCACAGGGCTGGTCCCTGTGTGGTCCTGAGGAAGAGCTTTGGGGAGGCTCAAAACATGTCGACTAATACTAGAGACATCTAACTCATCATGGTTATGCTGTTTTCCCTAGTATTTACCCCTGTTTTTAAACATACCGACTAGGAGCTAGAATAAAATATTGCACCCACTAGTTAGGTATTTTTAACATTTTCTTTCCCACTCCACAACACTGCACTACACATTTTCTCACATAAGTGCTCCTACGTAATCTCAAGTCGCAGCACGCCCTCAATCCGCAGCGGATTGAGAGGAGCTCTATGATGAAGCATGTCACCAAGGGGAAACCCTGGTGAGTGAGGGGACTCAAGAAAGAAATTCTTCTTTCTTGATCAGTAGACTTTATCACTCCACTTGAGCGGAAGTCTCTCATCACCCATAGCTAGGTTCTAATTCCGGTATTCCGGTTTTTCTGTGTTCATTACTGTAAGGAGGGTGAACCCAGCCTAATACCTTCTACCTCCCCCCTTTTTTTGAGTGTCCTGCTATATTAGCCACTTTGCCAGCAAGCAGTAGGAACCTGCAAAGGTGGACAGAGCTGTCAGGCACAAAGTATTGCACGCAATCTGTTAGGCACAATTGGGAATTCTGCATTGATGTCCAAAGCTAATGTTCAGATATAAGTTTTGATACAGATCCTTTGTCCGACGCTGCAGGACTCTGCTGCATTTTTCTCGTTTCATTTTTTACTGGCATTTTGACGGGTTTTGACATAAAATTATTACATAAGGGACAAACAAAAGGGCATAAAACTGAGATGTCTGTAATATGCCGCGTTCGCAGAGGCACAATGATTCCCCCATTTGCATGGTGCCAGGCCCCCACGCTAATGAGGGAACACCCTCACATGTGCACCAGTGCTATAAGTATTACAGAAGGGGCTGTCCAAGTGCATGCAGCCACTTCTGTAATCCTTTTCTCCCTGGGGGGGGCTGGTGCACAAAAGGGACACACATGCCCTTTGCAACCCCAAGGCACAGTGGATAATGCAGCCCCTGGTGGCTTGAAATGTCCTTTCAAGAGTTTTTAAACCTTTATATGCCCATTAACACACCTACCCTGCACCATATTTGGCCTTTTCTCCTTCAATAGGACTGTGAGAAACTATAATGATGTCTTTGTGGGATCACTTTAAAAGCAGTAGCGGCTCCTGGAGGGTGTGCTGCGGGGCGGTGGGGCGGGGAGGGGCAGGGTGGGGGCAGTAAACACCGGCTTACGGCCGAACTGAGTTAAGTACATAAATAAATAAATAAAACGAATTACATTGTGCGCGCTGCATCGCCGATTGCGATGCAGCGCGCGCAATGTAATTAGTTTTATTTATTTATTTATGTAATTAACTTAGTTCGGCCGTAAGCCGGAGTTTACTACCCCCCACCCTGCCCCTACCCCGCCCCGCCCCACCGCCCCGCAGAACTCCCTCCAGGAGCCGCTACTGTTTAAAAGTAAACATAGAAACTATGGCAGCAAACTAAGTGAAGGGTATGAGGTTGCTCATTTATGCCACATGCATGATGTCTGCTTGATGTTGTCACATAAACGTAACAGACCCTGGACCAGGGTGCAAATGAGAATACATTTAATTTATTTACCTAGTTAGATTAGGCCCATTGCAGTCAAAGGATTCTAGTGGGCGTTCCTGCTATGAGGAAGCTAGGATAGGTCCAGTATGATTTTCAAAGAAAATTGAGTATTGGTCAAGTTCTTCCTCAGTGCCAAAATCCATTTAGGGCATATATAGGGAAGATGAGTGACACATATTCCCTAATAACTCAGTGACTGCTAAAAGGCCTTAAAGGTCATTGTATTGGATCAGTCAGAGGCAAAACTGTTGGTATCAGGAAGTCCCTGGAAATGTAGTTGTCCTCAATGGACAGATACTTTCATGACTTAGAGAGTGGGGTTTCTCTGAAGGAAAATACTTCCAGAGTACATGAGGGTAAAGGTAAGCCTGCAAGATTATTGGCATGAATGTTTCATCCAGAATATGTGGGTTCCTGATTTCCTGTATACGAACTGCAGATGTCTGACTTGCACATTTCCAAATTGAAATAAATGGGACCTTTATGGAGTATTACAGAGTCCTTTGTGTGCTACCCAGTGAGGTGCCCCAGGAGATAGTTCATGCTTTTTTGGACAATGGCCCTCTTGCGAACAATATGTTGTGAGGACAGTGAAGGAGTGAGAGGTCCCATTACTTAGAATGACATCAAGGGAGCTATTAAGGCGCTAGCCAGAACAAGCACACCAGGTTTAGAAAGACTACCAGTGAAGATTTACCATACTTATGCTTCACTCCTAGCCCCCCCACATTGCCAAAATGTATGCAATGAAAATTGGATGGGGGGAAAATCCTGGTGTCGGTCAGGCAGGCCTTGATTATTTCTTTACCTTATCCAGGTAGGCCCAAAGATGAGGTAGCGTATCATAGACCTCTCTTAATGCCTAATTTGGATTTTAAAATTCTTAGCAAAAACCTGGCTAGCAGGTTATATCTCTATATGACTGCCTTGATCCATTTGGACCAAAATGGATCTATTCCTGCTCTAAACAGCTCGCGCAACCTCAGAAGACTGTATATTGCCCTAAACGAGACTGAAGCAAAGTCATACCCACCAGCACTGATGGTGTCTGTTGATCTTTAAAAAGGGTTTGACACAATGTAGTGGGGGTTTCTAGAAGCTGTTATGTGTAAGGCTGGGCGTAGTTCGCGAAGTAGTGCTTCGCGAAGCTACGCAAAGTGCAGTTCGCACTACGCGAGCTTCGCGTAGCACTACGCGAACTGCGTAGTGCACTGTTCGCAATGATTGCGCAGTGCCGGATGCTTGTCCGCACTGTGCAATCATTGAAAACGGCAACTTGCACAGTGCGAGCTGTCTTTTACTGCCGCTTGAGTAGATTTTTACTCGAGCGGCAGCTTTCTCAACGCGGACTGGTAGTTTCTCATCGCGAGCGGTCGCGAGCATACGCGACCACTCGCAATGAGAAACCTGACCTCCCCGCGTTGAGAATCTCGCCGGGAGGTTTATTTTCCACGCTCGCGATCGGCAACTTGATGTTGCTGATCGCGAACGAGAAAAAGTCTCGCCGGGATGTCATTTTGCTTGCTCACGGTCGCCAACTTGACGTTGAGGACCGCGAGCAAGCAAAAATGACCGCGGCACTACGCTACGCTACGCGTGTTTGCACTGTGCTACGTGCAATTCGCGTTGTGCGAAGTAGCGCAAGCTTCGCAAACTACGCGAGCGTAGCGTAGCACTTCGCCCAGGGTTAGTTATGTGCCGCATGGGGCTGGGGAGCAAATGGATGCATTGGATTAAATTGCTTTACACCAACATTTTGCCAGAGTGAAGACAGGAGATTGAATTTTCCAACAAATTGCAACAATACCATGTATTCAGTGGAAGAAGGCAGGGTTAACTCTTGTCCCCACTCCCATTTGCAATTGCAATAGAGCCCTTTTCAGCGGTCACCAGACTTGAGAGATGGGAGAGGGGCATTCATTCCCCTATGAGAAGACGCACACTCAGTCTCACTCTATGCAGATGATTTAAAGTTATCAATACAACGCCCCAGCTCTTGTCAGATTATGGGACTGTCTCAGGTCTCCACATCAACAGTTCTAAAGGACTGGTTGCCATGAGCTAGAAGTTGAGAGGGGAGCTGGTCTATTTTAAATGGAGACATGATGTTGAATACTGGACGAGGATGAAGGATGACGCCTTAAGCAGAAGAGACGAATGCCCTGGGTGAACATCTAATAGCATGCTTATGGGGGCACGTTATTCAGTGCTTCATGGAATATGATGCACCTATGGTAACTTAAGGTTTTCCTTGATCATACACTGTCTATGGCAGTTTTTATGTGAGCCTAGATGTATGTTGTTGATGGGCTGACCGGATGAGACTGCAGACCTTCTGCTCATATAGTTGCTATAATCTTATTGTTGTTTTTGTCGCTCTATTCTTATGTCTTAATATGATATCTTTGGTTTACAGCTCAAAGGCTCCTTCTATTGTTGTTACACTTTCTAAGGGACCTCATATCTCATTGTTAAATGATTGCTGATTTCCTCTAATTGTCTTGAAGGGAGATAATGTATGTACCATGCCGTTTCATTGATATGATGTCAGAAATGGAAAAAATAAAACATAATAAACAGAGGTTATATAAGAAAAAAAGACATTAATAGATACATACATACATGCAGTGGTTTTTGGTCAGCTCTCTTCATCTATTGTTTTCTGTAAGTGTTAGGCACATTATTCTCCTCCTCACCGCAGTATGAGACAATGTGTCAGCCCACTTCATCCATTGGTGATTGATGGCATTTGCCTGACTACATGTCCACAGTTGCCTATAAAAGAGGCAGTTTATGGCCAGGACTTGGGTGTCAGAGCTGCTGTTCCACTACTTTGCATGTATATGTTTTACATTTATGCTATTTTTGCATAGTGCATATGTATGGGAAAAGAACAGTACATGCTTCTGAAGGCTAGACCCATTGACTTTGCTAAATACCGGAAATTTCACAGCATATTTTCCTTCTTTTACCTAATTCAATTGTGCAAGTATAGTCAGAGAATTTGTTGAAAAGTCCAGGAATTTCTCTGTTCCACTCTCTAAAAGATCACTTGAATAAATAACTCTTCGTTCTTCATTACACCATTTACAATTCCAAACAGACATCCGAGGGGGGCACCATGCAGACCGAGTCTTTCATCTAATGTCAGTGACACATTAACAGATGTACATTTGCACAACACATTGAAAGAAGGGCGAAAGGGCCCCCGACATCACAGTTATGTTATTATAAATTATTTACTAAGTCTTTAAAGTGTATCTTTCAAAGCATTGCCAAATCAACATTATGCCCTGCAAACAGAAAAGCCTTTTTGTTGGTGTTTGTGGTGAGCTGTTTATGCCTCACAGGCTTTTAGCATCATACTGTACTTCTCAAAGAATAACAACCCCCAACACCTCGTGCCATCAAAGACCCTGTAATGGAAAGCACACGAACCCACTGTCTTTGAAAGGCTCGTACTGTATTTTGTATTAATTGGACCATTGTGCCCCTTCGTGCCTGCACAGGAGAAGAACAAAGCACAATGCACACTGGCACTCTCTTTCCCACAGAACAGCACAGATATGTGGCAAGACCTTCTTGCGCTGGCAGAATGCGAAGAGCGGTAGTGTTTGCCCTGGAATAAATGACTCGTACATATGGAGCAATTGTGTCCAATTTTTTCATAACTTTGGCTGAATCTGAAGCAAAATCTGTGAGCAAAACCAGATGCACGGATTCCCCATTAAACAAATCTATTCAGCTACAAATACTTAGTGTGTAATGACTATAATTCAATACCTTTCCCCAAACCAAATTTTCCTGTGGAAATTCTGAGTCGCAATCCATCATCACAGAGTGCTGTGTGTTATTGGCTGGTGGGCAGTCGTTTTGATCATTTCTTGGTGTGAGGCAGGCAATCCCAGAGCTCCGCAGGCACTGATGTAGTGTTATATGTTTGGGTTGTTTATTTCTTGAAGGATAAATGTTTATTGCCGCGCGCAGCAAGGACTACCATTCACCTGACAAAAACCAGCAGTCTGCGCATGGAGAACAGATGCTGCAGGAAACAGCGAGGTTTGGACATTAGAATCTCTTTAGCAGACTGTGTAGCTCCTCTAATGTTACATGCAGGGCCCCATACCCCCAATCCTCAGAAAATAGAAGGAAAAAAACAGCTTTTTGAAAAAATATGCAAAGGAGAGAAAATGACTTGTTTATTTAAGCAATAGTTCTTCATGGGCTCATATTATTAGCAGCAGTTAATATTAATGGGCCAAGTTATGGATTACTGAGCCTGGGAGTGAGCGGCGGTAGTTCGGCTCCCTCTGGGGGCACGGAGAGCACAGCTGTTCCAACAGGAAATGTGCAACCTCTGCCACAGCTTACGGGGCCATTCCCTATTTGAAGCACAAGGCAGTAGGGTTCGGCCACTGCTACATCATTTCTTGGTTTTTACATAGCATTTCATGCAGCTCTTTTGCCCTTTCTAAGCGCTCCGAGTACTAGATGTCACTATTACTCAAATTACAGTTGTCACTTCACCGATCTCAGAAACATAGAAGGCTAAGCCTGTCTTCGTGAAGCATAGATGGTTAAGCCTGTCTAGCTTCGAAAGGAAATTATGACGTCCTGTAATCATGAAATATAAATGTGGGCAAAGGACGTCTGTATGGCCGATGCCATAATTTCAGAAAATCAGCCTGTGTCGACATTGAGATTGACATGGCACTCCTAGGAAGCACTTGGGGGCATATTTATTAAAACTGACGCATCGCTGCGGGAACGTAGCAGTGCATCAGAAATAGTTGCGCTGTAGTGCAATACTTTCAAGCGACTAGGATGTGTCTTATTTACGGTATGGAGCACCATGTCGTAAGGTCCCAATGCGCATCAAAAATGTTGACGAATCTGTGGGGCGGATGGCGCAAAAGAATGTAATGCATCTGCTGCCAAATTGATGCTAAGCTGATTTGCGGGTCGTAAACAATCTTTACGTGCCGCAAATCAGCTTTGCGTCACATTGGAGTGAGTCATGCATCGATAAGCCTCAGAAACCGATGCACTACAAACAAAATAACGTTTGCAATTCGCCACATGCATGACACATTGCAATGCAGAGCCGTGCAGAGCATCCCCACGCAGTTTCTCACTGAAGGCCTCACCCGATCTGACACTGAGCAGCACAGAGCCCCGCAGAGTCATGCAGCTTCCGCCTAAAAGAAAACACAGTGCGACGCAGGATGATGCAGAGCCTCTCAGAGCCTTGCCGCACCATCTTCATATCAAAATCAGAAGGTACAACTTTGCGCAGGACAAACCTGGTCATGTGTCCGGCTTGTGCTCCATCACAGTCAGCCTGAACTTGTCACTTTGTCCCGGTCCAGCCCGACCAGATACCCACAGTTGAAGCTTCTCTCCTTTTGACGCTATTTTTACTTCAAACTTTAAAAACTCATAACTCCAGCTTGTCTGTATGGATTATTGTTGTTTTAATGTCATTTTATTGATTAAAATGTATTCTATTTTCCTACATACGTTTTGGGTTTTTCTTTTGTTGTGTTTTTTACTTTACTAATGTTTGAATGCTACATAAATACTTTACAGTACACATTGCCTCTAAGTTAAGCTTGACTGCTTTTGTGCCAAGGTACCAGAGGGTTAAGCACAGGTGTATTTAGTGACATTTATGGTTCACCCTGACAATAGGTTGTGATTATTATTTGAAGTGCGTTCTCACCCACTTCAGCCAATAATCCAATTTCTTGCAGCATTCAAAAACACCTGTAAATTTGGTGACCTCTGTGTCTCATATACTTGACCAGTTGGTCAGGAGCACCAGTAACTCTAATATTCAGGAAAAAGATCTGTTTACTAAGCCAGACTTGAAGAAAGGCCTGAAAATTGCTAAAAGCATTGAACACATGGCAGAATGTGTAAAAGGAATAATAGGACTCAATGAATAACTTGTGTATGAAATAAAAAACAAGAACAAGAGTAATGATGTTTATGAGATATAAAACTCAAGTTCTGAGCATATGAAGAATACCACACACATCCGAACAAAAATAATTTAGGTGTGGGATCTACAACCATCTGCCACAGCCCCACTTACCTTGCCAGAATCAGTTGTTATAGAAAATGCTGAAGAAAAGGACCCTAATCAGGGGCTTGCTGGGATTCAGAAAATAAATAAGTGGCTACTATTGAGGAGGTGGGGGAAGGGATTGAAAAGTTTATATTTCAGGACTATGATAAAAACTAAAATGTACCATTACCTTCCTGTGAGATCTAGTTAAATAACACCACATTCACTGTTTTAGCTGAAACCTTTTCACTGTTTACCTTGGTTGATCATAGAGTGTCTAAAGAAAGGCTTGATGTAGGAAAATATATTATTTCTGAACCTAACATACAACCAGACGGTTACAATTAGGATTCCCTTTAGCTAGAATGACAACCATGTATATTTAATTCAGAGGTCACATCATTGTGGTCAAGGTCTACATCACTGAATAAAGATCAAATGTTTTGGGTAGGAGATGCCAAAAGAAATTGAGCATAAGTCTTGACCCCAACATATCTGATCCTGGCCTTATAAAAGGGATCCATTCTTAGTAACCATGATTTGTAAAGTGAATTCCCAGAAGTGTTCTCAGAGAAATGTTGTCACCTAAAAAGTTTCTAGCACAAAATAAAAGTAAAGGAGGGAGCCTAACCTGTCGTCCACAAAGTTTACCCTAATCCCAAATTGATGGAGAAACCCTTAGAGGATAAATTAAGCCGACATACAGAGGAAAGTTTAATCGAGTTAATTGATGCCTCAGAGTGGCTTGGAACTAATGGTCATGTCCCAAAATGCAGGGAAGGGGGGCTCAGATTGAGTGTGGATTTTCGAGATCTGAACTCTGCCGTTTGGGATAACTGTCACCCCCCTTTCCGAAATTGGTGAGATTATGAGTTTATTGGGACAGACTACATGTTTGAGTGTTATTGATCTGTTGGCCTTCTACCACCAGGTAGTACACACAAGGACATCCAAGGAGGTCACATGCTTACAAGACCACTTTCTGGTCTATGGGGATGATGTCAGGAAACACAACCATATCTTAAAGGAAGTCCTCTAAAGATTAAAACAGACAAACCCAATTATCAGAAAGGGCAAGAGACAAATTGGTGTAGGATCAGTCACCTTCTAGGACCTATCATATCTAAGAGTGGGGTAATTCCACATATAAAGCTTGTTGAGGTAGTGAAAAAATCCCATGCGCCCAAGAACAAGGCTGAGCTTAGGTGCTTTCTGAGGCTTGCTGATTTTTTCTCTAAATGTGTTCAAAGATTCACAAGCATTGTTAATTTTGTGAGCTCTCACATGAAAAGCATTGCTTAGTATAGGTAGTCCCTGGATTGCCAAATGGCATTTACATTAGTGAAAAATGAAATTGCTTAAGCACACACTTTCAGCAGTTTTGCTGTAAGTAAGAAATCTGTTCACCTGACTTAGATTAGCTCCAATGGCTCTAGAGCAACATTATCACAAGTCATTGACAAAAGATAAATAATAGCTTTTGCGTCATAATCCCTGAAAGATACAGAGAAAAGCTATTCAGAGGTTGAAAAAGAAGTGTTAGCATGTTATTGAGCCATCAAGTATTTTAGATTCTTCTTATAGGACTTACCATTCACTGTCCGCATAGACCACAAACTCTTAGCCCATGCATTCACCAGAAAAGGCTCTAAATGCACCCCTCCTAGGGTTGCTGGGTGGTTATTGGGACTGGAGAGTTACCACTTCCCAATGGAATACTTACCAGAAATTAGAAACCTAGCAGCAGGTGGCCTATTGGCTTTGCATCTATAGAAAGATTGGGAGTAGGGTGTACAGGAAGGGAGCATTGTTCTTGACATCTCTTGTGTGCTCTTTGACAGGGTGAGTGATAATTGAGCAGAGCAGGATAACACCTTACAGTGTGTTAAAGAATTTCTACTCCAAGAGTGTGTTTCTAGCTTGGGGGGGAGGGGTGAAAATGTGAAATCCTATTGAGAAATTAGAGATGAACCTAGAATTCAGGGCAGGAGCCTGACTAGAGAAATCAAACGCATTCCACCCACAGAACTGAGGAAAAATATTATCAGTTTGGCACAAGAGGGCCACATTGACAGAAGTCTTACCAAGAATATGGTGAGGAATTGTTATTAGTGACTTGGCATGGATTCCATAATCACTCTCAAAGTAAGGGATTACACCAATTGTGCATCCAGTGACAAAGTTAAAGATACCAATATGCCAGAAGAAACCAGAAGAGTTCTGTTAAAGTTCCTTACTAACCGTAGTGCAAACTGGCTCTAGACACCATTGGGGCTCTTAGGTTTTTGAGCATAGAGGGCAAATGTATGCTAATTCTTATTGCCTACCACTTCAAGTAGGTTGTGGCTAAAATAGTAAACTATACCACCACCCAAGTGCTGGTGGAGGTCTTGAGAGAAACATTCATTGAGGAAGTAGGGCCAGAGATTTTAGGGACATAAGTCACTATGTAATTTTGACGCATAGTTTTTTTAGTAACATAGCTATTCATCACAAAAAACAGCTCTTGGTGTCTGGTAAGTGTATGCATTTATTTGGGTAATTAGGGCCAATGTTGCAAAAGGCTTTGTATGTGTGCATGAAGAGTTTGAAGAGTGCTTATTTGTGAATTGGGAGCCAGTGGAACTCTTTGAGGTGTGTGATAATGGGGGTGAGATGTGGAAGGGTGAGGGTGAGCTTGGTCAATGAGTAATGCATAGTCTGGGGTCTGCGTTGCCATAGTCCAGCTTTCTGTTGACGAGGGCTTGGGTGACGGTTCTGCGAGATTTGGTGGGGAGCCATTTGAAGATCTTTTTGAGCATCTTGAGTGTGTGAAGTCAGGAGATGGAGACCATATTCTCTGGACCAGTCGTGGTGAGTTAGTTATCATTCACCATTCTAAGGATCTTTGCCTGGGTTGCCAGGAAGGGTGGGGGTCTGAGTTCGGCCACAATGTGGAGTGCCAGAGAGAGGTGTCTTTCCAGATTATTACTCCTTCCATCTTGTCTGTGTTGAGCTTGAGACAGTTAGTTTTCTTTTTTGTGTTGACCTTTTTTATTAAAGGTGAAATAGGAGAGTACAACAGTGTTGCAATGCAAAGAAAATGTAGCAGTAGAATGCAACATTGAGTGGTGCACTAGGAGGATGATTATGAGGGGGAAAGAGGGGATGGGGCAGGGGGGAGGAGGGAGGGAAAGCGGCTGGTGTGCAGGGGAGAAGGGAGCTGGTCTCAAATGGAAACAGGATGGCTGGCCTTTCGTCCTGTCTCTGTGTGTCGTGCCACGGATATGGGTCCCGGTGTATCTGGTATGTACCCTTAACCATTACAAGCAGGGTGGAGGGCCTTGTGCTAGGCATCACAGAAGGTGTCGTATGATGCGGCTGTGGGGGTGCGGTGGGGAAGACCGTAGGTCCCAAGCTATGCGTGAAGATGATGTCACTGGGGGGAGATGGATAGTGGGAGAGATGCATGCAGGACAGGACAGGGGATCGGGAGAGGGAAAGGGAAAGGAGCAGAGGGGGTGTCTTGTGTCGTTGATATGGTGGTGTGCTCTGTTTGTGGTTGTGCGGTATCCTGGGGCTCCGCCGAGGGGTAGAGATCCATATGTCTCTATGTCTGCATGCCCGGTAAGGGCGGGAGGAAAGGAAGCGGATAGAAGGAGAGGGATGGAGGGGGGGATGGGAAATAATCACAGGTGGGGAGGAGGGGGTGGGAGGAAGAGGGGGGAGAAGGGGGCAGATAGATCCATGAGGGGGACCGGAACAAGTGTGGGGACCGAGGGCCCAGCTCAGAGGTTAGGAGGGAGAGGGGGGACCTGTATTACTGCATCAGAAGCCAGGTTACTCTCCTTTCTTAATGGAGGAAAGGTGCCCACATCTGAGTGAATATCTCGGTCTGGTCCTGCATGCCGTAGATGATGCGTTCATAGGATGCAGTCTGTAATATTGCTACCATCCAGGCTTCCTGAGAAGGGGGTATGGCTGAGCACCACTGGTGAAGGATGCAGAGCTTAGCTGTGGACAGGGCAGTGTGCAGAAGGTGGCGCTGTGACCGGGATAGATCAGGTGAGCCTCTGTGATTGTGTAAGAGGATGATGGAAGAAGTGAGGGGAAGCTGGAGGGGCATAGATAACCCCAGGGTGTGCCCTATATAGGTCCAAAAGGATTGGATGGAAGGGCACTCGCTTAAGATGTGGGTATGGTGACATTGGGTACCCGAGCACCTCCAGCAGTTCGAGTGGGGTAGGAGGCCAGCCCTATGTAGATTTTGTGGGGTCAAGTACCACTCATGGAGTGTTTTGAACATGCAAAATGTCAATCTGGCATCCCCGATGCCTTTGCCCAGGGCTTCAAGAACCTCAGGCCAGTCCACTTCCTCAATGGTGATCTGAAGGCAGTCCTGCCATTTATTGTGTAGGTTGCGGGAGAGGGGCTGTGAGGAGAGGTGGTTTGTGAGTGCGCTGTAAAGCACCAACATCACACCCCGTTGTCGGCGCCGTGTGAGCAGGTATTCCACCACCGGTGAGGATGGCAGGGACCATGGACGTGGCCCCAGGCAGCACCTCAGGCAATGTTGTAACTGCAGATATTGCCAGGCCTGTCGTGGGTGGAGGTCGAATTCCTCCTGCAGGAGGGTAAAAGGTTTTAGGTCTCCGTCCCACTGTACCTGGTCCAAGGTGTTTATGCCTGCTGAAACCCAGTGTGGCCAATTTAGAAACCGGCCATCAATATGGAGGCTGTCATTGCTCCACAGTGGTGCTTTGTTATGTAGTCGTTGATCCACTCCGAAGAGGCGATGGGCCCAGAGTCAGGCTTTAGACATGGCCTGCAGCACTGGATGTGAATGTGAAAGTTGGGGGTCATGGGCCCCAAAGAGGAGGCCCAGCCCATCGTTTCGAGCGAGAAGTGAGCGTTCAGTACAGACCCATTGTGGGGGGTCCGGAGTACCTACCAGAAAATATGCAAGTTGGGAAAGATGTACGGCCAAAGAAAAGTGTTCCACCGACGGCAGGCCCAAGCCGCAGCAAGAGTGTCGCACCATGAGTTTGGCTGCAGCTAGTCGGGCCGGGTGGATCCCCATATGAAGGCTCAGATCCGGGAGTCAATGAGACGCAGCATAGTCAGTGGTACCGTGATGGGGAGCGTGCAGAGCATGTAGGTAAAGCGCGGTAGCTTAACCATCCGCTCCGCCTGTGTCCTTCCCCACATAGAAAATCCCAGCATCGACCATTTTTCAAAGTCCCGTGTCATCTGTACGATGAGTGGGGTCAGGTTGTCTGTGACCAGCTCTGTTAGGCCCTTGTTGACCAAGATGCCCAGGTATTTGAGCCGAGAGGCTTTCCAGCGGAAGGGGTATCCGTGGATCGCCACCATTGCGGTGCAGGTTGACAGTGGAAGGGCTTCACTCTTGTCCCAGTTTACCTTGTAGCCTGACAAGGTCGCAAAGCCGTCTATGACTTCCATTAGTGCAGGTAGGGAGCTATCAAGATCTCACAGGGTGAGCAGGATGTCGTTGGCGTAACAATATATCTTGGAGAGACCGTCCTCAATAGGGATGCCAGCTATGAGTGGGGAGTGGCGGATGGCAGAAGCCAATGGCTCCATTGCCAGTAGAAATAGGAGTTGGGAGAGTGGGCAGCCTTGGCCTGTGCCCCTCTGGATTTGGGAGGGGTCATAAATGAGCCATCCACAGTTGACCTGGGCCATCAGGCAATCGTATAGCAGCCGAACCTTCGGGATAAACTGAACCCCCAGTTCAAACCGTTTCATGGTGGTGAAGAGATACCCCCATTCAATGCAGTCGAACGCCTTTTCGGCATCTAGGGATAGAGCCACAGCTTCCTCCAGTAAGTTCTTTGCAGTCCAGAGAGTGTGTGCCACTGTGCGTAGGTGGTTCCTGGAGGAACAGCTCGGTACGAAGCCAACTTGTGAGTTATGAATAAGGGAGGGAAGGACCGCTTTTAAGCGAGACACCAGTATGCTTGTGAGGATCTTGATGTCGCCGTTTAGGAGAGATATTGGTTGGTAGCTGCTGCACAGCAAAGGGTCTCTACCCATTTGAGGAGGACCGCGATCACCCCTCTATTAGAGGCTCTGCCTCCTGGAAAGTTGCATGAAGGGAGTCGTTCACCTCCTTCCCTGCCCACCGGTAGAATTCAGCTGGGAATCCATCCTCTCCTGGGGCTTTGTGAAAGGGCATCCGGGAGATGGCCGCCACAAACTCCTCCCTGCTAATGTCTCCCTCCAAAAGCTCTCAGCCCTTGTCCGTTAGGTGTGGGAGGTCGACCTTCTCAAGGAACGCAGTGATCTGATCTTAATCTGCAGGTGCTTCCTGTGTGTAGAGCGTGCCATAGAACGCTGCAAACTCGTTAACAATGGCCTGAGGTTGGGTGAGTATCTCCGACTCGTTCACCTGATGGCTGGTACGATCATGGCAGCTCTCTCACTCCAGGTCCTCTACTCGTTCTGTATCAGGCTGTGAATGCATAGCAGGGTCCATCAGGTCTCGCAGCATTGCCCCTAAGTGAGTAGTACATCAGGCAATTTGTCATCCTTCCTTGTCCTTCTAATATGTTCCTCTTCTGCACTTGCTGATACCTTCAAGTCCCCTTCCCACTTCTCTCTAGTTGGGGATTTACTGCTCATCCAATGAATCGCTATGCAGCTTTTTGCCACTATAAGTACCAGCATCATAAATTGTGTGCTGAGCTTTCGTTTTGAATCCCAGGTAATAGGCTCTGCAGGCATTTATTAATCGTCAGTGGGATGTCCCAGCCAGTTGCACACTTAAGCTGCACTACAGCCTTGCCCAAATACGCCACCACCAGAGGGCAGTGCCAAACCCTATGTAGAAAATCTCCTTAGTGGCCGCACATTTAGGGCAATGGGAGTCTTATGTTGTTGGATAAATTGCATGCCGTTGCCCGGGGGACAGATAAGTTATGTGTGTAATGTTATACTGTATCTGTTTAAACTTTGATCACACTTTACGGACTTCTGCATGGATATGTGCCCAATCTCTAGGGGACAGGGGTACATCACTAAGAGTTTGCTATTTCTCCTGATTCCCACAGTGGCCCGATTTGTCTGTCTATGTGCAGCGCTCGATAAAGGTGGGTTACGAATCTACGCCCACCCACCAAAGATAACAGCGTCAGGAGTCTCTGGAAATGGAAACTAGGTAATGGTCAGACAGCATCAGACAGCCTCCCTCCTGCCACCTCTCTATGGACATCAGCTGCACAATTTGGACAAAGGGACGTACAATCCATATATCCAGTTCAGGCGCGTATGGTGCCCATTTTATTACAGCCATTTTATTACAGCCTGGACCGTCCATTCCCAAAGTCTAGTCATCAGTCGGATCAAGAGAGGAAATGGATGTGAAAGATTTCTTCCACGCATCAAAAGTGATCATAGCTGATGTCCATCATGAGTACCTGCTAACAAGGACAGTTCCCAGTTGGGCTCAGTATCCGACTAATGTATTGCATGTTGGAGTTGTGTCACCAGATAGTATAATTCTAGGTCTGGGACCTCCAGTCCCTCTGACCCCACTCCCTTCGCAGCATGTCAAGGCCGACCCTACATCATTTTTCCTTCCACAGAAGTTCTACCAAGAGTGAGTCTAGTTCTCTTAAGACCCTCCAAGGCAGATCATAGAACGTCCCCTGCATTACGTATAAACATTTAGGCAACACCACCAGCTTAATAAACGCAATTTTGCCCATCAAGGACAGTCTCAGTGTGTTCCAGAATTGGATGGAGTGATGCATACCCTCTATCACCCGTACCATATTTGTGTCATAGAACTGCCTTTCCTCATGCGTTATATGAATATATCCAAAAATATCAGACGCTGTCTATTGACCACAGTAGCTCGCTCTGCGGGAGCCAATTCAGTGGCCTATCTTTGAGTTAACCCAGCAGGAACAGGAGGGACTTTGTTTTATTAATCCAGAGGCCTCTCAGAACTCCGTCAGCTCATCTAACAACAGCAGGACTGAGGAATCCGGCCGTGTCACGTATACCACAGCGTCATCTGCATAGAGCGAAATTATATGTTCAGTCACACCTATCCCTATACCCCATCCCTTGAGGGCCTGTTTCGAACAACATGCCAATGACTCCATTGCCATGGCAAACATCAGAGGTGACAGGGGGCAGCCCTGCCTAGTGCCAAGCTGCAACTCTATACCAGCCAAGACATAATGCCTTGTATGCACTCTGGATTGTGGGCTCGTATTTAGCAGTTTAACCCATTTAATAAAGTGAGAGTGCAAACCCATGCAATAGAGCACTCACCAAACATATTCTCATCTCACAGAATTAAAGGCCTGCTCTACATCTAGAAAGGCCAGGGCGTAATTATCCCCTGTCAACCTCAATGTCCACATAACGTGGGCTAGTCGGCAAATATTACGGAGCGTATTTCTACGAGGTATGAAACCCGACTGATCATCATGTATTAGATGAGGGAGAAAAGGCAGAAGTCTTGCTGCCAATGCATGACTAAAGAGTTTGAGGTCTACATTCCACATAGAAAGGGGACTATAAGAACCCATCTCAGTGGGGTCCTTACCAGGATTAGGTACAACAACTATTAGTGCCTCCCTCATTGACTGAGGTAATTCCACTTTTCTAAGGCTTCTGCAAAAACAAATAACAGCCTGTCAGTTAGGATGCCTGGGAAGTGCCAATAAAATTCATCCGGAAAGCCATCCGCTCCCATCGATCTGGCAGATTTTAAAGACTTTATCACACCCAACAATTCCTGCTTACTCATTGGGGTGCCCAAAACCTCACGGACCTCCGAGGTAAGACATGGGAGAGAAAGACCATCCAGACAGGTTGATATTTCCTGGACTCTCACATCACTCTGCGGTTCAGCATAAACTCACTTAAAGGGTCCTCAAATGCGTTGTTAATCGCCTGCTGTGTGTATACCGAATTACGTCCTCTATCCTGCACCGCTAAGACAGGTTGAATTTGATTCTCTGACCTAATCAGGCACGCCAGTAGGTGCCCTGACTTATCTCCTTCTAAGCACTAGTGCTTCCAGCCAGTACTCTTGGCATAATTGTCTAGTCTGTCCCATAACTTCCCAACCTTTTGCCCCTGAGTGTTCCAGTCCTTTATGACAGTCTGATCTGTGGGAAGTGTTTTTTCCATGGGTGATAGTTCACGCTCCTGCCTAGACAAGTCATAATCCCACGTACGCTGTATCCCAACCACAGTAGACATGCATGTTCCCCTAAGGACCACCATCATGGCATCCCACTCTGCGGCCCTACTGTCTGTGGATTCCCAACTAAGTTTAAGTTCCTTGTGCACAGTTTCTGGGAATATTGGGTCAGTGAGTGCTTCTGTATTAGCCTATGTAGTATATAGGTGACTAATAATTGAGAATTATTGGAGAGATAACGGGCCATGTGCTGGGCCTCCATGACTATGCGGATCACTGTCATGTGTATAAAAAATAATCCAGACAGCTGTATGTATCTGTTGCTGGAGTATGGCAGCAAAGTGTGCATGTGGTCGGATTTCGGTGATGCTAAATATCTATCAACCCATGACTACTCTGCGCTTGATGTACTGCAGCTACAGCTTTAGGTTTAGTATCTATTAAAGGTGGGTATCTATCCATATTATCATTTAAAGCACAACTAAAGTCTCCTCCCATCACAATTTCCACCTTGGAAGAGAGTTGAACTTTCCCCAACATCGCGCCCAAAAAGACTCCATCATTAGCATTAGAGGCATAAACATTCAACAGGCACAAACTAAGCATGTCAACCGTCTCCTCTACCATCACATATTGATCGTCTGCATCTAAATATGTTCTTGTAGGCTTAAATGGAAGTGTGGGTGCTGCCCATATTAATGCACCTCTTTCATACCCCGAAAAGGATGTAGCTTACATTTGTCCTTGCCATCGTCTCTTGACATATTTAATACAATCCCCTCATTGATGGGTTTCCTGGAGGAATGTGATTGATAACCCATACCTTCGCAGATATGCATAGACCCGATTGCGTTTCACATAATCATTCAGTCCACGGACATTCCAGGTCACAAACCTATATCAAGACCCCTTGCCTTTCATTTGATATCATCAGGTAAGTGCCTATCGTTGGGCGCAGGTCCAAACAACCTATAGTAAAACAGCCTATGTATCTCTGGCATGGAGGTCTCCCCTCCCCCCAAACAACAACCAACATTGAAATCCAGAAATAAACATTGCATAATCATAGAAACAAACATGAAACATCCCTCCCCATCCCACCCATAGGCAGTAGCCGCCCATCACTCCCGACTCAACCATAATCAAGAGGACAGTAAACCCCACACCAGTCTCCCTCCCAATCCCTTTTACCTCAACTAATACATCAACAACTTCACATGATGTATAACCTGACCAGTTCACCAGACCTACAGGCTGTTGCGAGTCCCCAATGGGGTCTCCGCAATGTGTCAAGGCGTGGTGAGTGGACTGTCCCTTTTTGATGACAGTAACTCAACCGGTGGCCTATCTTGTCAGTGATCTGCTCCCCGTCCTGCGCAGCTCTGCCTGGTAGCTGCTGCCCCTTGCAGGCTCTCTGACCCTCGCTGGTTCCTGGTTCGAGGCCCTCCTCCTCCCGCAGGCTCCCACCTGCGCCTCATCCCTGGTGGTCTAGTGGGGAGCATCTTTGCTCTCCTGCTGGTCTGCCTACTGTCCTTTGCTTTCTGCCACTTTGCACTCTTCTATGCTTTTCTATCTCTCTTTCTCTCTTCTCCCTTTTTTCACTTTTCCCTTTTTGCTTTGCGCCGTGCCCCTGCTGCTGCTCTACCCCCACAGCCCACTCCCTTCCTAGCGCTGCATTTCCCTCTTCCCACTCCTGCCTGCCAGCTGTTCAGCCCTACCCCTCTCACTACTTAGTGGCAGCCGCTGTGCCAGGAAAAGAACAACTTCACTGCCCTTGTCAGTGATCTGCTTCCCGTCCTGTGCAGCTTTGCATGGTAGCTGCCTCCCCTTGCAGGCTCTCTGACCCTCCCTGGTTCCTGGTTCGAGGCCCTCCTCCACACGGAGGCTCCCACCTTCACCTCATCCCTGGTGGTCTAGTGGGGAGCATTTTTGCTCTACTGCTGGTCTGCCAACTGCCTTTTGCTTTCAGGCTCTTTGCACTCATCTCTGCTTTTCCTTCTCTCTTCATCCTTGTTTGCTTTTTTGCACTTTTCACTTTTTGTTTTGCACCGTGCCCTTGCCGCTGCTCGGCCCCACCCCTTCCTAATGCCGCATTTCCCGCATCTGGCCTCCCAGCTGTCCAGCCCTTCCCCTCTCACTACTTAATGGCAGCCGCTGAGCCAGAAAAGGAGCAACTTCATTGACTTTATCAGTGATCCACTCCCCGTCCTGTGCAGCTCTGCCTGGTAGCTGCTGCCCCTTGCAGGCTCTCTGACCCTCGCTGGTTCCTGGTTCAAGGCCCTCCTCCACCTGAAGGCTCCCGCCTGTGCCTCATCTCTGGTGGTCTGGTGGAGAGTATCTTTGCTCTCCTGCTGGTCTGCCTACTGTCCTTTGCTTTCTACCTCTTTGCACTCTTCTCTTCTATTCTTTCTCTCTTCACCCTTTTTTGTACTTTTCACTTTATGTTTTGTGCCATACCCCTGCCGCTGCTCGGCCCCCGTGGCCCCACCCCCTTCCTTGTGCCCCATTTCCCTCTTCCTGCCCCCAAGCTGTCCAGCCCTCCCGCTCCCCTCTCATTCCCAAAGGCAAGTCCGTCTGCGCCCGTCCGCACCTGGACAACGCCCAGCACCATGGACCCTGGTTCTCGGACCTTCCACCGATATGACGCCAACACCCTCCTCACCCTCAACATCGGATGCCACGCCGCCTGCCACCTTTCTTCACCGGAAAACACCCAAGGACCCTTCTCCTGCTGAAACTGCTACCGCACTCTCACCAACCACCGCCTGCCGCCAGGCTGATACACAGCACACCTGACCGGCTCAGCTGCATGCTCCTCAACACGCACTCCCTTCACAGACACGCAACAGAAATATGGGACCTCCTAGACTCCGTCTCCCCCTACATTGCCTTCCTCACAGAAACATGGACGAACCCCGGCTCGGGCCCAGATATCGCCATCGCCATTCCAGATCGCTACAAGATCGCCCGTAAGGACCACACCGACCCGGAGGAGGAATTGCCATTGTCCACAAGAACTCCCTCCACCTGATCACCCACTCTGATGAACCCATGGCTACCTTGGAACATCTCCACTTCCAGGTCCAGATCAACCCCAACACCACCCTCTGTAGGACCCTCGTCTACAGACCTCCTGTTACCTGCCCGCCCTTCACCGACACAGTCATCGACTTCACCGCACCCCAGGCTCCACCAATTACATCCTAATCGGCGACCTCAACTTCCACCTGCACAACCCTAATGACCAGAACACAGCATCACTTCTGGAGAACCTCGCCAACATCGGACTCAAGCAGCTAGTCACCTCTCTGACCCACGCAGCAGGACACATGCTCGACCTCATCTTCTCTGCCAGCGAAATCATCACCTACAGCCACACCTCTGACCTCCTCTGGACCGACCACCACTGTGTTCACTTTGCTTTTACCAAACCCAGCGCACACCAACACACTCACCACCCCCCAGCCGCAACTGGAGCAAGGTCACCAAAGAACATCTCACCACCTCCCTCAGCACTACCAAACCACCGACATCCACAGACGCCAATACCTCAGCATGCAACCTCCACTGATGGATCTCCAACTGCTCCTACGCACTGGTGCCCCTCACGATAGCACCCGGCAAGCAACAATGCAAGAAAGCCAGCTGGTTCACTCCCACCTGCATGAGTCCAGACGCACCTGTAGATGGCTCAAGAAGAGATGAAGAAATAGCGAAACCCGGAAACCCACGCAGCCTTCAAAGCCACCATCTCCGCACACCATACCCTCCTCAAAACCGCAAAGAAAATGGCCCTTCAAGTCAGAATCAACACCTACTCACACAACAGCAAAGAACTCTTCGCCATCATCAAGGAGTTCACCAAACCTCAAAGCGAGACCACAGAAGTCCCACCCACCCAAGACCTCTGCAGCAAACTTGGCACCTACTTCCACCACAAGATCAAGCAGATCTACGACATCTTCAACACCGAAGACCTGCCCATCGCCCTCAACACCACCTCACAAGATGACAACAAAACCTCGACAGACTCTGCTAAACGGAACCCGCTCACCACAGAAGACACTCTTAAGACCATGAAGAGTATTCACTCCAGAGCCCCCTCGGACCCCTGCCTGTACCACATCTTCCACAGAACCACCACCACCATCGCCCCAGAACTATGCCACATGATCAACTGCTCCATCAAGACCGCCACTGTCCATGATGACTAGAAATACACCGAGATCAACCCCCTGCTGAAGAAACCGTTAGCTGACCCAACAGACCGCAAGAACTTCAGACCCATCTTCCTGACCCCTTTTCCAGCCAAGGTCATAGAGAAGGCCATCAATGCCCAACTCTCTGAGTTCATCGAAGCCCACCATTCCTCTCAATCCGGATTCTGAAGCAACCACAGCACCGAGTCAGCCCTCCTCTCCGACACCAATTACATCTGCTCCATCCTTGTCCAGGGACAAACACCAGCCCTCATCCTCCTCGATCTCTTGATCTCCTTCGATACCATCTCTCACCGCACCCTAGTCACGAGACTCCACGACGCCTGCATTCATGACAAAGCCCTGGGCTGGATCTGTTTCTTTCTCAACAGTAGAACACAGTGAGTCAGACTTCCCCTGTTACTCTCGGAACCCATAGAGATCAGCTGCAGAGTGCCTCAGGGCTCCTCCCTGAGCCCCACGCTTTTCAAAATCCACATTGCCCACTCGCAGCCATTGTTAGAAGCCATGGACTCAACATTGTCTCCTACACCGACGACATCGAGCTGATTCTTTCCCTCACTGATGAGCCCACCACCGCTAGAAACAACATTCACAACGGGATGAAGGCTGTCGCCACCTGGATGAGAGACAGCTGCCTCAAGCTCAACTCGGACAAGACTGAACTTTTCATCCTGGGGCAGAACACCTCAGCTCGGGACGACTCCTGGTGGCCTGCCGAGCTATGAACCCTCCCCGCACCCACTGACCATGCATGAAACCTTGGCATCATACTGGACTCCTCTCTCACAATGTACCTCCAGATCAACGCCATCGCCGCTTTCATGCTTCCACACTCGCCTGCTTCGGAAAACCTTCAGATGGATCCCACTGAGGACAGAAAGATGGTCACCCAAGCACTCATCAGCAGTAGACTCGACTACAGCAACGAACTCTATGCAGGCACCACTCAGAAACTCCTCCGAAAACTTCAGAACGTGCAGAAATGCCACAGCCAGATTGGTCCTCAACCTCCCCCACCGCAGTCACATATCCAAACACCTACAAGAACTCCACTGGCTTCCAGTCAACAAAAGAGTCACCTTCAAGCTCCTCACACATGCCTACAAAGCCCTCCATGCACTGGACCTGCATACCCAAACCACCGCCTCTCATTCCACGCACCCACCAGACACCTCCGCTCTGCCCAACTGGCCCTAGCCACCGTCCCTCGGATCTGCAAGACCAGGACCGGAAGAAGATCCTTCTCCTACTTCGCCACCAAATCCTGGAATGCCATGCCTCTTCAACCTCAGGATCTCCCTGTCTCTGACACAATTCAGGAAGGATCTCAGCACCTGGCTGTTCGAATGAAACACAGCGCCCAGTCGGACCTGCAATCTCCCCCAGTGCCTTGAGACCCTCACGGGTGAGAAGCCACATTTAACAAGCACTGATTGATTGACTGATTGATCCCTATGATCAGTCAAAAAATACCAGGGTGTTTAATAATTAGTTCAGTCTCTGCGGACAATTATACATAGTCCTCCGATTTTACCTGCATCAGGGGGGACCCAGTACATACCTCCCAAGTGTTTGAGCTCTCAAGTCATCGCTGTTCCATTAGTTTGAGTTTCTTGTATCAAGCACAATGGTGAGAAGGGCTTTTCTGTCTCCAAAGGCTCCCCTTCCGCTCACAATGTACCATTATCACAAACCAATATGCGCCCCCCGTTCTATCCATCTGGGGTGGGCAGCTGCCTCACTGGAGACCCCCTATTCTGGGTCAAACGCTACTGTCCACTTATCTGTGCTCACGTCATGTTTGGTTTTGATCCATCCACCCGAGACACAAGGCATCCATCCAGTCCATTGCCTCTTGCGGAGTCTATTAGAATTGTATCTTTCCATCATGTTGCACCCTGAGCCTCGGCAGAAACACCAGGCTATATTTGATGTTTTGCTCACACATCCTAAGCTTTACCCCCATGTAGCTGTTACAAAGATATTAGACTTTCCTCAAGTAGTCAGGGTAGATTTGAATCGGTTTATCCTCATAGCGGGGTGGGCTATGAACTCGCAGATATTGGAGGATTGCGTCTCTGTCCATGTAGTTGAACATTCGTGCTATTAGCACCTGGTGGGGGGTACACCTCAGTGGGGGCTGGGCCCAGTGCACATTGAGCTCTTTCAATAGTGAAGAATTTAGAAAGGCAGATAAGGCTAAGCACAGTAACAATCCAATCCTCTATACATAGTTCAGCCAAGGATCCCTCTGCCTTTTCAGGAAATCCAAGAAATTGCTAATTATTTTTTCTTGAGCGCCCCTCGGCATCCTCTATTTGTTCTTCCATTTGCGCCTCTGTAGCTTGTAGAGTCGTCACCGCATGCTGCAGTGCCCATGCATTCTCACGAAGTGAGACAACTTCCCCCTCTGTATTGGGGACCCTTTCAGCAAATTTATGAAGGTCACCATACTGTCTATTTTGGACTCAAGTGCCACACAAGTGCCGCGTATAACCTCAGTGATTTCCGCCTTATCCTGTGACTGTTTGGTCTGCTCAGAACCCATTCGGTCACCTCGCCTCTGCTGTCCGGTCCCAGGGCCAGGGATGATATATTGTACTATTTTATTGGCCTGCGCTCCCCTCTGGGGTTTATCTTTAAAAATTGTTATGGGCAATCAATCCTGTAGTATAGCACTTAGGGTTGACTTTTATAGCTAGACTTGTGGGTCTCACTCAGGCGGGCGGCCAAAAAAACCCTCTACTCCTCTCAGCACAATGCCTGCAGGAAAAGTTTTAGTCAGCCCAGCAGGGCTCATGCCAACAATATCAAACAGAACCTCCCAACACATCAGTGCGTCCACAGGCTGCGCTAATCCCCACCACCAGGTCACCTCCTCCACATAGGCCACCAGCAAGTCATGCAGGTTACAGGTGATCTCCCAATACAGTATTCACCTTCTTTGCCATACAGGAGCAAGCACTTCAAGCCCTAGGACAACTCAGGTCCTCCTAAATTTTAATATCACAGTAGTGTGGGGCCGCCAGCGCACACATGGGTCTCTTGCCACCAATCTTATTTCCAGAATGGAGAACACCAGCACACTGTCCCAGCCAGGCACCCATAGGCAGACCAATACTGGCCTCTTCACCAATCTCCCTGGGGCCCCCGCTGACCCCCCTGAGGGGGCACCCTGTCAGTTCCTGCTGGGACAGCTCCAAGGTGCACTTAATATTTTCTGCTGGCCTCGTAGCTGCCAAGTTATTTTCCTTTACTGATGCACTTATTCATACAGGGGTTCACGCTATGGGCTCCAACATTGAGCCACCCTGCTAAGCCCTTGTACCAGTTGTCTGCCTCCTCGGGTCCCCGGAGCCTCACCATACACCAGGCACAGGGCCGCCATCTTGTCCATTCAGGCCATGGAGGTTCGCCCAGTCACTCCGAGCCCCGCGGCATGCCCCGACAGCACTCAAGGCTCAGGGCGATCTTCAGATCCCAGGCCCGCCCTTCTCCTCTCTGGCGATGTTCACCAGTCTGGCACCTTTTCCTGCGTTTCCCACTCCAGTCCAGGCCCCACTGCGAAGCGGGCCATGCTGCGACATAGATAGGCAAAGCTTCACACAGCACCCTTTACTGTCTTCTCTGGGGCCCCCACTCACATGGGGCTCATGCTGTGGGCCCCGGGCCCCACCACCGGCTCCTTGTGCCGATACCCCTCAGCTGTTGTCCACCTCTGTGTCTCCAGGGCCTCAGCTTACTCTGGATACGGGGCCACCATCTTGTCCGTGTGGGCAGCGGAGGCCTGTTAGCACATTGGGAGCCCAACAGCTGCCCCTGAGAACAGTTCAGGCCCTCGGTGACCCTCAATTCATGGGTCTGTCCCTCTTCCCTCCGCCGGCTAGTGGGAGGCAGGCTCCCCCGTTCATGCTTCTCTTTTCTGCACAGGCCTCACAGCGAGTCAGGCCACACCATGTCAGAGGCAGGCAGGGTCCTGCCCAGGACATTATTTCTTCCCCGTCTGAGCACAGTATTGCCTTATGGGGGGTCAGCAAACAATCATTTTGTAGTGATCGCTCCCGTGGCATCCGCAATAAATCGAGCCACTGGCCTCTTCAGGATGCTGAAGGATTCATTCATCGGGGCAGGAGCTTAGACAGAGCACGTCTACTCAGCCATCTTGCCAGGCCACGCTCCTCAAGAAGTCTAGAATGTTATGGATGAAACGTGTTGGCTGTCTTCGCTATATACGTGTGACGCTTTTAAGAAAAGAAAAGAAAGAGAAGATTTTTTATACTGTTCACATATGTGAGTTAGGCTTTTTCTTTGATTTCCAATGTGGTGCACCTCTGCGCTTTGCATTATTGTTTTAACCTAGTTTGAAAGGTTGCACCTTGGTAGCAGGTGCTTGTGGTGAGTACACACAGTTATAAAATTGAAGGTTTGGAAATTATACTTTTAGAACACAGGTTAGGTGTGGCACACTATGGTCCACTGCCCTATGTATTTAGCACATGGAGTGTCTGGTAACTCTGATTTGCTGATGGTAGAGTCTGAGTGCGAATTTGTAGGTGCTCTTGTTGGGGTTGTTCTGACTTTGTCTCCCTCTGTATTTAAGTTGCTTACTTTGGCATTTGGTGAGCCTGAGCTCTTCTGTGTCCCAGCTTTTTTGCTGTCTGGTTTTTGTGGCTTTGTTGGCTTTGAGAACAGCCAGAGTGTCTGTGCAGCCAGTGATCCATGTGTTGAAGTTGAGGATGGTATCAGGGAGGTTGTTGTTGTGGTGAGACTGGTGATGTTGGAGTTCGGAAGACCAGGATTCTTCTGAGAGCGTGTTCCAGTTCCATCGTGAAAATTTGGCAATGATGTTTCTGTGGTGCTGTGGGATGAGTGTGCTTAAGTTAAGGGTGTGGTTGGACCAGGCAATCAGTGTAGGCTTGTCTACTGTGATGCCGCTGAAGCTGGTAAAGATGGGGTCTGGCGGCATATGTGGGGCCTTCCACTCGCTGGGTGAGTCCAGGTTTGACAGTTCCTTAAGGAAGTTGGTCAAGTTGGGATTGGTGAGGTCCTCCAAGGTGTAGTAGAGGTCCTCAAGGAGGATAAAGGCACTGGCAACGAGTATAAGATGGGCGACAAAGTCCACAATAGTGCTGCAGAAGATTGGGACATTGTACAGGGGACAGTAGACAAAGGTGCGGTCAGGATGCAGTTGGCAGTGCTGAGGAGTTTGAAGGTTATGTGTTCTATGTTGCTAGTGGTGATTTCTGACCTGGTTGAGCATTAGATGGATTCATTGGAGATGATAGCGATTTCACCTCCAGGACTGTGTGTCCTGTTCTTTCTTCCGATCTTGTATCCGGGGGGATTGACATGCGGATCATGGAGGCAGATGAGGGTGTCAGTCAGGTTTTGGTCAGGGAAAACAGGTCTAGTGAGTGATCATGTAGCAGATCCCAAATTTCTATTGTGTGTTTAGAGTGGGAGGGAGTTTGGAGGAGTATACATGACAAGGAGGGGTGTGGTATGGTGGAGGTTGGGCATGTGTGTTCACATGTGTCGAATATGTTGGGTGTGTGAGATGTCAGACACATGAGGTGGGTGCGGAAGTATGCATGTGTACTGCCAGATGGTGCAGGAGAATGCACCTTCAGTGTTGGGTAGTGAGCTGTGGCAGAAGCGCTAGGATATGCGACCAGGGTTCAGGGCATGGAGGATCGCAATGGAGTAGAGATGGTGGGGTACGTGGGTTGGAGGAGGTCAATTGATCCTAGCACTGGGCGCAGGCAGGGAGCGGACAGGCACAGACAGGCTTGCCTTTGTCACACTTTTGGCACACCAGTGGTTCTCCCGCTGAGTGTGGCTGCCATTAAGCGAAGAGTTTTAGCGGGAAACCAGTTATGTAAATTCCTGTGTTTTGATGATTCTTTAAAACCATGCTTTCTACAAAGAGAGAATGCATATTGGCAATGTTCATGAGGTGTGCCTTAGAGGAACTCAATAATTATGTTGGGTGACTTAATACATTCACTGTGAAAAACTGGTTTGAGCTATCTTTTATGAAAACAGGAACAGTGAGATAAAGATATATACAATGAATAGATATCTCCAAGAGGCATCATTGTAGCTAGAAAAGAGAATAATTGTTCCTCCCTTTTGGCAAAAGATATATTTCAGTTGTGAATAACAATCCACCTACCCTAAAATGTGAGTAAAATTCTTTTTTCAATGGGGACTGTTAAACCCCAGTACAATACCTTGGAATAACAGATGTTTGGTGTACATGACTACATATCCTTAAAAACAAATTACGTGTAGTGCTGCTGCAGACATTAGATGCAGTCGCACTGAGTAGTGATCAACATGTTTCAGCCTAAGACCTAGACAGTGTTGTGGCTTTCATCAGGATCTCTAATAAAGCTACTGCTGTGTATGGGTGAGAAAAAAAAATAGAAAATGCAAAATTAGCAGCGCGTCGGCGTGTTAAATGGAAAATACTGAACCAGGGACAGGACCCACGGACACACACCACGGCGTTCTCCGCTGTAACTTAAGCAGTTGGACAGGCGTGTGTACGTTAGGCAATTAGCCAAGGACAGATGTGGCACAGAACCTGACTTTTGAAGGCTCTACCGGTGAATCCGTTGAACTACTGGATCACTGGTTTAGTATTTTCCATTTAACACGCCGACCCGCTGCTAATTTTCATTTTCTATTTTCTTTTCTTACCGAAACAGAGCAGAGCTTTAATAGAGATTACAGCACCACACGTCATTTGTTTTTAACCCTAGCACTTGGTAGTAAAAATAAATTGCATCAGGCTAACCTTGTAGCTAGTTTTAACCACTAATCCATCAGCACTGCACGTCTCCCATCATACACACTTCTCACATTGGGTTTTTGGAATACCCCTCCCTTTTGAAAACATCCCTTAGCTCCTCCCTCATAGCGAGGGGGTCATAGCCCGCAACATGACCAGGCTTCATGATGCAAGGAGGATTCCCCATCATGAAGCATGACACCTCTGGTGTGTGAGGGAAACCGTCCTTAAAAGGGAAACCCCCCACTAGAATAGTTGTTCCTACTCCTTGACTATCAATTCGTTACGTCGGGCCCGAGGGCTCTGTGTGTGTTAATGAGTCTTCAATTGGGGAGTGTGCCCTGGCTGGTCCATTAAATCTCCTCAGGCCCCCCTTGTGTGTATATTCAATTTGTACTGCCCATAACCTCTGGATGAGGTCATGAAAGACTGGCACAAGGCAAAAGTCTGTATTTCGGAAGTTGCCCTTCGATGAATTCAAAATGCTTGGTCAGCAGTGGGAGGACATGATAAAGAAAACAGTGGAAGACAAGAAGCTCTTGACCCCGGGTAAGACTTTTTCCAGAGGCAGAGGTTTTGGTTATAGAAGAGCCTTTCCACGGGGGTGGTGCACAGGACTCATCACAACAACTCTTTTGAGGAGAGGGTCGTGGCCGGGGTACCCCAAATTCAGAAAAACTCTAGTCCCAATCTACTACTACCAACCTCCCGATCCCAAAAAACACATGACTATCGACATGAGATGCCGGTTTGGGGTTTCCTCCTTTGCTGACAGGACATATGGAAAAGGTCAGTCCCGGATCAGTGGGAAGTCGGGGTGGTAAAAGAAGGATACAGCTTGGAATTATTGCAACTCGCGCCTTCCTGCTTAAGACCAAATCCCCTACCACCTCAAAGAGGTGTGTGGTCTGCTTCAGGATTTTAGATTCCACCTAAATTTCTGGAAATCCCACCTCTATCTAAAACAGACACTGCTGTTCATTGGAGCACTCATCTGCATGGATTTGGGAGATATGTTTCTCTCCCCGAGAGGAGGGACAGATGAGTTCTTCATCTAACCCAGCATTTGGAGAGGTGTCAAGCTTCAGGCAACATTGTCAGGAGTCAAGGGGATATGGCTTCGGCCCTGGCTGTTGTCCATTGGAGCAGACTCCACCTGTATCCTTTGGTTCATCCTCATCTGGCTCATTGAGACCATCTCTCACAGAATTACAAGACTGGTTCCGGTAACCAAATTAATAAAAATGGATCTTCAATGGTGGTTCTCTCCGTCCAGCCTGAGGAGGGGATACTAGTTGAACCAGCCCTCTCCACTCATCATTTGTACAGATACCAGCAAGAAAGGATGGGGCCAGTGCTGGGAACAGCCAAAGCTCAGGGCAGGTGGAGCTTGCAGGAGTCAAATTTCTCTTCCAATTGGTAAGGGCTAGTGGCAGGGAGGACAGCCCGGGAATTCTTCCTCCCCATGATCAGGAATCACCCAGTATGCATTCATACAGACAACCAGGTGGTGAGAGCTTACTTAAATCAGAAGGAAGGTGTTAGACCTGGTACCATTGGCGTGGGTCTCCCTTCCATTTTTTCGCTATGCCTCCTCTGTTGTTGACCTGTTTTTGCTGGTTTAGATGCTTTGGGCACTTTGTCACTGCTAATCAGTGCCAAAGTGCAAGTGCTCCCTATGGTAAATTGATGTATGGATTAGTGACTCCATGATTGGCTTATTTGATTTACTGTCAGACCCTAGTACAGTGCACCGCGTGTGCCCAGGGCCTGTAAATCAAATGCTGCTGGTGGGCTTCCAGAACTGGTTGTACCACCCACCAGAGCAGCTTGGAAAGCGTGTCTCAGGCCTGCCATCGCAGAGCCTGTGTGCAGTCTGGTACTGCCATGTCGACTTGGTAAGTGCACCCACTTACCAGTCCCCAAACCTTCCCTTTTCTGCATGTTAGTCACCCCTAAAGTAGGCCTGCGGGCAGGGTGTATTGTATGTAAGAGGCAGGACCTGCCCTGATGTGTGTGGCATGTCCTGATAGTGAATTACAGCCAATTTCATTTTTCACTATTGCAAGGCTACCTGTCCCCATAGGCCAGAATGGGCAGTTTGATTATAACACCTTATAATCCTAACTGATCCAGGGAACATGGTAGAAAAGCGAATTTAGTATGCCTGAACTCAGAATGATAAAATACATCTTTTAGTGAAGTTGGTTTTAACATTCTGTGTTTGAAAATACCACTTTTAGAAAGTAGGTATTTTCTTGCCTAAGCCATCCAGCCTGCCTCTGCTAGCTTGTGTATTGTATGTCTGGGTTTGTGAGTGACAGGGGCTGGGGGGCTCCAGGAGACAGGGTGAGTCAGCACTAGGCTGAATAGACCTATCTACATGAGGAGTGGTGGGAGGAGTAGCACCTGGGCCTGAATAGGGCTGTGCCTGCCTTCCACAATGCTGGCCCCACCTCCTGTGGTGTGTCTGATGACCCTGGCCCACGCTGACAAAGGAAGAAGTTGTGCACTGGCAGTGTGCACCCAGAACTGGTTTGGACTAGGTACAGGACCCTCTGCCTTCAGAGGACAAAGGATTTGCTAGTATAAATATTGGGGCCCAGACCCCAAGACTTTAGATCACTTCTGGGAAACAAGAAGAACCTTTGCTGAGGAGAGGAACCAGAGAAACTGAAGGAGGAGACTATCCCTATGCTGTGTGCTGTTTGAGGGATTGGCCTGCAGTGGTTGCCTGATTGCCAAAGAAAGGAGAAAGGAACTTTGTGCCTACTTTCATCATCTTGCAGAAAATCTCCAAGGGCTTGAAGATTGAGCTTGCCTCCTGCTGAAGTCTCAGGGATACAAGACTTCACCAACCAGCTCCCCTGAAGTCCCTTGCTGGGAATTTGAAGTGCCTACTGTTTGGTGGGCCTTCTGAGAGACTGCGTGTCGCTGGGAGCTGGAAGCGCGACTCACGAAGAAGAAGCGCAGCAGTTGTCGTCGCATCGCCGAGAAAGCGTGCCGCCGCTGTCGCCATCGCATCACCGAAGCGCCTCGCATCACCGGAGAAGAGTGTCGCCGTTGCAGCAGATGCCATCGCATCATCGGAGATGCGTGTCGCAGGGCCTGTCGCGGCTCAGAAGATTCACCAACTCGCCGCACGGCCATCGGGCGTGCACGCATCGCCCTCTTCGTTGTAGCATCAAGAGGAAGACGACATTTTGTTTCATTGCACCGGGTCGTCATCGCATCGAGGCGCTGCTGGTCGCATCGCCACAGAAGCGCAGTAAGAAACCGACGCATCACCTCCCCGCACAGTGAAGAACCGACGCATCACCTCCTCTCCGGTAAGGAACCGATGCATCACCGTCCCCTACGCAGCAGTAGGGAACCGACGCATCACCTCCCCCGGAGCAAGGAACCGACGCATCACCGTTCTAGCGTGTAAGGAACCAACGCATCACCTTCCCTGCAACTCTTTTGTTTGTATCGCGTTACGCACCCAAAGGTACATTGAACATAGAGTGTCGCTTTTATCACCTGCATTTGAACTGAACTATTTTCTACCATTGACAGTCATATTTTTCATAGTGTATTATGGATTTTTGTCGTTTTGGGTCTTGTGTTAAGTCTATATAAAAATACTTATTTTTATAATACAACCTGTGTGGTGTCCATCTGTAGTGTTGTCACTGGGTTACTGAATGTGTTCACAAATGCTTTACACACTGCCTCTGAGATAAGCCTGCCTGCTCGTGCCAAGCTACCAAGGGGGTGAGCAGGGGTTATTTTAGCAGTGTATCCCCCTTACCCTGACTAGAAGCAAGGGTCCCTTTTTGGACAAAGGTACCTACCTCTGCCAACTAGAGACCCCCATTTCTAACATTAGTGGCAGCAGTGGGATTCTGGACTTGCATTTGTGACTCATATACAGTAATTGGTGTACACTACTAGTGAGTGCAGACCAAACGCAACCACATACATTTTTGGTAGATTGTTTTTTCCTGGGATTTCTATTTTTTCAAGGAACTGTCAAGTTTCACCATGAGCAAAACAGCGTCCATCGCATCTGTTGATTTAGATTTTGAGGAAGAGAAACTAGAAAGTTACACTGTAAAACAGCTGAAACACTTCTGCAGGAAATTTAAAGTTGCTATGACCGCTCTCTCCAAGAAGGATGAGTTCCAAAAGGCACTGAGGGCCTGGGTGGAAGCAAGAAGTACCCCTGAGCATGTGGAAGAGCATGAGGAGGGGGCTGAGAATGCAGAAGGGCAGCTAGATGGGCCATTGGGTCCAGGGGGAGGAAAGCACCCTCCCCAGTGGGCAACAGTGTTTCTTCCAAGGGCCTGTCCCCAGGAGAGCTGGAGGACAGGGAGAGAAGTAGGATGCATGAAATGGAGCTGACCAAGCTTAAGATGGGCGGGCAGTTAGAATTGGAAATTAAGAAATTGGCCCTAGAGGAAAAGAGGATGCAAATGGAGCATGAGAGAAGTTTGAGGAGTTGGAGTTGAAAGCTAGGAGCTTAGAGATTACTCCCTCTGGTGGCAGCACACCGTCCATGCCTGTTGAAGCAAGGGTGTATATACCTAAAGATGTGGTGAAAGAGTTTTATAAGAATGATGATATTGGTCAGTGGTTCAAGGCCTATGAGGTAGCTATGTCCTCCCACCGGGTCCCTGAGAAGGATTGGGGAGTGGGGTTGTGGGGGCTGTACCTTAGTGAGGGGCAGGATACCTTATTGGACTTGCCCTCTGAAGTCCACAATTCTTATGGTCATATGAAAGAAGCATTGATGTCCAGGTATGGGTTGACTCCTGAACTGTATAGGAAGAGGTTCAGGAATTGCAAAAAGTTGGAGGGCAGTACCTGGGTAGAATATGTGACTTTTTTTGAGGGGCATTGGATGGTTGGGTGAAGGGTAGCAAAGTGAATGATTTTGAAGCACTCTTTGATTTGATTGCATGGGAGCACTTATCAGGAAATTGTTTTCCAGAGCAACGCCAGCACCTTATTGATAGTAGGCTGACTAACCCTAGGAAGCTTGCTGAGGAGGCGGACCGCTGGGTAGGCACCCGGGTCCACAAGGGTCACGTGGGAGACTCCACCAAGGGGGGGCAGGGTCCCCAGCAGAGGAGTGGGGGGACAAGGGTAAACAGAGGGAGTTCCAGAAAGGGACCCAAAGTAATCCCCAAGGGAACCAAGGGAAGGGTTCCCAGCCTCCCCCTGAAAAGAAGCCAGGGGCCCGACAGATAAGCCTGTTCACAGGGGGCCCAAGGCTTGCTTTAAGTGTGGTCAAGTGGGCCACTGCTCCTGGGAAACTAGATGTCCCTTGTATGGAAAATCAGCACCCACTGGTGCACCACCCCAGCAGGTAGCTAGTGTAGCCCTGGGGGAGGAGATGGGTGCCCAAGGTGGGTGGGGTCCCGTAGCAATGTCCTTGGTCTCTTTAGGAGACAGTGAGATGGTCCCCAGGGCCCAACTGCCTGATAACACTAAGAAATACAGGCAGTGGGTGACCATCAATGGCCAAAGGGTGGAGGCTCTGAGAGACACCGGAGCCAGTGTGACAGCTGTCAGTTGTCGGCTGGTGTCTGAAGAGCAGGTGATCCCCAATGCATTCTGCCCAGTAGTTGCCGCGGACAACTCAGAGAGCCACTGCAGAGTGGCCCAGGTTCTCTTTGAGTGGGGGGTCTCAGGTACCTTTCAAGTAGCTGTGAGGCCAGCCATGACTGTAGACTGTCTGTTGGGCAATGATTTAGAAAGTTCACCTTGGGCAGAGGTGGAGAGAAGGTCTCATTTAGAGATGTTGGGTCTGCCTGAGTGGGCGTGCGTGACCACTCGGTCTATGGCAGCCAGTAGAGGTGTTCAAGAGGACCTGGAGCCTGAGAGGGTGGCCCAGGTGCCTGCCTTGGAGAGAAGAGGCAGGGGGTGCAGGAAACTGGCCCCTGTAGTTCCCACAGTCCAGGAGGAAGCAGAACCTGAGGGGGGTGCACTGGAACCTACAGGGGAGCAAGTGGCCGAACTGGGGGACCTGCCTGAGCTGACCCATTGGCAGCAAGAAGGAGGACCCTCCAGGGAGGAGTTCTGTGAGGAGCAGAACAAGTGCCCTTCTCTTGTGGGTTTGCGGCAACAGGCCACAAACCAGGCAGCAGGTGATCAGTCTGGATCACATTGGATCTACTGGGAGAATGGTCTCCTGTATAGTGAGCCTAAGGTTGCTGAGCCTGGGTCAGCCCGTGTGCTGGTGGTACCCCAGCGCTTCAGAGCCTTCCTACTGGGTTTGGCTCATGATGTGCCTTTAGCAGGACATCTGGGGCAGGGCAAGACCTTTGAAAGGCTTGTCACCCACTTTTATTGGCCCCAGATGCGCAAGAGTTCAGACACTCATTGCAGGACATGTCAGACTTGCCAGGCAAGTGGAAAAAGTGGGAGGAAGCACAAGGCTCCCCTCCAGCCTTTCCCTGTGGTCAGCACCCCCTTTGAACAAGTGGGAATTGACATTGTGGGGCCACTGGACCCCAAGACAGCCATGGGAAACAGGTTCATCCTGGTCTTGGTGGACCACGCCACCCAGTACCCGGAAGCCATCCCTCTTCGGACAGTGACGGCCCCGTGGTGAGATGTGCACTGATGGGGATTTTCTCCGGTGTGGGGTTCCCCAAGGAGGTGGTGAGTGACCGTGGTACAAACTTCATATCCAAGTATATGAAGTCCCTGTGGCAGGAGTGTGGTGTTACCTATAAGTTCACCACTCCTTACCACCCCCAAGGAAATGGGCTGGTTGAGAGATTCAACCGGACCCTGAAGGAGCATGATTATGGGTCTGGAAGAACCCATGAGGCGTAAGTGGGACGTCCTCTTGCCATGCCTTCTCTTTGCTTACCGTGAGGTGGCACAGAAGTCCTAAGGGTTCAGTCCCTTTGAACTGCTCTATGGTCACCCGGTAAGAGGACCTCTGAGGTTGGTGAAAGAAGGCTGGGAGAAAGCTCCCAGTAAACCTCCCCAGGATGTATTTAGCTACATGCTGGCCTTTAGAAACCAAACTAGGCGATTCAGACAACTTGCTGAGGCGAATCTGGAAGCCAGCCAGGAGGAGATGAAACGGTGGTATGATCAGAATGCCACTCTGATCGAGTTTCAGCCTGGGCAGAAAGTGTGGGTCATGGCCCCCGTGGAGCCTTGCGCTCTCCAGGATAAGTGGACCGGACCATTTGAGGTGGTGGAGCGCAAGAGTGAGGTCACCTACCTGGTGGATTTGCGATCTCCCAGGAACCCTTTGCGGGTCCTACATGTCAACCGCCTAAAGCCCCATTTGGAGAGGTCCGAAGTGGGCATGCTCCTAGCAACAGATGATGGAATGGAAGAGGAAACAGAACCTCTTCCTGACCTCCTGTCTGCAACAGAGCAAGATGGGTTAGTGGAGGGTGTGAACCTCTCTAACTCCCTGACACCTGAGCAGCAGGAAGACTGTCGCCAACTGTTGGGACAGTTTCCTGACCTGTTTTTCCTGACTCCTAGTGTCACTGATTGGTGCGTCCATGATGTGGACACTGGGGACAGTCCTCCTGTCAAGCACAAGGCTTATAGAGTGACTGACAGGGTGAGAGCTTGCATCAAGGAGGAGGTCTCCAAGATGTTTGCATTGGGGGTGATTGAGTCCTCTCACAGCCCTTGGGCCAGCCCAGTGGTCTTGGTCCCAAAGGCTGCTGCGCCTAGTGCCATGCCCGAACTCCGGTTCTGTGTGGACTACCAAGGACTCAATTCAGTCACCAGGACTGACGCGCACCCCATCCCCAGAGCTGATGAGCTCATTGATCGGTTAGGGGCTGCCCGGTACCTCAGCACGTTTGACTTAACGTCTGGGTACTGACAGATCGCCTTGACTGATGGGGCCAAAGAGAGGTCAGCATTCTCCACACCAGATGGGCACTACCAATTCCGGGTTAGGCCCTTTGTGATGAAGAATGCCCCTGCCACCTTTCAGAGATTGGTCAACCAGATGTTGATTGGACTGGAAGATTTCAGTGCCGCCTACCTGGATGACATCGCAGTGTTCAGCGCCAGTTGGGAAGAACATCTGCGCCACCTCTGGGAAGTGTTGATGGCGCTGCAGAGGGCAGGCCTCACGATCAAGGCGAGTAAGTGCCAGATCGGGCAGGGTTCCGTGGTGTACTTGGGACACCAGGTTGGGAGCGGCCAGGTGGCGCCCCTACAGCCCTAGATTGATACCATTCTGGCTTGGGAACCCCCCAAGACCCAGACAGAGGTGAGAGCCTTTCTAGGACTCACCGGGTATTACAGAAGATTTGTCAAGGGGTATGGCAGCATCGTTGCACCCTTGACAGAGCTGACTTCCAGGAAGCAGCCCAAGAGAGTGATTTGGACTGACACCTGTCAGAGAGCTTTTGACGCCTTGAAGACTGCCATGTGCCCGGCCCCCATGCTTCAGGCACCCAACTTCTCAAAAGAATTTGTTGTTCAAACAGACGCTGCAGAGCATGGTGTAGGGGCTGTTCTGGCACAGTTAAATGAGGAGGGCCTAGACCAACCTGTAGCCTTCATTAGTAGGAGGTTACTTCCACGGGAACAGAGGTGGAGTGCTATTGAGCGTGAGGCATTTGCTGTGGTCTGGGCACTGAAGAAGTTGAGACCATACCTGTTTGGGACTCACTTCCGGGTTCAGACAGACCACAGGCCCCTCAGATGGTTGATGCAGATGAGGGTGAGAACCCAAAGCTGTTGAGGTGGTCCATTTCCCTACAGGGGATGGACTTTACGGTGGAACACCACCCTGGTACAGAACACGCCAATTCTGATGGTCTGTCCAGATTTTTCCGCCTTAGTGATGAGAACTCCCAGGAGGTAGGGTAGTTCTCCCCACATTTCAGCTGGAGGGGACTCGTGTTAGACCTGGTAACATTGGCGTGGGTCTCCCTTCCATTTTTTCGCTATGCCTCCTCTGTTGTTGACCTGTTTTTGCTGGTTTAGATGCTTTGGGCACTTTGCCACTTCTAATCAGTGCCAAAGTGCAAGTGCTCCCTATGGTAAATTGATGTATGGATTAGTGACTCCATGATTGGCTTATTTGATTTACTGTCAGACCCTAGTACAGTGCACCGCGTGTGCCCAGGGCCTGTAAATCAAATGCTGCTGGTGGGCTTGCAGCACTGGTTGTGCCACCCACCAGAGCAGCTTGGAAAGCGTGTCTCAGGCCTGCCATCGCAGAGCCTGTGTGCAGTCTGGTACTGCCATGTCGACTTGGTAAGTGCACCCACTTAACAGTCCCCAAACCTTCCCTTTTCTGCATGTTAGTCACCCCTAAAGTAGGCCTGCGGGCAGGGTGCATTGTATGTAAGAGGCAGGACCTGCCCTGATGTGTGTGGCATGTCCTGATAGTGAATTACAGCCAATTTCGTTTTTCGCTATTGCAAGGCTACCTGTTCCCATAGGCCAGAATGGGCAGTTTGATTATAACACCTTATAATCCTAACTGATCCAGGGAACATGGTAGAAAAACGAATTTAGTATGTCTGAACTCAGAATGATAAAATACATCTTTTAGTGAAGTTGGTTTTAACATTCTGTGTTTGAAAATACCACTTTTAGAAAGTAGGTATTTTCTTGCCTAAACCATCTAGCCTGCCTCTGCTAGCTTGTGTATTGTATGTCTGGGTTTGTGAGTGACAGGGGCTGGGGGCTCCAGGAGACAGGGTGAGTCAGCACTAGGCTGAATAGACCCCTCTACATGAGGAGTGGTGGGAGGAGTAGCACCTGGGCCTGAATAGGGCTGTGCCTGCCTTCCACAATGCTGGCTCCACCTCCTGTGGTGTATCTGATGACCCTGGCCCACGCTGACAAAGGAAGAAGTTGTGCACTGGCAGAATGCACCCAGAACTGGTTTGGACTAGGTACAGGACCCTCTGCCTTCAGAGGACAAAGGATTTGCTAGTATAAATATTGGGGCCCAGACCCCAAGACTTTAGATCACTTCTGGGAAACAAGAAGAACCTTTGCTGAGGAGAGGAACCAGAGAAACTGAAGGAGGAGACTATCCCTATGCTGTGTGCTGTTTGAGGGATTGACCTGCAGTGGTTGCCTGATTGCCAAAGAAAGGAGAAAGGAACTTTGTGCCTACTTTCATCATCTTGCAGAAAATCTCCAAGGGCTAGAAGATTGAGCTTGCCTCCTGCTGAAGTCTCAGGGATACAAGACTTCACCAACCAGCTCCCCTGAAGGTCCTTGCTGGGAATTTGAAGTGCCTACTGTTGTGTTGGGCCTTCTGAGAGACTGCGTGTCGCTGGGAGCTGGAAGCGCGACTCACGAAGAAGAAGCGTGTCGCGGCCGCAGCATTTGTCGTCGCATCGCCGAGAAAGTGTGCCGCCGCTGCCGCTGTCGCCATCGCATCACCGAAGCGCCTCGCATCACCGGAGAAGAGTGTCGCCGTTGCAGCAGATGCCGTTGCATCATCGGAGAAACGTGTCACAGGGCCTGTCGCGGCTCAGAAGATTCACCGAGTCGCCGCACGGCCGTTGGGCGTGCACACATTGCCCTCTTCGTTGTCGCATCAAGAGGAAGACGACATTTTGTTTCATTGCACCGGGTCGTCATCGCATCGAGGCGCTGCTGGTCGCATCGCCACAGAAGCGCAGTAAGAAACTGACGCATCACCTCCCCACGCAGTAAGAAACCGACGCATCACCTCCCCACGCAGTGAAGAACCGACGCATCACCTCCTCTCCGGTAAGGAACCGACGCATCACCGTCCCCTACGCAGCAGTAGGGAACCGACGCATCACCTCCCCCAGAGCAAGGCCCTGACGCATCACCGTTCTTGCGTGTAAGGAACCGACGCATCACCTTCCCTGCAACTCTTTTGTTTGTATCGCGTTACGCACCCAAAGGTACATTGAACGTAGAGTGTCGCATTTATCACCTGCATTTGAACTGAACTATTTTCTACCATTGACAGTCATATTTTTCATAGTGTATTGTGGATTTTTATTGTTTTGAGTCTTGTGTTAAGTCTATATAAAAATACTTCTTTTTATAATACAACCTGTGTGGTGTCCATCTGTAGTGTTGTCACTGGGTTACTGTATGTGTTCACAAATGCTTTACACTGCCTCTGAGATAAGCCTGCCTGCTCGTGCCAAGCTACCAAGGGGGTGAGCAGGGGTTATTTTAGTAGTGTATCCCCCTTACCCTGACTAGAAGCAAGGGTCCCTATTTGGACAAAGGTACCTACCTCTGCCAACTAGAGACCCCCAGTTCTAACAGAAGGAATGATTTGCTCTCTCTTTCTCCTGACCCGAGAGATCTGTTCATGGTCGGAATAACATCTCCACTCCCAGAAGGTATCTGGAAAGAAGAATGTGCCTTCCAACCAGTTCAGTAGGATGTTTGCCTCCTTGATTTCCCTCTGTCTGACTTCTTGGGCCTTTCAGGAAATGTCTCAGAGGTTTGGTCACCCATGTTGGGACCTCTTTACCACAAAGTCTAGCCCCCTTTTCCCTCACTCTGCTCCCTGATTCCTTCTCTGGCAGCTTGGGAAACAGAGGTTTTCTTTATTGTTTTCCTCCTTTTCCTCTAATTCCACGAGTCTTGCAGAAGATTCCTTAAGATCACACAGGATTCTGCTGGGAATACCGGGGTGGTGAATGAGGCCATGGTGTCCTCTCCTCAATCAGTTGGTAGCATCCCCACTCTGGATATTTCCTCTTCATTCCTTACCTTTCATTCAGAGAATTCTATCTCAGGACTCTCTCAGCCATTTGAATCTGGGGGTTTGGCTGCTTAATGGGTAATTCTCCTGGCAAGGAGAGGTGTTCGAGGGAAGTGACAGGTTCCATTCAACTCTCTAGATATCCAGTCACTCTTTAGGTGTCTAGTCTCCATTGGTGCAACTTCGAGCACTAGTGTGATTCGAAGAATCCGCAGCCTACACTGTGTGGGTCAGTGAAAAAATGTGATTTTTTTGTAAGATGGCTTTGTTCTGGGGTCAACTGTGTCCACCATTTGAACACAATGGACAGCAATCCAGGCCTTTCGGGGTAAGAGAATTTCTATCAATGCACCTTTAGCATCACAATTATTCTGTAGTTTCTTTTTACAGTGCTCAACAATTCGTTCTGCTACTCCAATTTGGGTTTTGCGTTGGGTGCTCAAAGCTTTTACTGGTCATTATTTTGAGCTCAATTGTTTTTCAATAGGCGGGAAACATCTTATCCCTTTATCAATCAAAAAATCCAGGCTTCTATTATTAATAGCTGTAAACACTTTTGATCCAAGTGTTTTTGTGTAAAGTCTTTCTTTTCTTTTTTTCTCAATCAATTTCCAAATGCTTGTACTTTTTCTAAATTCTTTATTATTTCAGTTTCCAGACATCTTTTTGGCAGACCCAGCCAATGTGTTTCATCCCTGATAGGGACTTCATCAGGGCCTAGAATAATTACATGTATATACATGATCAGTGCTTTATAAAGGTTAAAACCATGGTCATAATTTGTTATAGTTTTTTCTTTTTTCTAAAAATACTTTTAATTTTTTAATAATAATTAAATGATGACACCTCTAGAATGTGTCCTAACACATTCTTGTGAAACCAATTTGAAATTGCCCCAATTAAGGTCAAGACTTTACCACAACCTAGAAGTGATTAGGTGTATCTTTCAATTCCTAGCTTTCTTAATGAATTGATTACAGCTAAACACTGCATATTTCATAACTTGCCTGGTGCTTTTTTTCAAATTCGTACACAAAGTATTTTTTTATATGTATTAGCGGAGACCTTTACATTACTTACATTTATACTAGATTTCATTTGCATGGTGTTATTTCTTCTCTGTTCATAATTTTCAATTCATTCAAATCACTGTTAATACAATATGTGTATACAATATTTGTTCCTCAATTGTTTCACACATAATATCAAATTTAATGGTATTCCTTTTAATCCATAACTTCATTTAACTGAACTTATTCTATATATCCTACTGAAATCCTATTACGCTCCTGTGTTCATCACAAGCCATTTATTTCTCCCACATTCCACATGTAATGTCCTTCAATCTATAATATCCATATTTTGCTATAACCCTATTTTTCTCACTATTTCTTAACAAGAGGCATGCAAGCAACCGATAAAAGAGAGACTTGTTTTCTGTGTCCTTTCTAATTCCATCTAATTGCCTGCATATCTTGTGACCAAATCTCTGTCCTTTTATTTGCTTTTACTCCTTTGCCTCCCGTTTGCATTTTGCTCTATTTGCAACCAGCTCAGTCTTCCCAATATACATTGTTACTATCATGTTTGACACATGCAATCACCTGCCGCCTTTATATAATGCCAGTTTGCTTTGTCACTTTCACTCCTTTGCCTCCTTTATACATCTCACTCTATTAGCAACCTGCTCAGTTATCACAATGAACAGTCTTGCTATCACCCTTACACTTGTTCGATTATCCACCCTAACCTCCCGCGATTCCCCAGCCTTGCTTACCTTCTTTCTGTCTCCGGTTGGGTAGCGTGTCCCCCGCCTTCCATTCGAATCCTTCCCGTATTTGACGGTTTTTGTGTTATATACCCTTATTCCTTTGATCAATAGCTTAAACCTGGGTGGACGCTACTCTCCTCCTACCATCCTATTTCTGGTCTGTTGTATCGGTGCCAAGTTGGACAGCATTTTCCATAACATCGATGTTGTTCGAATATAACGTTTCGTTATTGGTATTAATAGATCTAAGTGTGCCTCCCACTGTTCCCTTCTCAGCATTACTATAGTTTTATGTGTTGTGTAAGGTGAAACCGTTATGCTGCTTTTTCTTTTCTATAGTATTACGCATTTTCTTTTCTATATTCCCCTTTACTATTACGGGCGCCATATTGTAACGGACGTCGTTTTGGAACATTTCAGTGTATCTTTTCATAAATTGGTTATCAAACAATCTCCCTGTTATGTGTCAACCTGCTATGGTATATAACTTCCACTATCGGCTATTTTGCACAAGTTCCCTCATGAAAATTATGCACAAATATTTTGCCCCACAAATATACTGTCCCACGAGTGTATGTTTCTATTAACTTTACCATCTCTCATAATTAATTCATTTGGAATCTTTTAATGATGGAAATTGTCCCCAGTCCTCTACAATTCCCTTGACTACCCTTTTGGAGGTGGTCCATACCTTGTGTCTCCCATGGGAGTGAGACCATTAGTTTCTGCTGGAGCAAATATCCGCCCATACTTTCTTCATTGTCATATATTTGATCTCCCCCAATAATAAATCCATTAGTTTGGCCTTTCTCCAATGTAAGCCAAACAGTTCTCTCTCTTTTGGGCATACTTGAAGTCAATGTATTCTCTTTTTATAAGTTGATTCTATACCAGCTTAGCGCTTCTTGGGTCCAATTCAAAGAACCTTTTTTACACCCATACACAATCCTGACTTTCTTCCCACTTTCTACTGAATTTGAAATTTCTTCACATTCACGGTCAAACTCTCTTCTTATCCCAGCATCACACTCTTGTATCTTCAAACATATCTTACTATGTCGTGCCTCCATCAACATATTAACCCTTTATTTTAGCATGTCATTCCTCTCTCCCTTATCAAGGTGCCCATCATGTCATGCAGTTCTATTACTGTATCTCACTCCTCCTCTCACCCAATCTTTTTGTGAGATTCTCTCCAGGCCCAGCATTGATGGTAATGTCTTATAGGAAATAATTTAATTCTTGTTCAGTGTTCAAACCTTGTTCTACAGACCTCAATCTAGCTATCCATTTTGCTTCATTCTGTTGCAACATTAGTTCACAATCTTCCCCTCTTGGTCTGGGGTTGATCCTTTGAATACCATGAAGGATGAATCTGTTGTTATTTGGATGTACATCTCGTATATGTTGAAAAATAGAACTCTTATTGTCCTTGTTTTTTATGGCTCTCTGGTGTTCCTGTATCCTTATTTTCAGCATCCTGACCATACTTCCCACATCACATATATTTTTTGACAATGGCACACGATTGCATAAACCACATGGGCGCTGTTACAGTTTATAAACTTGTTAACATGGTACTTTCTTGCACAGTTATAGCAGAAACTTGTCACTTTGTTCTGGTATCCAAGTCCTAGTTTCTTGTCTTGGAGTGGTGTGTAATTGCATGAAACTAAACATTTTCCCCCCCTTCTATATGTTACTTTAGGTTTCTCTGTTATCCAGCTTGCTAAACCTGGTACCCCATGTAGTAGTCCCCAGTGTCCCCATAATATTTTATATATCACCTTGTGCTCTACACTATAAGTGGATACAAAGGCTAGTTTTATGTCCTCATCCCCAGTGAATCTTTTCCCTCAGGGTGGTACTCCTACCTGTCTGTAGAATTCTATTTTCTGCATGGTTTAAAAAAAATTCACAGTAGCCTCTATTTTTCAATCTTGTATTCAGTCCGTTAATCTCTTTTTAAAAATCACTGTTGTTGGAAGCCGGAGTCCCAGTCCCGCACCACTGTCACCAAATGCGAGACCCGGGACTCCTCACTCAAAGTTAGGCCAAGTAAGGACACTGTTTGAGATAGCCCTGCTCACTCCCTTAGTAGCTTGGCACGAGCAGCCAGGCCTATCTCCAAGGCACGAGTGTACAGTATGTGCAACCACACTCACAGTAACCCACTGGTGACACCACAAATGGACTCCACACAAGTTTGATAAAACGAGTATAAACTTTATATAAAAAGATATACAATCAGACCACACGATACAAAAGCCAACATATAATAAAGGGTAATATTAATTCTGGCTGGTAGGTAGGTTCAATCCCAACCACCGCTTTCAAAATGCTATGCTGGTCGCAATGCTAGAATCACACACGTTGCAATGGACAAACAATAGTGTGCTGCATAACGATACAATCCTGTGCTGGGCAAAGGAGAAATACAATGCGTAACGATACACCCCGGTACCTTGCAATGGGAGAAATAATGCACTGCGTACCGCTACAATCATGTACTGCGCAATGAAGGAATAATGCAATGCGTCACACCCCAATCACGTACTTTGCAATGAAGAAATAATGCAATGCGCACCGCCACAATCATGTACTTTGCAATGAAGAAATAATGCAATGCGGGCCGCTACAATCCTGTACTTTCCAATGGAGAAATAATGCAATGCGTAGCGCTACAATCGTGTACTTCGTTATGCAGAAATAATGTCAGGCGTCATAAGACAGTCCGGCAGTTTGTTAACAGCAATATTGGCAATGTGTATTACGACAGTCAGCCTCTTTGATAACAGTTGCCCCCCACACGTATCAACGATGACATAAAGTACAGCTTCTCACTCTGGCCCCAGTACTGCCACTCCTTTGGTCAGTACGGGCCCCAATCTGAGCCGAAGCGAAGGCTCACATTTCCAGAAGGACTGAGAGGCCGAGAGAGTGTCCCTCCGAGCCTGCACCCCGCCCAGGCAGTGATCCACGTTACCTGGGGGCGCGACCCCACTCTCCTCTCCTCCTTCAGCGAACTGGGCCTTCCGTGCAGAACTTTCTCAATGGGCCTCAGCGGCTCGGCCTGGCAGCTCAGCTCCTCCGGGGCTGCCGGTCCAGGCTGCGACTGTTAGGAAGGTCTCAGGCGGCCACAGGGCACAGGGCACACGTACCCCACGCCTCTGAGATTATGTTACTCCGGGTGCACGTTCACCACAGCACCCTCCGGGTCCCCTCTGGCACAAAGCCACACACCCAACGCTGATGTGACTTCACGTCGACTCCGAGTGCACGTTCACGAGGCACTCCTTCCTGCGGACTCAGTTGGCACCAAGACACGCACACCGCGCTGCAGAGACTCACTTTCTTCCGGTGCACACGATGATCAGCTGATCATCTCCACAGTCCCAGGTTGCACCAAAGCACGCACACTGCTTCACTGAGACTTACTCCAACTCCGGTGTCCCGATATCCAGGCGCTCTTCACCAACGCCTTCGGCTGCACCCCGACACGCTCACCGTTTCCGAGCCTCACTTCTCCTCCGGTGCACTTGATGACCAGGCACTCTTCACCAGCGCCTCCGGTGCACCCCGACACGCACCCTGCGCGTCCGAGACTCACTCCACTTCCGATGCACACGTTGACCAGGTGCTCCTCACCAACGCCACCTGTGCACCACGACACGCACCCTGCGCGTCCGAGACTCGAGAAGTTTGCATTGGGCATGTTTCAGAGTTTTAGGTACTTGGTTTGCAATTATAGGAATCTTGCATGCATACCACCTGCTATATGGAAAACAATTGTGGCCTGATGTGTTCTGCACAGTATCGCAAGGCATTACACTTTGACTTTGATTGGGAGCTCTGTCCAGATGCATTTCTGCAACATGCTCCCGTGGTGTGTCTGGCAGACTCAGCTGTGAATGTGAGGAATCGTTTGTGTGACACCTTTTTCAGATGAGTCTCCCTAGTTGTATGGATTGGCATGAGATCAAATGTTTGTTGATGATAAATTGCTCAGGACTGTATGTCGGTGTTGCAAAGTCATCCTGTGCCCTGGGCATCCCCCAACTTTTTGTTGACTGGTAATGGTGGTAACTGACTCTGACTGACCCTGGGCTCTGCCTAACCAGGCCCAGGGCCAGTGCTATGCTGAAAACACTTAGAATACAGTGAAAACACCTACATACACTAGGGTACACTAAGGGTTGGGGTACCCCTGTGATTGGCATGACCTACCCTATTAGACCCTAGTACATATTAGGGCTGGGGGATTGAAACTACCTATCAGTCCCTAGTATATAGTAGGGCATGTCAGTTTAGAGGCCAGCAGCCTTTTCTGCTCTTGCATGTGTGCACTGCTGAAGCCTGAGGTCAGTTTAAAAGCAGCCCTGGGTTCCATGACTGCTTTTAAAAAGTAAATTGTGCCCAAACTCGACTTTGTGGTTTGGGGCACTTAAAAATGGATAACCTACAATGTTTTGGCATATTAGGAACCCCCAGGGTCTCCCCTAGGTGTCCCAGGGGTGGGGGCCAGGTATTTATAAGGTGGACAAAGCAAACACAAGGAGATGATGGACGGAGTGCTGAAACCTTTCAAACACTCGCCCCCAGTCACAGATCTGGGTTGAATCCATCATCATTCTTTAGCTCCCTTTGCCACCCCAGTTCAGACACAGCTATATGATTGTGGACCCTTATAAAATGAGTTTTATATGCCCTCGGTTAAGTGAAATTTCACATTTCACTCCCCACATTGTGATAAAGTGCTGCCCAAATTTGACTTTGATGCTAGGAGCACTGTGGAGGGAGGATCTGCAATATTTCTACAGATTCAGAACCCCTAAAATCTCCCCTAAGTGGTCCATGGGGTGGGGGTCCTGTATATAGGCGGAGTACTTATAAAATATGTTTTTGTAAGTCCTGGTGCTGGAAAAATGGCCCAAGTCATTTTTCCCATTGCAAATCCCATGGCATATAGGTTAACATGGCACGAAGATATTAACTAATAACTCCTGATAGGAGAATGATAGAACTTCCATTCAAAGACTTCCCAGAATGGTAGTGAGAAATCCCACAATATGATATTGTTGAATTTCTCCTAAAATATACAGACAAGAAGTTATAAGACTTTCTTGTTTGTAGGTCCAGATTCAGCCTTCCAGTGGTCTGTCCTGATTATTCAGAGTTAAGTGGATTAGCCAGGCTGCTTTGAAGAGGTGATAAAGAGCCCCTGGGGTTAACCAGCTCTGCTGGGAGGGCAGTGTGCTGCTACACAGGAATGCCAGAGCAGGGGGAGGAGTCGTAAACCATGGTCTTCAAAGGAAAGGGGAAGGCCTCAGTGTCAGTTACCACTCTACTCTTTTGACCCCAAGCCAGCGCTAGGATTAAGGAAGGAATGAGCAGATGCAAGGGAGAGAGTCTAGGGAAATTAGCCATCCTAGGGGTGTGTTTAGCCAGCTCTTAACTCCCTGCTGGAAAATCAGCCATTATGAATTTGGAGGATTTGGTGCACTCTGGGACAAAATAATGCCACACTCTACAGGATCTGGTCATAACCTTGGGGAGTTACCCTGCCCCCATTGGTCAGGAGTGACCTCCTGCTTGACCCAGAGAACTTGGAATAAGTATCTGAGAGGGGCAGAGTCTCTCAGATCTGCTGTTGAAACGTAAGAAAGCAAGACGTTGTGCCATGCTGAGAAGCTTGATGTGCAATTTCTAAGGCCTGCCCTCTGAGGACTCCACCATCTGGAACTACAGCCCTGTGGACTACCTTGCTGTGAAAAAGAGAAAAGAGTGGACTCCTTGCAAGCTACAGGTTAACAATGCTCACCTGAATCATCACCACCAAGAATCCACAAACTGGAAAACTACCAGTGGATTTGTAAGGGTTTTGTCCAAGTGGATTGTGGAATCTGAAGTCCTCAACTTTCAAGGACCATCTTGGAGCTTCCAGACCCTTGGAGTGAGTTTGAGACACTTTGGGACCCTTTGGGGAACTTCAGGAGGAAGTTCCAGGAGTTTGGAGAACTTTGGAGCAACTTTGGAAAAAAGCTCCATAGGGGGACCGACTCAACCTGGAAAGCCAAGCCGCCTGCCTTCAACCGCGAGCCGGTATGCCGTCCAGGTTCGTCCCGCTGAAAAGCTCCGTAGGTCCGACTTCCAGAGTTTGACCGGGAGTAGAAGAAATCCGAGGCGGGCGAACCCTCACCGAATCTGGCCTGGTGAAGAGCATCGAGGGACCCCACGAGAAAAAGCTCCAGAAAAGTTTCTAGGTCCGAAGGTAAAAACTGTGACTGGGACCTACCGTGAGGGGTAGCCGCTCAGGGCTCCATCGCGGTCGGCCTGAAACTTTGACTTTGAGCCGGTCTATCGAGACCATATGTCCCAATATGGTGCTATAGGTTTCTAAGTGCTATAAAGTGATACATCTTTAAAAATTCACATCTCCGGTTCCCTACATTGGATTTTTGTCGTTTTGGTGTCATTTTAAAGATAAAAATATGTCCAATTTTTATAAAGTGGTGTTGGATTTTTATTGTGCATTGTGTCTTAATTATTTACTGAATTGGTGTTTTTAAATGCTTTACATACCTGTCTTTGAAGTTAAGCCTGCCTGATCGCAGCCAAGCTACCAAGGGTTGAGCATGGGAATAATTTTCTAAGACCTATGCTGAGTTCTATCATGTGTTTGTGGCCTTATTGCCAGTGGCATATATACATTTGCCCCTACTAGTAATCCACTTTCCAACATTTGGTGCTCAGCTGTGTGGATGAGGACTTGTGTTTAAAAAGGTACACCTTTCAGTAAAGTGAATTAAGATTATGAAAATCCTCTAAATTGCCTTAGAACAAAACTTTTGAGTTTGATTTTTGGAATTTGGACTAAACTGTTTTTAATCCATTGTTTTGATTTTTCCAAATTGTTCTAAGTCTGTTGTGCCTAGTTGTTGTGACCCAAAACTAGGGAACCATGGAGCTGGACCTGGCTAAACTGTCCCAGTTCAGGATGGCTGATCTTAGGGTACAGTGTAGGCTTAGGGGCTGCCTGCTTCCAACAAGATTAGGAAGGCAGGGTTGCTTAAGTCCCTAAAGGCATGGGCTGGGGTGGCTGAGGAGACTCAAGGGGGGATGGAGGCTGTTCCCCCCAACCTCACCCAAGCGGAGGGTGAGGATGGTGCCTCTTCCATTATCTCTAGTGCTAGCCAAGTGATTCCAGGTGGTGGGAGTGGGGAAGGGTCCCTTAGTCAGGAACCACCACTGTCCCTTGCAGAGAGACAGCTTGAGACTCAATTAGCTTTGATAGCTTTGGAGCAGAGGAAACTGGAATTGGCTGAGAAGAGATGGGAGAGGGAGGAGGCGTTGAAAAGAAATGGTGGCATTGAAAATGATGGAGATTTTGAAATGTCCAGGGGTGGTGGTCTTGATCACAAACTTCCCAAGGGTATAGTACCCAAGTACACTGAGGGGGATGACATTGACAAATGGCTAGCAGCTTTTGAGAGGACCCTTAGAATGAGTAGGGTCCACTCTAAGTATTGGGGTGCACTCCTGTGGGAGTTGATTCCAGTAGCCGGGAGGGATAGGCTTCTGACCCTGAAGGGAGAGGATGCAGAATCATACCAGCAGATGAAGGCATGCTTAGTCAAGAGATTTGGTCTGACTCCAGAGCAGTACAGGGTGAAGTTTAGAGGCACCCAGAAATTGAGTTTGAAGTCTTGGGTAGACTTTGTGGACGTTTCAGTGAAGGCACTGGAAGGCTGGATTGTTGGTAACACTGTTGACACACATGAGGGATTGTATAATTTGTTTTTGAAGGAAAGAACATATTTTGACTCGTGTAGAAGAGAAGTTACGCCAGTATCTAGTGGACTCTAAGCTGACAGACCCCAGAGAGCTGGGGGAAGCAGCTGATGGGTGGGTGAGAACCCGGGTTTCCATCCAGCACCAGGGGAGTGACCAGAAGAAAGGAGGACAGGTCCCTCCCCAAGGGAAAGAAGGTCAAAAACAGAAGGAGTCCTCCAAAGACCCAAAAAAATCTGAACAAGGAGGGGGGGCCCGAGCAAACTCAAATTCAAAGGGAGGGGGTATCATGGAAAGAATGGTAGGTTCTTTGATCCCTCAAAGGTAGGTAAGTTCTTTGACTGTAACCAGCCAGGGCACAAACAGGGAGATGCTGTTTGCGCCAAGAAGCTCCCCCCTAAGGGGCCATCCACAGGGATTGCCAGTGTAAGTGTAGGGGTGGAGAGTGGTGTCCCAGAAAGGGGTACTCAGGTGGTAGAAGCAACCCTAGTGTTCCTGGGTGGGGTGAATATTGCAACCCTTGCTGCCTTACCTCCAAACATGGACAAGTACAGGCAGAGGCCTAAAGTGAATGGGACTGAGGTTGAGGCTATCAGAGACACTGGGGCTAGTGTAACTATGGTCCTGGATGAGCTGGTGCCTCCAGAGACAGTGTGCCTTGTGAGTTTCTCCAGGTGACTTATGCAGACAGCACCACCAAACTCCATCCTATGGCTGTGGTGGATTTGGAATGGGGAGGTGTGACAGGCCCTATGAAGGTAGCTGTGTCAAAGGTGCTCCCAGTCCAGTGTTTACTGGGCAATGATCTTGAAGCCTCTGTGTGGTCAGAGGTGGAGAGAGGACTCCATATAAAAATATTGGAGCTCCCTGAGTGGGTAGGTGCTGTGACTAGGTCACAGACTAGCCAGAAGGGAGGGGCTGGACACTTGGACCCTGGAACAAAGGGCATCCAAGGACAAGGGTACTGGGCCTGGTGAGCCAGCCCAGGGAACTCCAGAGGTGCAGAAAGAATCTAACCCTGATGGGTAGGGACTCCATCCCTGCCAGAGCTGTCAGATTTGGCAGAACTGACAGGAGCAGGTGGACCCTTCAGAGAGGAGTTCAGTAAGGGACAGAGAGACTGTCCCACCCTTCAGAGCTTGAGGCAGATTGCCTCTAAGCAAGAGGAGGGGGATGACAGTGGGTTTCACAAACTCTACTGGGAAAATGGACTCCTTTATACTGAGGCCAGAAACCTCAAGGAGGGGGCTACCAGGAGGTTGGTGGTACCCCAGAAGTACAGAGAGTTCACCCTGACTTTGGGTCATGATATCCCCTTGGCAGGACATTTGGGACAGACAAAGACATGGAACCGGATGGTGAACCATTTCTACTGGCCCCATATGTCTGAGAAGGTAAAGGAGTTTTGCAGCTCCTGTGTCACCTGTCAGGCCAGTGGCAAGGCAGGGGGCAAGACAAAGGCTACCCTAATACCACTGCCAGTGGTTGGGGTTCCTTTTGAAAGGGTGGGGATGGACTTTGTTGGTCCCCTGGACCTACCTACTGAATCAGGGAATAGGTATATCTTAGTGGTAGTGGACCATGCCACTAGGCACCCTGAAGCAATCCCTCTTAGAACCATTGATGCTCATGCAGTGGCTAGAGCCCTGCTTGGTGTGTTCACCAGAGTCGGTTTTCCAAAAGAGGTGGTATCAGATAGGGGCACAAACTTTCTGTCCAGCTATCTGACTGCTATGTGGGATGAGTGTGGTGTCAACTACAAGTTCACCACCCCCTATCACCCACAAGCAAATGGTCTTGTTGAGAGATTCAACAAAACCCTGAAAGGCATGATAAATGGTTTGTCAGAGAAACTCAAGACGGGATGGGATGTCCTCCTCCCATGCTTACTGTTTGCCTACAGGGAGGTGCCACAGAAAGGGGTTGGTTTCAGTCCCTTTGAGTTGTTGTTTGGACACCCTGTGAGGGGGCCATTGAGCCTGCTGAGAGAGTCTTTAGAGAAGCCTCTTAAAGAAGCAAAGGACAATGTGCTTGACTATGTGCTAGGCCTGAGATCTAGAATGGCAGAGTACATGTACAAGGCAAATAGGAAACTGGAGGCCAGCCAGTAGCTCATGAAGCACTGGTATGATCAGAAGGCTACCATGCCTGAGTATACTCCAGGACAATTGGTATGGGTGTTGGAGCCTGTGGCTCCCAGGGCCCTCCATGACAAGTGGAGTGGGCCCTATCCAATCTTAGAAAAGAAGGGTGAGGTTACCTATTTGGTTGACCTTGGCACCCCCAGGAACCCTCATAGGGTCCTGCATGTGAATAGATTGAAACCCCAACATGACAGGGCAGACATGACCATGTTACTGGTCACTGATGATGGTGTGGAGGAGGACACTGAGCCTGTGCCTGACCTCCACTCCACTAATGTGCAAGATGGGTCAGTGGAGGGGGTTGTACTCTCTCCCAAGTTGACAGACCAGCAGCACAGAGACTGTAAGCAAGTGCTGGAGCAGTTTGTTGGCCTGTTCTCTTTGACCCCAGGCATCACAGAGTGGTGTGTGCACCACATTGACACTGGTGACAGCTTACCTGTCAAAAATAAACTGTACAGGTTGTCTGACCATGTCAGAGCCAGCATTAAAGCTGAGGTTGCTAAGATGCTGGAATTGGGTGTAATTGAACCGTCTGAGAGTCCATGGGCCAGTCCAGTGGTGCTGGTACCTAAACCTAATCCTCAGGGGGGACCCAAGGAGTTAACGTTCTGTGTGGACCACAGAGGATTGAATGCAGTCACAAAGACTGATGCTCACCCTATACCTAGAGTTGATGAGCTCATTGACAGGTTAGGGGCTGCTAAGTACCGGAGTACTTTTGATTTGACTAGAGGTTACTAGCAGATTGCCCTCACTGATGGAGCAAAGGAGAGGTCAGCATTGTCCACACCAGAGGGACGTTATCAGTTCATGGTAATGCCCTTTGGCTTAAAGAATGCACCTGCCACCTTCCAAAGGTTGGCAAACAGGGTCCTGTCTGGGTTGGAACAGTTCAGTGTAGCTTATCTGGATGATATAGCTGTATACAGTTCTACCTGGGGGGATCACTTAAGCCACCTCAGGGAAGTGCTTCAGGCCATGCAGCAGGCAGGCCTGACTATTAAGGCAAGTAAGTGCCAAATAGGGCAGAGTTCTGTGGTGTACCTGCGGGGCCACCTGGTAGGTGGGGGCCATGTACAGCCTCTCCAAGTTAAAATCCAAACTATTTTGGATCGGACAGCTCCTGTTACTCAGACTCAGGTTAGGGCATTCCTTGGACTGACAGGGTATTATAGAAGGTTTGTTCAAAATTATGGGACCATTGTGGGGCCCCTAACAGAACTCACTTCTAAGAAGAGGCCCAAAAAGGTGGATTGGACCCCGAGTGTCAGAAGGCTTTTGACACTCTGAAAGCTGCTATGTGTTCAGCACCAGTGCTGCTGGCCCCTGATTACATAAAAGAATTTGTGGTTCAGACAGATGCTTCAGAGCAAGGGATTGGGGCAGTGTTGTCACAGCTAAATGAAGAGGTCCTTGATCAGCCAGTTGCCTTTATTAGCAGGAGACTTCTTCCCAGAGAGCAGAGGTGGAGTGCCATTGAGAGAGATTCTTTTGCTGTGGTTTGGTCCCTGAAAAAGTTGAGACCATATTTGTCTGGGACTCATTTTCATGTTCAAACTGACCACAGGCCTCTCAGATGGCTCATGCAGATGAGAGGGGAGAATCCCAAGCTGTTAAGGTAGTCCATTTCCCTACAGGGAATGGACTTTACAGTGGAACACAGACCTGGGGTTGCCCATGCAAATGCGGATGGACTTTCCAGGTTTTTCCACTTAGCTGATGAGGACTACCAGGGTGTAGGTTAGTAACCCATCACCTTTCGTTTGGGGGGGGGCTATGTTGCAAAGTCATCCTGTGCCCTGGGCACCCCCCAACTTTTTGCTGACTGGTACTGGTGGTAACTGACTCTGACTGACCCTGGGCTCTGCCTAACCAGGCCCAGGGCCAGTGCTATGCTGAAAACACTTAGAATACAGTGAAATCACCTACACACACTAGGGTACACTAAGGGTTGGGGTACCCCTGTGATTGGCATGACCTACCCTATCAGACCCTAGTACATAATAGGGCAGGGGGATTGAAACTACCTATCAGTCCCTAGTATATAGTAGGGCATGGCAGTTTAGAGGCCAGCAGCCTTTTCTGCTCTTGCATGTGTGCACTGCTGAAGCCTGAGGTCAGTTTAAAAGCAGCACTGGGGGGGTTCCATGACTGTTTTTAAAAAGTAAATTGTGCCCAAACTCGACTTTGGTGTTTGGGGCACTTAAAAATGGATAACCTACAATGTTTTGGCATATTAGGAACCCCCAGGGTCTCCCCTAGGTGTCCCAGGGGTGGGGGCCAGGTATTTATAAGGTGGACAAAGCAAACACAAGGAGATGATGGACGGAGTGCTGAAACCTTTCAAACACTCGCCCCCAGTCACAGATCTGGGTTGAATCCATCATCATTCTTTAGCTCCCTTTGCCACCCCAGTTCAGACACAGCTATATGATTGTGGACCCTTATAAAATGAGTTTTATATGCCCTGGGTTAAGTGAAATTTCACATTTCACTCCACACATTGTGATAAAGTGCTGCTCAAATTCGACTTTGATGCTAGGAGCACTGTGGAGGGAGGATCTGCAATATTTCTACAGTTTCAGAACCCCTAAAATCTCCCCTAAGTGGTCATGGGGTGGGGGTCCTGTAGATATAGGCGGAGTACTTACAAAATATGTTTTTGTAAGTCCTGGTGCTGGAAAAATGGCCCAAGTCATTTTTCCCATTGCAAATCCCATGCCACATAGGTTAACATGGCAAGAAGTTATTAACTAATAACTCCTGATAGGAGAATGATAGAACTTTCATTCAAAGACTTCCCAGAATGGTAGTGATAAATCCCACCATATGATATTGTTGAATTTCTCCTAAAATATACAGACAAGAAGTTATAAGACTTTCTTGCTTGTAGGTCCAGATTCAGCCTTCTAGTGGTCTGTCCTGATTGGTCAGAGTTAAGAAGATTAGCCAGGCTGCTTTGAAGAGGTGATAAAGAGCCCCTGGGGTTAACCAGCTCTGCTGGGAGGGCAGTGTGCTGCTACACAGGAATGCCAGAGCAGGGGGAGGAGTCGTAAACCATGGTCTTCAAAGGAAAGGGGAAGGCCTCAGTGTCAGTTACCACTCTACTCTTTTGACCCCAGGCCAGAGCTAGGATTAAGGAAGGAATGAGCAGATGCAAGGGGGAGAGTCTAGGGATATTAGCCATCCTAGGGGTGTGTTTAGCCAGCTCTTAACTCCCTGCTGGAAAATCAGCCATTATGAATTTGGCGGATTTGGTGCACTCTGGGACAAAATAATGCCACACTCTACAGGATGTGGTCATAACCTTGGGGAGTTACCCTGCCCCCATTGGTCAGGAGTGACCTCCTGCTTGACCCAGAGAACTTGGAATAAGTATCTGAGAGGGGCAGAGTCTCTCATATCTGCTGCTTGAAACTTAAGAAAGCAAGACGTTGTGCCATGCTGAGAAGTTTGATGTGCAATTTTTAAGGCCTGCCCTCTGAGGACTCCACCATCTGGAACTACAGCCCTGTGGACTACCTTGCTGTGAAAAAGAGTAAAGAGTGGACTCCCTGCAAGCTACAGGTTAACAATACTCACCTGGATCATCACCACCAAGAATCCACAAACGGACAAAACCCTTACAAATCCACTGGTAGTTTTCCAAAGTGGATTGTGGGAACTGAAGTACTCAACTTTCAAGGACCATCTTGGAGCTTTCAGACCCTTGGAGTGAGTTTGAGACACTTTGGGACCCTTTGGGGAACTTCAGGAGGAAGTTCCAGGAGTTTGGAGAACTTTGGAGCAACTTTGGAAAAAAGCTCCATAGGGGAACCGACTCAACCTTGCCAGTCAAGCCGCCTGCCTTCAACCGCGAGCCGGCCTGCCGTCCAGGTTCTTCCCGCTGAAAAGCTCCGTAGGTCCGAGTTCCAGAGTTTGCCCAGGAGTAGAAAAATCCGAGGCTGGCGAACCCTCACCGAATCTGGCCTGGTGAAGAGCATCGAGGAACCCAACGAGAAAAAGCTCCAGAAACGTTTCTAAGTCCAAAGGTAAAAACTGTGACCGGGACCTACTGTGAGTGGTAGCCGCTCAGGGCTCCATCGCGGTCGGTCTGAAACTTTGACTTTCAGCCGGTCTATCGTGACCAGATGTCCCAATATGGTGCTATAGGTTTCTAAGTGCTATAAAGTGATGCATCTTTAAAAATTCATATCTCCGGTTCCCTACATTGGATTTTTGTCGTTTTGGTGTCATTTTAAAGATAAAAATATGTCCTATTTTTATAAAGTGGTTTTGGATTTTTATTGTGCATTGTGTCTTAATTATTTACTGACTTGTTGTTTTTAAATGCTTTACATACCTGTCTTTGAAGTTAAGCCTGCCTGCTCGCAGCCAAGCTACCAAGGGTTGAGCATGGGAATAATTTTCTAAGACCTATGCTGAGTCCTATCATGTGTTTGTGGCCTTATTGCCAGTGGCAGATATACATTTGCCCCTACTAGTAATCCACTTTCCAACATTTGGTGCTCAGCGGTGTGGATGAGGACTTGTGTTTAAAAAGTACACCTTTCAGTAAAGTGAATTAAGATTATAAAAATCCTCTAAATTGCCTTAGAACAAAACTTTTGAGTTTGATTTTTGGAATTTGGACTAAACTGTTTTTAATCCATTGTTTTGATTTTTCCAAATTGTTCTAAGTCTGTTGTGCCTAGTTGTTGTGACCCAAAACTAGGGAACCATGGAGCTGGACCTGGCTAAACTGTCCCAGTTCAGGATGGCTGATCTTAGGGTACAGTGTAGGCTTAGGGGGCTGCCTGCTTCCAACAAGATTAGGAAGGCAGGGTTGCTTAAGTCCCTAAAGGCCTGGGCTGGGGTAGCTGAGGAGACTCAAGGGGGGATGGAGGGTGTTCCCCCAACCTCACCCAAGAGGAGGGTGAGGATGGTGCCTCTTCCATTATCTCTAGTGCTAGCCAAGTGATTCCAGGTGGTGGGAGTGGGGAAGGGTCCTTACTCAGGAACCACCACTGTCCCTCGCAGAGAGACAGCTTGAGGCTCAATTATCTTTGATAGCTTTGGAGCAGAGGAAACTGGAATTGGCTGAGAAGAGATGGGAGAGGGAGGAGGCGTTGAAAAGAAATGGTGGCAGTGAAAATGATGAAGATTTTGAAATGTCCAGGGGTGGTGGTCTTGATCACAAACTTCCCAAGGGTATAGTACCCAAGTACACTGAGGGGGATGACATTGACAAATGGCTAGCAGCTTTTGAGAGGACCCTTAGAATGAGTAGGGTCCACTCTAAGTATTGGGGTGCACTCCTGTGGGAGTTGATTCCAGTAGCCGGAAGGGATAGGCTTCTGACCCTGAAGGGAGAGGATGCAGAATCATACCAGCAGATGAAGGCACGCTTAGTCAAGAGATTTGGTCTGACTCCAGAGCAGTACAGGCTTAAGTTTAGAGGCACCCAGAAATTGAGTTTGAAGTCTTGGGTAGACTTTGTGGACGTTTCAGTGAAGGCACTGGAAGGCTGGATTGTTGGTAACACTGTTGACACATATGAGGGATTGTATAATTTGTTTTTGAAAGAAAGAACATATTTTGACTCATTGTGTAGAAGAGAAGTTACGCCAGTATCTAGTGGACTCTAAGCTGACAGACCCCAGAGAGCTGGGGGAAGCAGCTGATGAGTGGGTGAGATCCCGGGTTTCCATCCAGCACCAGGGGAGTGACCAGAAGAAAGGAGGACAGGTCCCTCCCCAAGGGAAAGCCCAAGGGAAAGAAGGTCAAAAACAGAAGGAGTCCTCCAAAGACCCACAAAAAACTGAACAAGGAGGGGGGGCCCAAGCAAACTCAAATTCAAAGGGAGGGGGTATCATGGAAAGAATGGTAGGTTCTTTGATCCCTCAAAGGTGGGTAAGTGCTTTGACTGTAACCAGCCAGGGCACAAACAGGGAGATGCTGTCTGCGCCAAGAAGCTCCCCCCTAAGGGGCCATCCACAGGGATTGCCAGTGTAAGTGTAGGGGTGGAGAGTGGTGTCCCAGAAAGGGGTAGTCAGGTGGTAGAAGCAACCCTAGTGTCCCTGGGTGGGGTGAATATTGCAACCCTTGCTGCCTTACCTCCAAACATGGACAAGTACAGGCAGAGGCCTAAAGTGAATGGGACTGAGGTTGAGGCTATCAGAGACACTGGGGCTAGTGTAACTATGGTCCTGGATAGCTGGTGCCTCCAGAGAGAGTGGTACCTTGTGAGGTTCTCCAGGTGACTTATGCAGACAGCACCACCAAACTCCATCCTATGGCTGTGGTGGATTTGGAATGGGGAGGTGTGACAGGCCCTATGAAGGTAGCTGTGCCAAAGGTGCTCCCAGTCCAGTGTTTACTGGGCAATGATCTTGAAGCCTCTGTGTGGTCAGAGGTGGAGAAAGGACTCCATATGAAAATATTGGAGCTCCCTGAGTGGGTATGTGCTGTGACTAGGTCACAGACTAGCCAGAAGGGAGGGGCTGGACACTTGGACCCTGGAACAAAGGGCCAAGCATCCAAGGACAAGGGTACTGGGCCTGGTGAGCCAGCCCAGGGAACTCCAGAGGTGCAGAAAGAATCTAACCCTGATGGGGAGGGACTCCATCCCTGCCAGAGCTGTCAGATTTGGCAGAACTGACAGGAGCAGGTGGACCCTCCAGAGAGGAGTTCAGTAAGGGACAGAGAGACTGTCCCATCCTTGAGAGCTTGAGGCAGATTGCCTCTAAGCAAGAGGAGGGGGATGACAGTGGGTTTCACAAACTCTACTGGGAAAATGGACTCCTTTATACTGAGGCCAGAAACCTCAAGGAGGGGGCCACCAGGAGGTTGGTGGTGCCCCAGAAGTACAGAGAGTTCACCCTGATTTTGGGTCATGATATCCCCTTGGCAGGACATTTGGGACAGACAAAGACATGGAACCGGATGGTGAACCATTTCTACTGTACCCATATGTCTGAGAAGGTAAAGGAGTTTTGTAGCTCCTGTATCACCTGTCAGGCCAGTGGCAAGGCAGGGGGCAAGACAAAGGCTACCCTAATACCACTGCCAGTGGTTGGGGTTCCTTTTGAAAGGGTGGGATGGACATTGTTGGTCCCCTGGACCTACCTACTGAATCAGGGAATAGGTATATCTTAGTGGTAGTGGACCATGCCACTAGGCACCCTGAAGCAATCCCTCTTAGAACCATTGATGCTCCTGCAGTGGCTAGAGCCCTGCTTGGTGTGTTCACCAGAGTCGGTTTTCCAAAAGAGGTGGTATCAGATAGGGGCACAAACTTTCTGTCCAGCTATCTGACTGCTATGTGGGATGAGTGTGGTGTCAACTACAAGTTCACCACCCCCTATCACCCACAAGCAAATGGTCTTGTTGAGAGATTCAACAAAACCCTGAAAGGCATGATAAATGGGTTGTCAGAGAAACTCAGGAGGAGATGGGATGTTCTTCTCCCATGCTTACTGTTTGCCTACAGGGAGGTGCCACAGAAAGGGGTTGGTTTCAGTCTCTTGGAGTTGTTGTTTGGACACCCTGTGAGGGGGGCCATTGAGCATGCTGAGAGAGTCTTTAGAGAAGCCTCTTAAAGAAGCAAAGGACAATGTGCTTGACTATGTGCTAGGCCCGAGATCTAGAATGCCAGAGTTCATGTACAAGGCAAATAGGAAACTGGAGGCCAGCCAGTAGCTCATGAAGCACTGGTATGATCAGGGCCCTCCATGACAAGTGGAGTGGGCCCTATCCAATCTTAGAAAAGAAGGGTGAGGTTACCTATTTGGTTGACCTTGGCACCCCCAGGAACCCTCAAAGGGTCCTGCATGTGAATAGATTGAAACCCCACCATGACAGGGCAGACATGACCATGTTACTGGTCACTGATGAGGGTGTGGAGGAGGAAACTGAGCCTGTGCCCGACATCCTCTCCACTAATGTGCAAGATGGGTCAGTGGAGGGGGGTTGTACTCTCTCCCTAGTTGACAGACCAGCAGCACAGAGACTGTAAGCAAGTGCTGGAGCAGTTTGCTGGCCTGTTCTCTTTGACCCCAGGCATCACAGAGTGGTGTGTGCACCACATTGACACTGGTGACAGCTTACCTGTCAAAAATAAACTGTACAGGTTGTCTGACCATATCAGAGCCAGCATTAAAGCTGAGGTTGCTAAGATGCTGGAATAGGGGGTAATTGAACCATCTGAGAGTCCATGGGCCAGTTCAGTGGTGCTGGTACCTAAAACGAATCCTCAGGGGGGACCCACGGAGTTAAGGTTCTGTGTGGACTACAGAGGATTTAATGCAGTCACAAAGACTGACGCTCACCCTATACCTAGAGCTGATGAGCTCATTGTCAGGTTAGGGGCTGCTAAGTACCTGAGTACTTTTGATTTGACTTCAGGTTACTGGCAGATTACCCTCACTGATGGAGCAAAGGAGAGGTCAGCATTTTCCACACCAGAGGGACGTTATCAGTTCATAGTAATGCCCTTTAGCTTAAAGAATGCACCTGCCACCTTCCAAAGGTTGGTGAACAGGGTCTTGTCTGGGTTGGAACAGTTCAGTGCAGCTTATCTGGATGATATAGCTGTATACAGTTCTACCTGGGGGGATCACTTAAGCCACCTCAGGGAAGTGCTTCAGGCCATGCAGCAGGCAGGCCTGACTATTAAGGCAAGTAAGTGCCAAATAGGGCAGAGTTCTGACATGGTATTATAGAAGGTTTGTTCAAAATTATGGGACCATTGTGGGGCCCCTAACAGAACTCACTTCTAAGAAGAGGCCCAAAAAGGTGGATTGGACCCCAGAGTGTCAGAAGGCTTTTGACACTCTGAATGCTGCTATGTGTTTAGCACCAGTGCTGCTGGCCCCTGATTACATAAAATAATTTGTGGTTCAGACAGATGCTTCAGAGCAAGGGATTGGGGCAGTGTTGTCACAGCTAAATGAAGAGGGCCTTGATCAGCCAGTTGCCTTTATTAGCAGGAGACTTCTTCCCAGAGAGCAGAGGTGGAGTGCCATTGAGAGAGAGGCTTTTGCTGTGGTTTGGTCCCTTAAAAAGTTGAGACCATATTTGTTTGGGACTCATTTTCGTGTTCAAACTGACCACAGGTCTCTCAGATGGCTCATGCAGATGAGAGGGGAGAATCCCAAGCTTTTTAAGGTGGTCCATTTCCCTACAGGGGATGGACTTTACAGTGGAACACAGACCTGGGGTTGCCCATGCAAATGCGGATGGACTTTCCAGGTTTTTCCACTTAGCTGATGAGGACTACCTTTCGTGTTGCAAAGTCATCCTGTGCCCTGGGCACCCCCCAACCTTTTTGCTGACTGGTACTGGTGGTAACTGACTATGACTGACCCTGGGCTCTGCCTAACCAGGCCCAGGGCCAGTGCTATGCTGAAAACACTTAGAATACAGTGAAAACACCTACATACACTAGGGTACGCCAAGGGTTGGGGTACCCCTGTGATTGGCATGACCTACCCTATAAGACCCTAGTACATAATAGGGCAGGGGGATTGAAACGACCTATCAGTCCCTATTATATAGTAGGGCATGGCAGTTTAGAGGCCAGCAGCCTTTTCTGCACTTGCATGTGTGCACTGCTGAAGCCTGAGGTTAGTTTAAAAGCAGCCCTGGGTTCCATGACTGCTTTTAAAAAGTAAATTGTGCCCAAACTCGACTTTGGTGTTTGGGGCACTTAAAAATGGATAACCTACAATGTTTTGGCATATTAGGAACTCCCAGGGTCTCCCCTAGGTGTCCCAGGGGTGGGGGTCAGGTATTTATACGATGGACCCCTATAAAATGAGTTATATATGCCCTGGGTTAAGTGAAATTTCACATTTCACTCCTCACATTGTGATAAAGTGCTGCCCAAATTCGACTTTGATGCTAGGAGCACTGTGGAGGGAGGATCTGCAATATTTCTACAGATTCAGAACCCCTAAAATCTCCCCTAAGTGGTCCAAGGGGTGGGGGTCCTGTAGATATAGGCGGAGTACTTATAAAATATGTTTTTGTAAGTCCTGGTGCTGGAAAAACGGCCCAAGTCATTTTTCCCATTGCAAATCCCATGCCACATAGGTTAACATGGCAAGAAGTTATTAACTAATAACTCCTGATAGGAGAATGATAGAACTTCCATTCAAAGACTTCCCAGAATGGTAGTGATAAATCCCACAATATGATATTGTTGAATTTCTCCTAAAAGATACAGACAAGAAGTTATAAGACTTTCTTGTTTGTAGGTCCAGATTCAGCCTTCCAGTGGTCTGTCCTGATTTGTCAGAGTTAATTGGATTAGCAAGGCTGCTTTGAAGAGGTGATAAAGAGCCCCTGGGGTTAACCAGCTCTGCTGGGAGGGCAGTGTGCTGCTACACAGGAATGCCAGAGCAGGGGGAGGAGTCGTAAACCATGGTCTTCAGAGGAAAGGGGAAGTCCTCAGTGTCAGTTACCACTCTACTCTTTTGACCCCAAGCCAGAGCTAGGATTAAGGAAGGAATGAGCAGATGCATGGGGGAAAGTCTAGGGAAATTAGCCATCCTAGGGGTGTGTTTAGCCAGCTCTTAACTCCCTGCTGGAAAATCAGCCATTATGAATTTGGAGGATTTGGTGCACTCTGGGACAAAATAATGCCACACTCTACAGGATGTGGTCATAACCCCGGGGAGTTACCCTGCCCCCATTGGTCAGGAGTGACCTCCTGCTTGACCCAGAGAACTTGGAATAAGTATCTGAGAGGGGCAGAGTCTCTCAGATCTGCTGCTTGAAACTTAAGAAAGCAAGATGTTGTGCCATGCTGAGAAGTTTGATGTGCAATTTCTAAGGCCTGTCCTCTGAGGACTGCACCATCTGGAACTACAGCCCTGTGGACTACCTTGCTGTGAAAAAGAGTAAAGAGTGGACTCCCTGCAAGCTACAGGTTATCAGAGCTCACCTGGATCATCACCACCAAGAATCCGCATCCTGGAAAACTACCAGTGGATTTGTAATGGTTTTGTCCAAGTGGATTGTGGGAACTGAAGTCCTCAACTTTCAAGGACCATCTTGGAGCTGCCAAACCCTTGGAGTGAGTTTTAGACACTTTGGGACTCTTTGGGCAACTTCAGGAGGAAGTTCCAGGAGTTTGGAGAACTTTGGAGCAACTTTGAAAAAAGCTCCATAGGGGGACCGACTCAACCTGGCCAGCCAAGCCGCCTGCCTTCAACCGCGAGCCAGCCTGCCGTCCAGGTTCGTCCTGCTGAAAAGCTCCGTAGGTCCGACTTCCAGAGTTTGACCGGGAGTAGAAGAAATCGGAGGCCGGCGAACCCTCACCGAATCCGGCCCGGTGAAGAGCATCGAGGGACCCCACGAGAAAAAGCTCCAGAAAAGTTTCTAAGTCCGAAGGTAAAAACTGTGACCGGGACCTACCGCGAGGGGCAGCCGCTCAGGGCTCCATCGCGGTCGGCCTGAAACTTTGACTTTGAACCGGTCTATCGCGACCAGATGTCCCAATATGGTGCCATAGGTTTCTAAGTGCTATAAAGTGATAAATCTTTAACAATTCATATCTCCGGTTCCCTACATTGGATTTTTGCCATTTTGGTGTCATGTGAAAGATAAAAATATGTCCTATTTTTATAAATTGGTGTTGGATTTTTATTGTACATTGTGTCTTAATTATTTACTGAATTGTTGTTTTTAAATGCTTTACATACCTGTCTTTGAAGTTAAGCCTGCCTGCTCGCAGCCAACCTACCAAGGGTTGAGTATGGGAATAATTTTCTAAGACCTATGCTGAGTCCTATCATGTGTTAGTGGCCTTATTGCCAGTGGCAGATATACATTTGCCCCTACTAGAATCCACTTTCCAACAGTCAGCTTCAGCAACTCAAAGAACATCCAAGCATTCCATACATATACATGGTTCCTAAAATTCACAAAAATGTAAAAAAAACCTCTGTTTAGACCTATTGTTTCTACAGTTAACTCCATTCATGAACCAATAGGAAAATATTTGGACAGACATTTTCAACCCTTCGTACAAAAAATTTCAACATACTTAAAAGATACCAACGATTGTTGAATACCATAAAGAATATTAAATTGGACGAATCCACAAAATTTATCCTGTGTACCATCGATGTAAAATCTTTATACACGTCAATTCCTCATGATTTGGGACTATAAGCCATAGAATCCTTTCTAATCAATTCAGAAAAAGAAGAGAGTTTAAAAAAGATTCATATGGAACTTTTACATTTTTCATTATACCACGGCTATTGTGAATGGAACAAAGAGTTCTACATCCGATTATCGGGTACTTCTATGGGAAATTGTGCAGCACCATCATACACGAATCTCTTCATGTACAGGTTTGTATTGGACAACATTCTTTGCAAACAAACCTGGACCGAAAACTTAATATTGTATCTAAGGTACATCAATGACATTTTTTTGATCTGGAAAGGGACAGACAATAATTTACCCAAAGCAATTGAAACATTGAATACCGTTTATGAAAGGATAGAGTTCACTTCCACTATGAGCACAGAAAGAATTTAGGGGCTTATTACGATGGCGGGCAGATTGCCACCGCCTGCCCGGCAGTGGCGATTCGCCCGCCATCAAAAGGTGATTTACCCACCGCCATATTAGGATGGCGGTGGGAATCACTATTGTTCCGCGGCGGTCGGAAACACCGACTGCCACAGTTCCGCAAGGCGGTCCTTTTCCGCCCACCTTGCGGAACCCGGAACCAGGCAATCATTGCGGCGGTGCCGTGCAGGCACCGCCGTAGTGATTACAATGGCCCTCTCCGCCTGTCTTTTTAAAAGGCATGCGGAGACTGGCTTTGGGGGCCCATTGTGGGCCCCCTCATGGGGGTGGGTCAGCTGTGCACTGGGGGGTACTCATGGTACCCCTCTCCTTTTCCATGCACAAGGTGGCAGGCACCGCACGGTGCCTGCCACGTTGTGCAGGGAAATGCACAACATGGCCATTTCACATTGTGGCGGGTGCTGCAGCCAGCAGCACCTGCCGCAATGTTCAATCGCCAAATGCGACCGCCGCGGTGGTGGTCGCATCATAATAATCAGGGTGGCAGGACCGCCGCATGGCAGGCAGGTGGTCCCGTTACCGCTAGGATGGTGGGCGGACTAAAGTCCGCCCGCCATCCTAATCAGCCCCTAAGTTTCAAGACGTAGAAATTACTATACAGAATACCCGGTTAACTACAAGTGTCTTCACAAAACCGACTGACCGGAATACTTTATTACATTATACAAATTTTCAACAAATATCACTTAAAAAGCATCTACCCTATTCTCAGTTGTTGAGACTAAAACGGATATCGTCTAATGAACAACTCTACAAAAGCAGTCAAACAACAATGGTGAGAAAGTTTAAGCAAAGAGGATATCTGGATTACATTTTGAATGCAGCCATCGAGAAAGTGGCGGTCAAAACACCGGAAAGTTTATTAGAAAGTCAAGTTAAAAATATTGAACATCAGTAAAACAGATTTGTTTTCGTGTCTAAATGTTCCACCAAGGCCAGAAAGTCAAAAAAGTCATACTTAAGTATTGGCCCTTATTGCAGAGTGTAAAGGTTTTTAAAGATTTATTCGAACACCAACCATGGTTTGCTTACCTACGCACAAAAAACCTAAAACAGCTGTTAGGAAAGGTCAATGAAGAGGAAGGACAGCTGTATAGAGGCACCTTACCTTGTTTGAATTGTGGAAACTGCAATAACATCTTAAAAGGTACCACAGTGTTACACTACACTCGAGGCACACCGATCAAACTGAGAACTACAGCAACCTGTGATACAAGTAATGTGATTTATCTATTAAAATGTCTATGTGGACTAGTGTACGTTGAAAAAACAGAAAGGAAAATAAAAACACGCTTAACTGAACATAAAAGTAACATTCGCATGAAAAACTCTAAATCAACCATTGCAGCACACTTTAATTTCCACAATCATAACATTAGCCAAGTAAGATTTCTAATCCTGGAACAGGTACCAATTAAGACTGGCAGAGACAATACTAAATACCTACTCCAAAGCGAGGTTTACTGGATAAATCACTTGGATTCGGTTAATTCGAAAGGACTGAATGAACGTATGGATTTCAACTGTTTTATATAGAAGTATTTCCATGTTGTGATATTTTTGTGCTTAGAGACATCGAAACAGACTTACAGGTTGGTTTTTGATTGAATGGCATCCTGTAGTTTTACATCTGTTTAGATTGTTCCATCTTTTTGGTAATTAACATATATTTCCCACAAATTTATCTTGATTGACTCGCATCTGCACTAGTAAGATTGTATGTTAAAGTACACTTTTCAGATATATTTTATTCAGAACTTTTTTCAAAAAAACGTTGACAACGGAAGACTGCAGCAACCATTACTGGTAAAATGTTTGCCCTTAAAATGATGAGCGCATCAAATTACTTCCAGCGTTACACTCACTCTAGCTGCTCTTACACGTGTTTTTTAAAATATCTTCCCATTTGTTCGCTTCGTTCAGTTTTTCTCAAACTTCCACCCTACGTTATCATTGGGTCTTTACTTTTCTAACACTTTCTATTTCACTTGTCGACATGCCTGCACTTCCAGTGCACCACGTAAATAACCGAGTAGCAATGGAGGGACACGGAGATCACATTCTAAGCATCGGCTACATGCGCTTACGCATTTACTCATAGGTAAGCAAAGGAGTGGAGATTTTGCTGTTATCAGTAGCGTTTGAGCCACTATTAGTGTTTTACGGGTGTTCTTTACATTGCAGTTGTACAGGATCACCGATTGCATGGGTTAACCCACTGTTTTCAGAATGTTGGCGCACAATTGCCACTATTTTTACTATTATGGTTGAAGCTACTTGGGGGCATGAAGTAATTGAATGATCGTTACAAATGTTTAGAGAGAGCACTTGCTTCGAACATCCCACGCTTAAGTTTGGTATTTTTCACGCGCACTAGCATCTATCACGTGCACCAATTTTTCACTAAGCACCAAGCTATAGTAAGAGGGGACTCCAAATTTCAACTAACATTTTGTCATCATGTACAAAGTTCTTATAAGCGGGCACCCATTGCGCATGATAGTGTATCTGCATGTCTATTTTATTGTTTCACCCAGTTTTAATTATAGAAAAAGGTGGCATTCAACTACTTTGACTAACTTACATCATTACGTTTGTAGGACTAAGCCCCTGATGAAGGGCTCAGCCCGGAATGCATTGAGATCATCACTTAAAGGAATACAAACAGATAATTCAAAAGTTGTAATGTGACTATAACGTTATCTAAATGTAGAGATGGTGAGGCACTCTATTTTTTGTAATTAGGTGATTTAGATGCTTTGTATCTTGTACATCTGTTTGAGGTGCAACTAGGGTGGCGCCCTCTGACTTTGGGGCGTGTGATAAATAGAAGAATACTTGGTGGCAGTCACCAAGTTTCCCTGGTTGCACTCTGGCTGGGTTGCGAGACCCTTTGCAAAAAAGTGTATAGATGATATCAATAAAAACTTTGTTCCTTGTTTTTACTTTCTTTGGTTTTATTGATCTCTTATTGAATCGCACTGTTAAACTTCACATGTGCATTTATATATTTTCTTTCGAAACCATTTTCATATTTACTTGTAAGCGGTGGAATAAGTCTTTTGCCATTTACTATTCCCAATGCATTTCGGGATTAACCCTTCATCAGGGGAATCATTATTCTGAAAAGAACGGAAAATTTGATATCAGAAGCTGAACACCTCCACTTTCGGCTGTACACAGAACTTTTGAAAATTGTGGCAATTTCTGCTTCTTTTCTCATCTCATTGTCAATGAAAAACCTGATACATTGACAATCACAGCTGTTTTCCTTATCACTATACTAACTGAAAAATTCTGTGTACAGCCGAAAGTGGAGGTGTTCAGCTTCTGATATCAAATTTTCTGTTCTTTTCAGAATAATGATTCCCCTGATGAAGGGTTAATCCCGAAATGCATTGGGAATAGTAACTGTCAAAAGCCTTATTCCACCGCTTACAAATAAATATGAAAATGGTTTCGAAAGAAAATATATAAATGCACATGTGAAGTTTAACAGTGCGATTCAATAAGAGGTCAATAAAACCAACGAAAGTAAAAACAAGGAACAAAGTTTTTATTGATATCATCGAAACACTTTTTTGCAAATGGTCCCGCAACCCAGCCAGAGTGCAACCAGGGAAACTTGGTGACTGCCACCAAGTATTCTTCTAGGAACTATAACGTTATCAACATTAAATATAAAAGAGAAGATTTAATAAGAAAAATAAATCAATGATTTAAATCACTTCTGGACTACTGTTTGAATTTATAAAACTTTATTTAGTGAGTGCAGACTAGTGACGCTTTCCGCAGTTTAGGAAAATGCTTTGTACTTAGCTTCAGCAACTTCCCACTTTAGGCCTTTTAAGAAGGTGGATTATTCGTAGGGGTGGATAGGAGTTCACCACAAGTAATTGTGGCATTATCTTGTGAGGTCCATTATATGTTCCAGTTCAGTAATTTAAATCTGAACACAATCCCTGGTAGATATGGTACAGAGCACACAGACTTAGCTTAAGAAAATGTGTAAAGCATTTAAAAGTACCAAGACAATTAAAAAATCAAAAGCACAATACAATACAAACCCCACTCCAATGTATAAAACTAGATCATCATCTAATAAACAAAATGACAAGGGCCCTAATATGATGTCGGTCAGACGGCCTCCGACCTGCGGTCTAGAGGCTTTCCGACCGACATCATAGGTTTCACTTTCGACTGGCGCATTACAATGTGTGTGATCGAAAGAGAAACCGGCCGGTCATTCTGGCTGGATTCCAATGGACTCAATGAGTCCATCGGCCAGTCGGAGGCCTCACCGTAATCCCTAAGGATGGCATTTCAGCCATCGGGATTACAATGTCAGTTTCCAACAGGCTTTCCATGTTGAGCTTTCCCACATAGAAAGTCTGTCGGAAAGTGACTTTAGGGGTGCCTAGCAGGGCCCCCATTCCTCCAAGGCCTCCGGTTGGGGGCCGAGGGGGCTCCTATGGATGGCCCCTGTTAATACCTGCACCGTGTGCCAAGCACCTTGAGGTGCCTGCCATGCGGTGCAGGGATAAACAGAAACTCCAGGAGTATGCGTCTGCACCATGTGAAGGTCGCATTGTAATAGCGGTGTTGGGACCGCTGACTCGAGGTAGGTTGGTCCCGCAACCGCAGCAGTGTCGGGCAGACGTGAATCCGCCCAACATCGTAATCAGGCCCAAAATGTCAAAAATCCAATAAGGGGAGCCAGAGATAGGATTTCATAAAATTTCAAATAAAAATGGAGCCAAAAAGGGATAAACGCCAACCGTGGTCATCTGGTTGTGCATGACTGGGACCTAGGAGCAATTTAAGGCAATTTGTGATGGAGCGTGGGTCGGACACAAAAACCAGGTTCGTCCTGGTCAGAAGTTTTAACTTCTGAAAGTGGGCCTCATTACAATGGTAGTCGGCTGAGCGTTCGATCGCCATCGTTTTGGGCTCGAGACCTTCCAACAAGGAGTTGGCGGTCCCGGCCATTCAATTAGGATACGACCACCGTGCAGGCGGTCGTAAGGATCCCTTTTTCCATTGCAGCTTGTGCTGCTGACCTAAAAGAGCAGCAGCACAAGCTGCGATCTAAAAAGAGATGTTTTTAAACATCCATGCACCGTGTGCCAGGCACCATGTGGTGCCTGGCACACGATGCATGGATGTTTGGGGGGGCCATCACATGTGCCCCCCAGGCCACATAGTGGAGGCCTACGGGGACCATTCTAGGGGTCCCCAAAGTCCCTTTCTGACAGCCTTTCCATGGCGGTGGGACCGCCATGACAAGGCTGTCGGAAAGGGACATCGTAACCCCTACGGTGGTGCCTGCACAGGCACCGCCCCCATTGTAGGGATTACAGTCCAACCGATGCCCCAATGGGCTCCGTAAGCCTGTTAGAGGCGTCGGTCTATCTCTCCGACTTCTGCAGTCCGACAGACTGCAACTTAATGGGCAGTCGGACTGCTATCCTGGCTGTCGGGCGGACCGCCAACGACAGCCTGTCTGTGGCGGTCCGTCCAACGTCCTAATCAGGCCCTTTGTCTCTGAAATGGAATCAAAACTCCTGAGCAGGGCAAAGATTCATGCCATGTTCGAGGAGGGCTCCACGAGGCTGTATAGCCATTGGACGAGATCCCGGTGACACAATTTACTTTTAGTAGGAAAGTTTCAAAAGGGATATATCTAAAATGTACGACCCCAGGAAGGTCCCTCACCGGCCAGAAGCTTTTGGCACCTTCCCCTAGTGAAGATTTCTATATTCAGATGAAGTCACCTTTTTCGACATCGGACTCCTCTAGCGGGGCAAGGCTGCAAGCTGTAGCTAAACAGCATTCGACGAGGTTGGATACCCCCTAATCCTGCTGAAATGGATTTGCTGTTGTGGAAAAGCGCAGAGCTGGTGCAACCTGAATATTTGGCGCAGTGGTAACGCACTTTGTCGAATTGACTTGAAAGGTTTTTTCCTGGTCCTTCAGGGTCTTTGAAGTAAAAATATTCAAAGTCCAAGGTTTCTCAGGATGGTTTGACACAGCCAAGGTTCCAAGGGCCTCAGGAACAGCACTTATGGTTTAAGACACACTGCAGCATAAGCCACCACCAAGGTCCAAAGCAGGTCCAGCTGGAACCGGTCAATTGGGCTTTTCAGGAAAAGGGCTTCTGGCAGCTTGCTGTGCCCTGTAGCTCAGTCAACTGATCATGGAGTCCCCTTCTTTGTCCTGGGTACAAGTGCAAGCAGGTCCATCCTTTCAGTTCTCCTCTCTGGTTTCAACAGCAGGTTCAATTCTTTTGTCTTCCACAGGTTCAGTGGTGTTATGAAGAGAGTGCCCAGCAGTGGCACATTTATGTCTGGCGCTACCCTATGGGTGTGCAACAATAAGGGAGAAACCCTAATCTTTGCGAAAAGGCACGGGTATGTGAAACATTAAATAAACAAATTCCCTTTTCAGCTCAGTGAGAAAGCAGAACAGTGATTCTGAAATTAAATACATCTTACACATTAACTCATCTGCACTATATATGTGGAAACACAAAAACCATAATATAAATTGTGAAGAAAAAATACACAATGAAAAAATATATAAAAATATCAAAATATAACCGACTGTGCTAATTATGAACGTTGTATTTTTAATTGATGTATTAAACATTTCGGTCTCTCTTGAGATCATGTACATGTTTTTAAATTTGTGTCTATGATGTTTTTAATATACAAATATCTGAATAAAATGTTTTTATTGATTAGCACAGTCGGTTATATTTTGATATTTTTATATATTTTTTCATTGTGTATTTTTTCTTCACAATTTATATTATGGTTTTTGTGTTTCCACATATATAGTGCAGATGAGTTAATTTGTAAGATTTATTTAATTTCAGAATCACTGTTCTGCTTTCTCATTGAGCTGAAAAGGGAATTTGTTTATTTAATGCTACCCTATGGGTGACTCCTAGCCCCTTCCAAACCAATCCGGAAAAGTTCCCAGGGGTAACCCAAACCAGTTTTGCAGCAGTTCCTGTGTGCTCTTCTGCAAACAATATAATAGTGACACTTTCTGCCAAAATTTAACATGGCAGAACCATTTTCCCTATGTGCAGAGGCAGTTTGCCCTCCCAAAGGTATGCCCAGGGAAACATCAACCCCTCCTCTCTGGTCACTTCAAAACAGTTCTGGGGGCAGCTTCTGTCCCACAGGGATTGGTGCCTGCCTGATTGGGAGAACAAAGAAGGACTATGCCTAAGTGTCAACTAACATGTCCTAGGGGCAGGGTAGGCTTCTGTGAAGTTGATCACATTCCTGGCACAGCCCAGATGGTCATCCTGCCACAGGAACAGAAACACCTCCCCATACCCAAGTCTTTATCCTGGTCTCAGAGCAGTTTTCCTACTTCATTAAGGGGGTTATTCGGCTGCCAGGTAACAGTTGGATCCCATGCAAAGAGCATCAAGAGGCTATAGGCAGGGAAAAGATAGCTTTCTAAAAGTACCTTTTTCAAAATATGTATTACAAATCTGCCTTTGCCAGTGAGTTGAGCTTTTAATACATATTGTAAGAAGTCCAATAATGACATTTGTAGTTTTTTTTTAGCATGAGATAACATTATTAAATGTAATTGTGTGTCTTAATCTTTTTTCTATGGAACAGTCAACCCTGCTACATGGAAAATAGCTTTTGATGTCTTTCTACTGTAAGCACATGTTCAACATTCAACTTTCACATGTTGTACTTTTAAATATCATGCACCATGCCTTATGGGCATTAAGGCCCACACATGGGTGACTAGTTATTATTGAAAAGGAAGGTTTAGGCATGTCAAAAGGGGTTATTTTTACAGGTCGAAGTTTGCAGTTTTAAAACTGCACAGCCAGGCTACAATAGTAGACCTGCAGCTGCAGCCTGCAGCTTTTCTACTGTCAATGTAGTGGGTGGCACAATTTGTGCTGCAGTTCACTAAATTCCATTTAGTTTACAGGCCCTGGGTGTAATTGGTACCATGTAGTAGGGGGGTATAGGTAAGTTAAATATTCCAATTAGGAGTAGAGCACTTGCACTGGGGCCTGGTAGGTAGCGTCCCAGTAACACACAGTCAAAAAACAGCATTATCAGTCCATAAAAATGGGGGTGGTCATGCAAAAAGAGGCTTTTTCCTACAGGCCTGGACCACACTACTCCCTCTACTAGATCTGCCCTTTAGGGTTTAAGAATGCATCTCTCAGTTTCAGCCAGTGATGCCTTGAGACAAACCTGCAGGTTACAGGAGCACCTGTTGCACCTTCTCTCAATCTGGCCTTCCCAGGTTTGACTGTTTGCAGAATATAACATATTTTAGTACCTGCTGTGATTTCTGGTAACACTCACTGGTTCATTTGGACTCTGATCCTTTTAGGTCTGAGCTCTATTATTACTCAAAGACAACCCATTTTTACTTGCCGAGATCTGTAAAGGCCTCTTTCTTTCCCTCTTTGCAGCCTCTGTTTTTGTTCAGTTTAACTGCCACTCTGTGCCCTCTCTTCCCTCTCCACTCAGCCGCCATGTTATGATCCCACAGCCACCTCCAACCCACCACTTATAGGCTCTGCTCGCCTTTCTTTGCTCTGCTTTCCAGCATTGCAGCCTCTGTTTTCTCTTTATCTTTCCCCTGCTCTCTTTGCCCCCTTGCTTTTTGACACACAAGCTCTGCTGATTACCTTAGTCTGCTTATCAGCCCAGTAGTTATGTCCTCCTCAGACTACAATCAAAGGGCCTCTAGAACTTTAGATTAGCTTATGGGTACTAATTGTGCTTCTGTTAATTGTAAAAGTGTGTGAAGATTTGTGCAATTTTGCCACCATTAACAAACATTTACTGCTGCAATACTCAGTCTTGTTGTCTCTCTTCTCCCCTCCTCCCTTCCTCCAATTCATTCTTACAGCCTGCTCTCCTAAGCACAATTTATGAATTAGAAATCTGAACACACCCCTCCACCAGGTTCACTCATTTGGTAATTTCTGGGCAACCACTAGGTTGGGCCTGCAGGTAAGATTAAAACCATTTGAGAGAGTCACATGATCTTATCACCACCCTATACTAGCCATCTTCTCATGGCATCTCAACCCTGGCATCAAAGCACAGGTTTAGAAAAACCAACTCAACTTCCCTGTTTGTGCCTGGTAAGGCCTAGGGCCAGAAATGTTTCCAGTTTCCTTACTGATATACCAATGAACCAAAAGTCATTCACACAACTAACATATACACAATCTCTCAAAGAAAACACATACCTGCCAGCAATCAATGTCACTTCAAACAACTCTCACCCACCAAACAATATCCAGCTCTACGTACCCTTGTACCACTACATACCAACAAGGCCTCCTTCACTTGTACACTAACCACCACTCTGTGCTAAACTCCAACCCAAACACCTATCTATGCCACTTCTTCACACAGTACAAATTGTGTGACTATATGAATACATATATAGTTACAAAAAAACCAAAATTTATGATCAGGAGGATATATGCATGTTTATGCATTAGATGAACTATGGATGTGTAAATATGTGGATGTAGATGTATCTATGTACTTGAGATTGTGTATTGAATAAGGATATAATCCTTTTACGCACCCAAAAATATTTTAAAAATATATTAAATGAATATCTGCTATGTATATGACATTAAATGTAATTACATTCAATACGTAATGGACCACAACAATTATTGTGGTCATAATTATTAAGATGTTATTTTGTTTTCTTGCTTGTTTTTGTTTTCACCCCTTTTTTAAAAATGTTTCTTAACAGCCCTGAAGATGTGATTATTCACAAAACATGTGTTGGATTTTATTAATTAATCTGTATGAGGAATCATTCTTGTCATGTATTATTTTGTATGAAGAATCATGTGAAATTGGACATGTATGTAGGACAATGAAAAGACATTTCTCAAATTGAACATTCATCAGTAACAATAAAAATTGTTTTCTATGATATGTTCAAAGCTGAAGGACTTTATATTGTCTCTCACATAACCAGCTTTATGCTTGGCACTGGAAAGTAACCAGTGATCTAAGAGTTTAGCGCTGGGTGACATTTTTGTTAACTATTGAATGTAAATTTGTTTTTATAAAATCAGAAGCATGGCTGCTATAATTCTGTGAATCTACAAGAATTGAAAATTGTAATAATTGAATTATATTATGTAGAAACATATGGACAAACGAGGTGCTTTAGCCAGTAAAACCTTCTCTGGGAAGCCACTGAGTGGGCCCAACAGAAGGAATTCAAATCAACCTATAATTCTCAAAGAACATTCTATCAAATTTTAGTACATTTAAAAAAAAAGGAATCCACCAAACCATGGGATTCTGTAAGATTAAGGAAGGAGATCGTATATATACAGAGCTTAGAATAAATATATTTCCTGCAGTGGAAGATTCAGACTAATTGGAATGCCAAACTCAACTAAAAATCTAGAGATCTGATTGAGATGCTCATACATATTGTGGTGTCATTAAAATACTTTTACTACTGAAACAAATTGATGACATTAAAAAAGAAAGAGACTCGCTGAACTGTCCAGAAAATGCCCAAAAGAATTATGACCTCTTGGGTGACATAAGCACATTTCAGGATGAGTTATAGAACAGGAAGAGAATCAAGTTTGACAGAGATTTAAAGGATTAAAGATTTGGCAGGGTGTTCATGAATGACATGAAATTTGGCAGGCGAGTTAAAAAAGTGAAGTCTCAAAAAACAATTTGGAGTCTGAGTGAAACTGAGAAATCAAGTATGAGTAGCATATGTCCCAGTAGTTTATGTCCCAGTAATGTCCTGTAATGCTGAATCAGATTTGGGAAATCCAAGCACATCTAAACATGATAAGATTGCTAGATTATCTTCTTTGTAGACAAGCTGAAAAGGATAAAGATAGTACAAATGAGAGGTCCAATGTGGGATATGGAGAAGGAAGGGTAAAAAAACAGAGAACAAGGGGAACAAGAGGGGGATGTATTAGAACAGTCAGGTGGAAACAGGCACAATTACTTGCACCCTTACATCACTCATGACATGTTCTATGACTTCATTGTTAACATCACATCTGACATCGGAAATTACATCCCTGATGACAAGACTATGGATGGGGGGCATGGGTTTTAGTTACTTCAGTTTAGTATAAATGGTGAATTTCAGTGTTTTTTGTATTTAAAATGTTGTGTTTTAATTGACATTTTACCTTACTATAACGTCACTTTAACCTTTGTGTTTTTTCTGTGAGAAAATATTATTACATGAGTATATCTATATGGGTATTTATGCTACTTTGTATAATAATACATATTATGTAAGTATGATTATAGGATAGGTACTTGTACCCATGCATATTGGTTTTGGTGCTTTCTGTTTAACAATATATTTAGATATTTTTGTTTCAAATCTCACTACATGTATATTCTAATATGAAAACATTTTTATGCCTTATGTACACTAGATTGTCTATTTACATGTTTATATGTATATGGGTTTATGCTTCTGTTTATAAGCATATACTTAAATATGGAAATTGAAAGAAAAGAATCAACAATGTATGCATATTTATATACAACATATACATGTATGTCTGTCCATGTAAATATTATTATATGTATGTACATATATATGTATGTATACATGGATTTATGCCTTGTATAGAGATAGCAATAAGTATAATATGCATATGCCTGTCTGTATATATCCATACATACATATATAATGTTTTGTATGTCTGTATATATTTATTTTTAATTAAATAATAATGATGTATAAAAATAATCCACCTCTTCATTTTCCTCCATTCTCTGACTTATTCCCGACTTTTGTGTCTACTATGTACTTCCAAACTCTTTCCTCTTTTCAATCCAATTCCTCACACTAACAGACACATGCCCACCACTTCCAATAACATCTTACTTCCTTCATTTGCTGGTCCACGTTAATTAATCTATTCCTATTTAAAATACTAGAGTAAATTTATAAGATCTCAAGAGCACAAACTTAACAAACTTAACACAACTGATCCTACAACAAAAAGGAAGCAATATTACTAATGTCCAACTTATTTACCTCTAACCTTGGGTTGCAAAGTAACTTGCCAATAAGCACTTCAGTGTGTCTCCAGTTGTAGTAAGAACTATAATAATACAATTTAAAAGTAAGAATTTACAACATCCTAAAACACATATGCTGATATATCAATGTGCAAACAAATGGATTATGTTTTGTGTAACTCAGAATTCACTAATTTGTTGGCTTTGGTGTGCTGTTAGCTCCTCAGTGGCATACTGAGATGTGCGATGTGTGAATTTAACTAGATTAGGGCCACCAAAGTTGGATTAACCCTCTGTCCTCCTTTCCTTTGACCTAGTAAGTGCAAATGATTTGGTCTAGAGGGTGAAGGATTTCTCCGGAGTGGTGGAAGCTGCAACCCATACACAACACAGCCAGTAAGGAGTCACTGGGGGACATGACAGTGAGGACCCAATTCACTCTCTCCAGCCAACACAGGCACCCACACTGAGTTGATATTAGGCCTCTTCAGTCCACAGCTCACTAGAAGATGCTATTTTGTTATTTTATTTTGCAATACCATTGAATTTCTGAAAGTGCAATGTACAGCAACAAACAATGCTAATACCTCCTTGAATAAACACATGACACTAGGGGGCTGATTACAATGTAGGTCAGAAAGCCTCCTCCCGACAGTTGGAATCTCCTAGACCGTGTCGGAACCCTTCCGACCGACTCGGTCGGTTTACAATCCGACCGACTGATTACGGTGTTCGAGGTCGGTTTGTAAACCTCATGGTCTTTCCGAATCGGTTCCGACCGGCTCTCCGAGAATCCGTGTCGGTCGGACCCGCATCGTACAGCTCTACGGACTACGTTTCCGACAGGGCGATTATGATGTTGGTTTCCAACAGCCTTTCCGAGTCGGCCTGTCCGACACAAAAAGGCTGTCAAAAAGTGACGTATGGGTGGGCACATTGCAGTTGAGCAGTCAATTGGAGGCAACAGCTGGCTTTTAAGACATCTACTCCGAGAAGAAGACAGACTACTTCCCTTCAATGTGGTTATGAAGAGTGTGGAATATTGAGTTGGAAATATATTCTCTAAAAGTGCAGCATGCAGCAGAATAGTAGGTATAGCGAACAGTCATCTAATGGAGAAGAAGCCTCTCAACCACATTTGCTTTGCTTTTAGCCAGGTGCCAGGTTTGGCATCAAAGGCAACAGCGGTAAAGAAGCATTTCACTCAAGGTGGAAATCTACCTTTAACATATCAGTGTCTTCCTATAAAAAATATCCTGGGATCACTCCACTCACTCAACCTCTGCATGACTTTCTTAGCTGTGGCTTCCTATTTGCCTGCAGCCAACTTTAATGGCAGATGCCATCAGCTGCATCCACCACTGCCTTCTCTCCTTGCCTGTGGCCCATGGACCACCCACAGGATCACTCTGTTACACACTCTCCTTATGTCTCTGCTCTTTAGAGAATCATAGATGTTAGATTAATAACAAGAGAATGGGCATTAAGTAAGAGATTGTGAGGTGAGGATAAGTGCAGGGTGCCTCTTTCTCAATGAAAGAAGAAGCATGTCAACAGCGTCTCATGTGTCTTTGTCCGAACTTGCAGGTTGGTGTCTGATTGGTGCAGTGATGTTGTGTATATTAATGCAAAGTGGTGTGGAATGATGTAGTGACGTAGTGCTAGTGAAGTGGTTGGTTTATGTAGGGGCTGTGATGAAGTGTAATGTTCTGAGCCATGCTATTATGTGGTGATGAATGTTGTGGTGTAATGTGGAATGGAGAGGTTTATTGTGCTGTGATCTGTAGTATGGTGTGCTCTTGTACGCTGTGGCAAGGTGTGATATGGTAAAGGATGATGCAGCATAGTGTACTGAAAAGTGGTGTGTCCATTTGTACTGTTATTTTGTAAGGTATGTTGTGAGGTATGATTGCACAGTAGCTTACATGATGTGGTGTGTTGTGATCTTGTGAGGTTGGAGCAGTGCTAATTTAATGCTTCATAATCTTTGTTAATCGGACAATAATCAATGTCAAAATATGTGGCCTTATACATATAAAGAAGCCACAATTTATATAACCGTAGTATAATCATTAATTTGTTTATACTTATGCCAATTATAGGAAGATTTTGAAGTTGCCCTAACTCCGACTTTCATTGCTGATTTAAAATTTGAAATTGTTTTCTTTTGCAGGAGCATCATAACGCTGAATAGTTAAGAGTAGCTCATTGTTCTCTTTGTAGAGAAGTTAGTTTAATTGATAGTCTGCTGTGATTTACATTGTGTGTAGGGAATCAGAAAATCCTTTTGTACCAGGCAGACAGGACCAGGGCCGGACTGGCTACCGGGCGTTTTGGTGTGCTGCCAAGCAGGGGGCTGATTTTGTTGATGGGGACCTGCGTGTGCTGAAAACCATTCGTTTTGCTTTGTTTATTTAGAAGCACACGCAGGTCTCCATCAACGAAATCAGCCCCCACCGCAGTGAAATCAGCCCCCAGCTTGGCAGCACACCAAAACGCCGGGTAGCCAGTCCGGCCCTGGACAGGACTGTTTCTATCTTCAAGATCGTGCAGCTGTGTAAGCCTTTGTTTGGCGATGGGAACTTAGTGCTCTCAGCAGATGGCAATTCCTGATTGACCCCATCTTTGAGGAGTATATGGGAAAGAGCTCTGAATTAATTGTATTATTTTATTTTAACTATGTATCTTAGTTTAGTTAGAGCAGATCCTATCATAACTTCGCTCAGGGAAGATCTTTAACTCTGCTACTGGAGACTTACATTTCTAAGTTCTCGAGTTAGACTCTTGAACATTTCTGCTCTTTACCCTGATACTTAACTTGGTTCATTTCAGGCTGACACCTTCTGCTTAGAATTTCCTCTTTCCTACTTTCAGATGCTTTATTTAGCCTAAGGATGTTCCTTTATGAAACCGATATACACTGTATTTTGTATGGTATTATGATTTGCATTGTCCTTTATCTGACATATCTATGAGGACTGATTAACAATACTGGATTATATGCTTACTTGACTAACTGATTAACTAAATGAATACAATGTGTGATTTAGATTAATTTGCTAATAAACCCTTTTGGTTGGAAATCATCCTCAATGTCATTCTAGTGGAGCCAAATTGGATTCACTGTAATTTGAAAATTATATTCTGTTGTTATCTCCCAGAATACACTTTAAGCTAATAACCAACTGTCCATAAAACCAGTGGCTCAATCTATTTGATGACTAGACAAGAAGCAGAAGGTATAGGGAATTGCGCTATATATTGCTGAAGTATAAGACTGAATTAAATGGTGGGATATGGTTTTGTTCTGTATGCGTGGTGTGGTATGGTGCTACATGTGTCCAGTAGAAGGGGCTGTTATATAATGTCAGAATGTTTTTTATAGACCAATGTTCGTTGTTTTCAACTACACATTGGTGTCGCTGGTCTATGTAATACAAGGAAATAAGGAACTGAGGTATTAATTACCTTTTCAGAGGTAGCACCAATGCAAACAGGGGCCTAATTAGATTGTGTAAAATGGGTAACTGATGTTAAGAGATTAGGACCACAACATGGAGTGGATTGCCTGGGGAAATGGAGCATCTAAAATGTCTTAACTTTGAATGGATATATATAATGTAAAATAGATTGCAGCTCTTTTAAGGTGTACTTTATTCCTTATCTACAAAAGCAGTCAAGGATTTGGAAAGCATTTGAGCCAAATACTTGCATTTAAATATGCGTGAAATTTTCTAAAATATCTGCCAGTCAGACATATCAAACCCAAAGGACATTAGAGTTGGTACAGCTTGGCACCCTTCAAGAAACTCTTATGCTTTATAGGAATTAATGTGTTTGTTCACATACTATATATGCTATGTTAAAGCTGCACACCGGACAAACTCTGGGGGGTATAGTAAAAAATAGGGACAAAATGTGGCATGCACACTATGCAGCAAGCTAGAATGCTATGAACTCAGCCAATTCTGAAAGGTGCAGTGGGATTGTGAATTTCCTATGGGGCATGACTCACATTTAGGCCCAGACTTATTACTTTTTTGTGTCAGGGTTGCAGCACTTTTTGGCACAGCCAAACACAAAGGACACATAAAGCTCGATTTGTGTGGTTTTGTGAAAAAAAAAAAAAGTAACTCAGGGCAGCGGCTGCCTCGCATCATTTAGGTGTTACATGGGTGGTGCATGGGCATTCCTGTAAATCCACCCATGTATTTTGATGTAAACATATATTTACAAAGATGTGTACATATGGGTTTGCGTCAAAATGGTGTGCCTACCCGAGGCTGGCATACCTCCTCTTTGCATGTGTGCTGCATTTGTCAGCATGCATACAAATAGAAAAAAAATAATCAAAGGTTGGTTTTTACACCTTTCTGCACAAAAACTATCCTAACCACAGTGCAGGCATGTTTGTAACATGACACAAGAGTGCCTGAGTTGACGCTGGGCAGCGACAAGTGTGCCAGCGCTAGGAGAGAGCAGAACTCTTCCCTCCTTCATTTTCTCACTTTCTTGAAGCCCCCAGTGCCTGCTGCAGTTAACCTCAGGAAGGTGGGGAAAGTGACAGATGCACTGTGAGTGGCTGTGGGCTTTCAAAAACGGCCTCCAAGGGCTTCACTCCACCGATGAAATGCCCTGTGGAATAAAAGGTCTGTCTGGCCCTGATTGGCTCTTTGCTGATCCAGAGCAGATGTTCATGATAAAGCCCCAGGTAGCAACATTTTCAAACTCACATTCTTATAACTTTTGAATCCTTTGGAAATTTTTCCACTTCGTTCCCTTTTTGTTACACAAAATTATAGTTGTTAGCATATTCTTCCTTTTCCACATTGTATTTATTTGGGTCTACTTAAGAACGTTATTGGTTTACTACAGAGTATACAGAATGCAGCAGCTAGAACCCTACTATGCCTCAGGACATTTGATCACATATCAGGCTCTCTAGCGCAGCAGCACTGGCAACCAGCACAAAAAAGCATAATACCTAAAACTGCATTTATTACTTATATGATCTATTATGGCATTAGATTCACATTTCTCTCATAGAAGTTCTCCACAAATTACCCCACACACTGAACTGAGGTCTACTTCCAAACTTCTGTAAGCAGTGCGCAGAATTTAAGGGGAGGATCTATGAAATCCTATTCCCGTTGAGGACAGGCAAGAAGCGAATTGCCTGACATTTCAGAAGTTAAAAACCTCATGATAGTTTTCCAGTGGGCTGAATGCTTTTTGGAGTTTAGTTACATTTTACAACATTCAATATCATCAAAGGGCCCTATTAGATTGGACGTTACACTCAACAAATAATCTTATATTAATAATAATGATATTAATAATGTCAGTAGTAGTAGTAGTAGAAGCACTGGCGTAGCAAGGGGGGGGCGGAGGGGGCGGCACGAGAATTCGGGGCGGCAGGTAAATTTATCGCCAGCACCCCCCCCCCCCGGCTCTTAGGCGCTCGGCGGCAAAAGGCAGGGACCGCCACGGGCGGCAGAGTGCCTAGCTACGCCACTGAGTAGAAGTAGTAGTATTAATAATTGAGTTTAGGAGCCCGCCAACAAAGTGCTGAATATAGCGTCCAATAAGTCTTCATAGAGAAGGAGATGAAGTAAAGACGCACGATGGGGACCCAGGGGGAGCATGACACGAGCCGGTCTCCCCCTGGGTTGTTTCGCGCAATGGAACGGGCCACATGCCATGATAGGTGTAGGTAGGGGAGGGGGCGGGACTTAGGTAGGTTTTATGTGTAGGTGCTTTTGGCGGGAAGACACTTGCGGCGTCAGGGCCAAGGGGTGTATGAAGACCTTTGTTGAAGTTTTTCCTATCAGGTACTTCACCTTTTAGCTTTGCGGTACTGGTTGCTTCATTTAACATGGCCGGTAACGAGGCTGTGAGAGACGCGATACGCGTTCTCTGCGACGCGGGCGGGAGGACCTTTTGAAGCCAGGGGTTCCTGGGGAGGCATGGATGGGACTTGACCGCCCGAAGCGTAAGGCGGCGCGGGGGGTTGCGGAGGCTGTTGCCGCCTGTCTGCCGGTGCCGGTAAAGCCCTCACGTGTGCTGCATACCTCCTTGTCAGCAACTGCTTCGGTCCCTAGCTCCGCCCAGCGGTCACTTACAGGGCTGTGTACCAACGCGGCTGCTCACGACTTTTCTCCAGCATTAGCTCTGGAAGCCGGGCAGCTTCCCCTAGTTCCCGGATCACGCAGAGGTCGTCAGGCCAGGCGTGGGCTTTCTCGGGGGGTGGCGCCTCCAGAAAGAAGCTTGCTGCATCGCTCTCCCGCAGCGGAATGAAGCGGGGGCGGGGTTTGGCAGGCAAGGTTCCTGCCTCTGTTTCTCTTCTCCGAGCGAGCCCTTCCCCTGCCGGGCGGGGCCGATGGGGTGTTCCGGCTGGCAGGGCTTTCTCCAGTGTGCATGTGGGGCGCCAGAAAGAAAACATTGCGCCCAACCCTAAACTTTCTCGGTGGCCCTCCTCGCTTGTTGCTTATTTGAGTGACAGCGGGGAGGAGGGAGAGGGGGAGTCGTCTGAGTTACCGGCTCCACCTGCCGTAGACATTTCTCCCATTCATATTTATGGGGTTAGTTCTGGGTGCTCCAATGCTGGGGTACAGGCAGCAATTTATAAGTCTCCTGGGTTCAGAGTCCATGCTTTGCAGGGTGACTCACACGTTACGCAGGTGGGGGTTACTCATGGGGATGATTTGGTTTTCCCTACAAGTTGCCCTGCTCTTACACAGCCTCCCAATTATTTTGACTCGGTATTGGGTCCTCAGTCTGGTCAGTGGGTATGGGTGGAACATTCGGAGGTGGCCCCCTCAGCAGTTTCGGGTGTCAAGTCATTACGGAGGGAGGAAGGGGGGCAGGACATAGCGCCTCATTCAAGCAAGTGCGGCTTGAAGACCAAGGCGTTTTCTTCAACCATGACAGAGTCAGGAGGTTCCAGAAGTTTGTCAGCAGAGCACGATGCATTTTTTCTGCGTAGGCCCGAAGCACAAGGCGGATCAAGAGCGGCCGGACATTTGCAGCGGATGTCAGTGCCTAACTGGAGGTCGTATGATGGGGTGTGGGTGATGGGGAAACACCAGGAGTGAGTAATGTTGGTTTAGATATGTATGATGACCAATTGGATTATGGGGACGACAGCGAGGAATTGGAGGAGGGAGAGTTGAGGGAAGGGGTCTGTGCTGATCCCGTGCCGATTCAGCCACACAAGAGTGGGGTTACAAGGGGATTGTCGGGGCAACAAATGTGCTTAGTGTATTGCAGAAGTCAAGAGCGGACTGAGCAATGGATCAAGATCGGCTAAGCGGCCCTTGTCAGTGGGACGATCCCAAGGATTTTCAAAGACGTTCATCTCAGTTACCGTCAGGTACGGCGCAGTGGTGGGCCTCGTGGACACAATCTGACAATAGGGAACACAGCACACGTTCTATTGGTGTTGGGGAGGGGATTTTGACTACAGATTTGATCTCTCAACCTGAGGTTGTCATGCAGAATTTAGGTACGCAGGACAAAGCTACTGGTAGTGGCCTAGTAGACAGGACGTCTTGTATTCAGTCAAAGAAGGTTGAGGTAACTCATTCTGGTAAAGAGGACGAGGAAGAAGATCAGAATATTCATAAGAAACTTCCTTATATGGGTATTGCGATGCCTTTGGGGTCCCACCTTTCTGACAAAACGAGAAATAGAATTTGGAGGCATGAGTTTGTAGATGTTTTTAAATTATTGCACAGGGACATCCAGGCAAAAGAGGGATCTAAGGAAGAAGAGTGGGAGCTTGCCAAACTGCCTAGGGTCCCCAAAAACATTGAAAATTGGACGTCAGCATTCCTCATTTATGCTAGCATTTATTGTGAACGTCACCAAGACAGGGCAGTAGCTATGTTTAAGTATATGGACATCATTCGCAAGGCCCAAATGCATTTTGGCGGCTCTGCGTGGTTAAGCTACGATGAAGAATTCAGGGCCAGGATTAGTATTTTTCATGACAAGCCATGGGCTGATGTTGATTCTGAGCTGTGGCGCCAATGGATGTCTTCTACTCACCCACCGGCCACAACACATACGGCAAGTGGTTTGCCGTTCACCTATCGGCCCTTTCAGCCTCGCCCCGCCCAGACTGAGGCGGGTTGGTATGGGAGAGGACAGACACCAGTGTCAGGAGCATGCTGGAACTTTAATAGGAAATTTTGTAACAGACAATTTTGTCGTTACAAACACGAATGCTCGCAATGTGGGGGTAAACATCCACTCACCCAATGTTTCGCGGGTTCCAAGTTTGGTGACCAGGGGAGATTTCAGCGGGGAAGGGGTTCACCATTTCAATATCCACCAAAGGGCCCATACCCCAATTAGAATTGAGGTTTTAGAACAATGGTTGTGTGATTATCCAGACGTAGAGGCTGCTTCTAAACTGTATTGGGGTTTCAGAGATGGTTTTAAAATTGGATATCAAGGGCCTAGGCAGAGGAGATGGGCAGACAATCTAAAATCTGCTAAGGAGCTTCCCCAGATAGTACAGCAGAAACTTAACTCGGACCTACAAGCTGGCAGAATAGCTGGTCCCTTCCTGCAGTGTCCTTTTGAGAATTTGATTGTGTCGCCTCTGGGTGCAGTGCCCAAGAAGTTGATGGGGAGTATCATTTGATCCACCATTTATCATGGCCGGAGGGTCAGTCCATCAATGACTTTATTTCTCCATCGGACGCCAGTGTGTCTTATGCTTCAGTTGATGATGCCTTGAAGTTGGTGAGGTCAGTGGGGGCAGGGGCGGAATTGGCAAAGAGTGATATCCAATCAGCATTTCGCCTTTTGCCTATACATCCTTCCGATTTTGAGCTACTGGGTATGTTTTTCAATGGTGTTTTCTATGTGGACAAGGTCCTTCCCATGGGTTGTTCCGTTTCTTGCGCCCTATTTGATACGTTTAGCACTTTTTTACAATGGTGCTTTACCCAGTTTAGCGGTCATGATATGGTCTGCCATTATTTGGATGATTTCATGTTCATTGGCGCTGGTCACACGGATCAGTGTAGGTTGGCGTTGCAAAGGTTTCAAGACATGGCACAGGAACTGGGTGTCCCTTTGGCCCCAGAGAAATCGGAAGGTCCCAGCACGAGGCTGAACTTTTTAGGAATTGAGATTGATACACTGGATATGATAGCCCGTTTTCCTGCAGAAAAAGTGCAAGAAATCAGGTCCTTTTTGTTAACTGTCATTGACCAGTCTAAATTGGAACTCAGGCAAGTCCAGCGTTTGTTGGGTTATTTTTATTTTGCCTGTAGAGTGGTCAGGGCAGGTAGGACTTTTTGTAGGCTTTTGGGTATGTCAATGTCTGGGGCTTACCTCCCTCATCACAGGATCAAGATTTCCAAGGCTGTCAGGGAAGATCTCCGTATCTGGCTGCAGTTACTTGAGGATTTCAATGGAGTGTCATTGTATTTTGTTGAAGAAAATATGTTATGGCAGATACAACTTTTTTCGGATGCATCAGGTGCACATGGTTTTGGTTTGTTCTGAGAGGGCCGTTGGTGCGCCGAAAGTTGGCCTTCACACTGGTTACAGCACAGGCGTAGCATTGCCTTCCTGGAACTATTCCCTTTGATTGTGGCTCTTTTTGTTTGGGGGGAGGAATTCCGAGACCGGTCTGTCCTTTTCCATGTCGACAACATGGCTGTTGTGGACTTAAACACCAAACAGAGAGCAAACGACTTGAGAGTTTTGCACCTTTTGCCGGCATTTATGTTACAGAGTTTAAAGTTGAACATTGTATTTAAGGCTAGACACATTCCTGGTATCAATAACTCCATAGCAGACGCTCTGTCTCGCTTCCATTGGCAGAAGTTTCACAGTTTGGCGCCAGGGGCAGACACCAACAGGACTCCGATTCCACAGAGCGTTTGGGAGTTGGGGGATTGAGGATCGTCGAGCTAGTAGAGAACTCTGTAGCTCGCACCACCAGAAGACGCTATCATCAGGCTTGGAAAGAGTTTCTAAGTTATGGCAACATCGATTGTCATTTTGGGAAGGTGGCTAATAACGAACACATTATACTGGGTTTCGTACTGCATTTAATAAGCAAAGGCTTATCTCCCACCACTATTGCAGGAAAGTTAGCTGGGATTTCCTTTTATGGTCAGTTATGGTGGGGTCATGACCCAGTTGAGGGTGTTTTGGTGAGGAAGGTTTTAAAAGGTCTTAGCAGGGAGCGGAGACATACATCGCCACTACGGGAACCAGTGACTTTTGAGTTATTACAACAGCTGTTGCTTCAGTTGCCTTTATGTTGCTATGATGAGTGGGAAGTTTTTCGGTTCAGGTTATGTATGATTTGGTTATTTTTTGGTGCCTTTAGGGTCTCTGAGTTATTGGGATTGCGCGACCAGGCTGGCATTCACAGTGATGAGGTTTTCTTGCAGCAGAATAAACTCAGGATTTGGTTGAGAACATCCAAAACGGACCAATTAGGCAAGGGCACGTGGGTACACTTCAACAGCAGCAGGGTGGAGGGCTGTTGCCCAGTGGGTGAGTGGGAGAATTTTACTAATGCAGTCTGGTTTGGGTCTGGTGCAATATTTTGCCAACAGAATGGCAATAAGATTACTAGTACTCACTTGTTAGCAGTATTAAGGAAGGCTCTTGTTAGGTTGGGGAAAGATCCTTTGTTGTTTGGCACTCATTCCTTCTGTATTGGCGCTGCCACTGAGGCTGCAAGGTCGGGTTGGGCTTGGGCTGATATACGGCGGATTGGGAGGTGGAAATCGTCCTGTTGTGCTCGTTATGTTAGAAAATGACGTTGGTGTTAATTTTCTCTTTGCTAATCATTGCTTTTTTATTTAGGTTGCGTGCAGGGCCTATTATCAGGAAAAATGAACACCTGGATAGTGGGAAATTCCTTCATAAAGTGGGCAGCGATTTTTGCAGAACAACAAATTTATGGCAGATCTCTTGGACTTCCAAGTGCCAGGCATGAGGTATTCTGGAAGGGCAAAAGTGGTATGCGGTGGGTGGGTTTGTTTCCTACTTTAACCGAAATGTTTTCCTCTCGGGGTTCCCCTGATATGCTAGTCATTCATTTGGGGGGAAAACGATTTGGTGTCATTGTCAGGTTTGTCTCTCATTAAGCAAATGAAGCTGGACCTCGCCGTTATCAAGACCAATTGGGCGGGCACCTGTTTAATTTGGACAGAATTTATCTATAGGAAAAACTGGAGAGGGGCAAGGGGTCATGCCGCAGTGTAAAAGGCCAGACACAAACTTAACCGGGCTATGAAGGTATTTTGTCAAGCCATGGGTATAAAAGTGTTGTCAAATGGAAACATTACAGGGTCTGAGGGGCACTTATTTCGGGATGATGGTGTTCACTTATCCCAACTGGGGCAGGCCTATTATTTGTTGGAACTGAGGGATTTGCTCGCAAACTTATGGAATGAGAATTTATGGTGCAATCACAGTTTATGATGTTTTTTCCCTTTCAGCAATCTGTAAGGTGGGGCCAGGAAAATGCTGCGGTTTTCCTGGGTGGTGCTTTTTGGGGGGTGGAAAGTCTGGAGCGGGCTTATCCATCCCTCGGGGGCGGGGGGAAGGACAGAACGCAGGGGAGGGGAAGAGAAAAGATGGGGTTTATTCTAGAAGATTTGATTGAGTTGTTTGGGGGTATTTTTTCTCAAAGGTTGGGGGTTTTTGTGAGATAATTTATGGTATTTATGATGTCAAGTTGTTTACAAAGTTGTTTGATTTAAAAGTGATGAATATTCAACTGTCTTAATAAAGTGGCCTTTTTTGCTATAACAAGAAGTAGTGGGTTGTGTTTATTGCGCGATGGGGACCCAGGGGGAGCATGGCACGAGCTGGTCTCCCCCTGGGTTGTTTTGCACAATGGAACGGGCCACATGCCATGATAGGTGTAGGTAGGGGAGGGGGCGGGACTTAGGTAGGTTTTATATGTAGGTGCTTTTGGCAGGAAGACACTTGCGGCGTCAGGCCCAGTGGTGTATGAAAACTTTTGTTGACCCACCCTTTGTATAAAAAAAAAAAAAACTTTCTCGCCACTCTAAGACAGGTAATGAATTTTCCCACATTTCCCTAATTGTAGGTGCTTTTTGGGGGGTGGAAAGTCTGGAGCGGGCTTATCCATCCCTCGGGGGCGGGGAGGACAGAACACAGGGGAGGGGAAGAGAAAAGATGGGGTTTGCAGTTACATGGGGTTTATTCTAGAAGATTTGATTGAGTTGTTTGGAGGTATTTATTCTCAAAGGTTGGGGGGTTTTGTGAGATAATTTAAGGTATTTATGATGTTAAGTTATTTACAAAGTTGTTTGCTTTAAAAGTGATGAAGATTCAACTGTCTTAATAAAGTGGCCTTTTTTGCTATAACAAGAAGTAGTGGGTTGTGATTATTGCGCGATGAGCAGAGTGGTGACACTTAGAGGCAATGCAAGGAATGAAGATGATAGTCACAGAAGAGCACATAATGACACGTTAGCACATGTGCACGTCTGAGGATTGCATTGGTATGTGAAATGTAACCTGAAATCATGAAAAAAACGGACAAAGGTCATCGGCTGGCTGGGTTTTCAACTCTCAGGTGGAGGGCTGAGATGGTGCACCTCGCAATTCAGGAGGGAAGAGCAATTTATAGAAAGAAACTGATCAGTTGGACTAAGCAAACCCTCTAAAAGGCACAAGGTTAAGAGGTTCTATTAGTTGGGCAGAGCGGGTGATGCATTGTAAATGTGTGATTAGCTGGCTTAATTGGGATGGTGATGTACAATAAATTGCTTTAAAAACTAGTTTGAGTAATTTGGATTGAGTATTAAACTGACAACCATCTTGCTCGGAGTTTGCAAAGGGATGTTGGTGAGTGTCTGCGGAGGCTGAACACTGTTCATATGGTTATAATTATTATATTGTCAGTTGGGGGCACAGGATACTGTACAAGTCTTATTAGAAAGCTATTGCTTTAGTTCTGGTAAGTCACCACTCACCTACTGGTTACAGCTTTGACACTCTGGACAACAACATGCAGTGAATTTTGTTCATATATAGTAGATGGAATCTGCAGCTGTAGCAGTGAAACAGATGAAAGACTCTGGTCATGTGAAAGATTTAACTTGCACACACATGTTTCTGGCAAAGAAATTGCAGTATGATGGTGTCATGGAGACAGACAGAGGTGGAAATCAGTGTTATAAGAGTAGTGGAGGCAGAAGCTTAAATTATCTGTTCTGATATCATTAATTAGTAGAATATCTTGAGTTAGTTTCTGCATTTTATCTTTTCATAATCATCAAAATGTAATCCCCCAAATAATAACTGATATTTAGCCAATCAGGTGCTATGTCACCATATAGCCCTTCAACAATAGTCCTCCTAAGAGAAAGCTAAAGAGATCTATCAAGTACAATAAGAAATAGCGGTTCTCCCCTGATTATTTTAATGTGGGCTGCACTTACCTCTGTGTACTTTATCCACACAGAAAGATGATTTATTGCTCTGATTTTGTACGTCACATAGCGGTGACAGAACTGTGTCTTTTAACATTTTCAAAGGGGATAATTTTCCCTTTGGCAGTGAGCGGTCCCTGGAGACAACCTGAGTGGAAGAACCTTTTGCTATCTCAGGGACTAAACAAAATCCTGTCCATATTTAGAGGCTTCTACTAGGAGATCCAGAAAAGATTGCTGGTATACTGACACTCTTAGTAGAGTAGAGTGATTCAATCTTTACACTAAATACTTTGTAGGGGATTATTAAGTATATTCCCTAAAAAGAACAATCAATAGATATAGGAAGTGAGACTTGTGCAAACAATTAACATTACATTTTCAAATATCAGTAACAGGTGTGTGGCATCTCATTAGATCAATGTGTTTTTAGTGTATAGAACGTTCCTGGGAACTGAGAACGTGAAATATGGAATGCTTATTAGAATGTGACTCATGTCAGTTGCTATCTTGCTGGTGTGGTGGCTGGGGCGTTTCCTATGAACTGCTGTACTTCAATAAACTGCCTTTTTAGACTCGTCCCCCTGTGTGTGCCTACTTCATCACATTGGCGACGATCTTGAACCCCATTGCCCTGTGTTCAACTGTTTATCCAGTTAAAGAAGGCTCTGCCTGTTTGGGAAGTTATATTTCATCAGAGAACCAGAGGAAAAGAGGAAACGTCTCAACACCTGTTTTTGCATGCTTTACAGCAGACTTAAGTTACAATTACGCTTGTTGTATGCTGTGGGAACATGCCTTTTGAGTTCTTTAAGAGTTTCCGACCTTTTAATCAGGCTCAACGTACCTTGCTTTGTGCGAGTGTGACGCTTAACCTGCTTAATCTACAGTGTGCGTCTCTATCCAATGGCCAAGGCATTCAAGGGCATGAAGTTGGTGAGACCCTCTCACACGCTGCCATCAGCTCTGAGGCTTATCGTCGCTCTTCTGAGATGCTACTCTACGCCAAAAATGCCCCAGGCATTCTGCTCAGAGGCTCATTGAGTGCTTCTCTGTGATGCTACTCCACGCCGCTTTGTTAATTGGTCACTTTAGTTTTCCCTGATGCTGCTCTGTTCTGCTCACTGGACGCTGATTGGTCTCCTTGTCCTACTTGTGTTTTGGGCAGTTATGAAACCTAGGGTTAGCCGTTTCTTTTATCTGACCGTGTTTTCAGTCATTTCACGGCATTGTTTTCTTGCAAACCCTGGAGATCCGCAAGACTTGTGCTGAGTTTGTTTTTCCTACAGGTAAGGATTTATTTGGGTGTCTCTTCGTGTACTAGTGTTTTCTTAAAGAGGCCTAATCATCACATATGGGAACACTTTGTATGTGACTTGCAGCATGTTTCTTTCCGGGGCAGCTAGTCGGGAGTCTTTTTGAACACCGACGTTCACTTTATTGGGTGTCTCTGTGGGCACCGGCATTCGCTTTATACTGAGCTTTGTCTAGGAAGGACATCCATGTACATTTCTTTTTTAGACATTTAGTGCATTACCATTAATTTCACTTTTTTGAAGGTTGTTTAGTAAAAGTCTATTTTGAATATTCATCGATTTTAAATTTGTATCTTAGAGTTTCTGTTGCCCATGTGTGTGTGTGCTGGAAGCATATGGAGTGTAAAACTTGTTTCATTGCGCAATTATGCAGAACATTTTGGTGCCACATTTTTCCTTTCCTCTCAGGGGAAACCCACTATCAAGTGGTCTAAGTGGAAAAAGGTATTTTCTCACTACGCCTGTGTCTGTGGTACTTCTTTCGGTGTTGACAGGATGGCCTCCCTGCTTCTCCACTGTCTAGGCTGGGAGGGCTAAGAGGTGTTTGAACACCTTCTGGAAATTGAGAGTGGTGAAGCAGAAGGGTTGCATGAATTTGACCTCTGCATCAAAAAGCTTGACAGACACCACCTCCTAAAAGTAAGTACGATTCTGGAGAGGTAACATTATGATAAGTGACTACAGAAACCTCAAGAATCTGTGGAAAGCTATGTTGCAAGTTTACACAAGTTGGGAGCCACCTGCAAATTTGAGGGTAACCTAGAGGAACGCATCCGCGATCAATTCATGCTGTTTTGTAACATCGAAAAGGCCAAAGTAGAGTTGTGGCAAAAAGACCCAAAACTTGATGAGGTGTTGTTGATTGCCAAAACTATTGAACACTCCTTTGACTGTGTTGACGTTATAAAGGTACATGTGGTGAGCAAATTGCAAACAGAGCATATAGACCTTTCACTTCTGAAATAACCCTTTAATTGGAAGTGTTTTTGATGTGGCACTTTGGGCCCTCTAGCAAATGACAAGGCTTGTCCTGCCTTGTCAGCCAAGTGTCGTATCTGCAGGAGGTCCCAGAATAAGGGTAAGGTTAAGAAGATGAAGGAAATGTTAGTAGATGATGAGTATGATTACAGTGAATTACACTGTGGGGAGGTGGTACTCAAAGTGGGGCAACAAAGTATGAAAGGGCCTGTCGATGAGGCCAAGACGAGCTGATAATCTATTGACATGCTGTCTGATTCTGGTGCTAAAATCTTGTTGATCCTCGAGATTTCTATACACGTAAACTGATGGGTAGAGTCAAGCTCTTTAAACCTAGCATTAGGCCTGTAGCCTATGGGGGCCAGCCCATAAAATTGCTTGGTTATTTCATGGGATCTTTGCAATGCATGGGATGCCTCAATCTAAGTCTCTTGCAAAGGAGACAGCATCATCAGCTGGTTTCACCAAAAGGACTCAAATAACATGCTGGATCCTAACAACAAATCTTGTATCATTTTAAAGCACTCACCTGCTGTTGTAGGGTCAGTTTATGTCAATATCTCTTCTACACCTACCCACTCTGTAGTTGATGTTGGGAGGAGTGAGAATGGTATTCCCCATGATTTCTGCTAAGAATTTAAGTATGTCTTTGAAGAGAAGTTGGGATGCTTGTCCAATTATTTCCACAAAATGGTACTGAAAGATAATGTTTCTCTGATGGTGTGCATGTTGCATGGAGTACCACTAGCATTAAGACAAGCCATGCTAGCCGAACTTAACAAAATAGAAAAGGAAGGGATTATTGCTATAGGCGGAAGCAACAGAATGGCTTGCCCCATTGGTGCTTGTACGCAAATTTTCAGATGATGTACGTTTGTGTGTAGACTTGAGGGAGGCTCAACAGGGTAGTGGTGGTGGACAAATATCCTCTCCCAAAAACATCTCAGAGATGCTTGCCCAGTTAGAGGAAGCTGCTGTCTTCTCTACCTTGGACCTCAAAACGGCATACCATCAGATTCATTTAGACAACGACTCTATGGGTCTGATGTCTTTTATCACAACGTTTGGCTTGTTCAGGTTTGAAGGTTTGCCATTTGGACTCAATTCTGCTGCTGCAGTCTTCCAAAGGGTGTTGGAGGAAGTTTTGGAAAATATTGCTGGGGTAAACATTTAGCAGGACAATGTATTGATCTATGGGTGCGACAAAGTGGAACATGATTGTAGGCTAAGATGAGTCTTGGAGAGGTTCATGGCGAGAGGCCTTACCTTAAGAGAGAATAAGTGTAGGTTTAATCAAACTGAAATAGAGTATTTGGGACATCGGCTGTCAAAGGATGGTGTGAAGCCTAAGGAGCAATTGGTTCGAACCATTGAGAACCTACATGTTCCCATCTATTAGGAGGAGTTAATAACATTCCCCGTAATGGTTGAGTATTGCAATAAATTTGTACTGTCCTTTGGCAGCCGAACACATAACATGATACTATTGAAGAAGGGTGTGAAGTTTATTTGGTCTTTGATATGTGATCTTGAGTTTCAAGATGAAAAGTCGGCCTTGAACAATGTCCATTCTGTGCAGAGTCTTGATGTCATGGAACATTCCATTTTAGTTACCGACACCAGCTCTAAATGGTTGGGTGCAGTCCTTAAACAGGTGAAGAATGGTGAGGAAAGGACCATCATGTTTATTTCCAGGGGTTTGGAAGGGCCTGAAAACAGATATTCAGTGATTGAGCGTAAAGCTCTTTGCATCTACTGGACCATAAAGAACCTCAAGAAGTTGCTCTGGGGGATGGTTTTTGTGGTAAGGACAGGCCATAAGCCCCTCAAAGATGTGTTTTGTAAAAAACATTTGGACGCAATGTCAGGCCGAATTTGTAAATTGGGTTGTGGCTTTACGGGATTATATTTTCAAAGTGGAATACATCCCTGCTGTGGAAAATAAAGTTGCAGATTATTTGTCATGCTTGGTTCCAGCGCAGACGATTTCTGAGCCGGAGGTGGAGGATGATCTATGGGATTTAGGTGAGTGCAAGGTTTGTGAGATCACTGACGGTGTCGCCAGCTAGTTTGAATGGAAGTCTCTTTTGAGAGAAGACATAATTTTAAAGGAGGTGATCAGTTTGGTCAGCAAAGGGTGGAGCTCAAAAAAGAGTTTGAGCGAGGGTGGTCTGAAGTTTTGGAACGTGAGAGATGAGCTGTCTGAGAATGATGGGATGCTATTGAGGGGCATCAGATTGGTTCCTCACAGTAAAATCAGAGAAAAGCTTGTTCAATTGAGTCACCAATGGCACTTGGGAGTTTTTAAAACTAAGGAGAGGATCAGGTTACATTTCTGGTGGCCAGGAATGGACACACAAGTTGAGACAATTGTCAAGTAGTGCATGGAGTGCTGTTCTAGTGACAAGGCTTGTAAAATGGGTGTTCAACCAATGCTGGTGAGAGATGCCCCGGAGAGTGTGGCAGGAGGTAGCTTTGGAGATCCTAGGACTGGTCACAGGCAAAGCTGGTCAGTCGTATGTGTTAGTGTTGATGGATATGTTCTTGCACTGTCCCAAAAAATTCCTCACACAAAGCATAGAGACAGGTAGTGGATTGCCTTCCTCAGGGATGTTTTCAGCAGAGAGGGACTGCCAGACTACATCTTAACAGACAATGGTGTCCAGTTAGTTTCTAAAGAAATGGAAGAATTATTGTCCCCCAGGGGGATTAAACAAAAACAATGCTCTCTCCATCATCCCAAAACCAACAGGTTGGTAGAGAGATTTAATATAGTATTAAAGGAGTCTATTAAGATTTTAAAAACACAAAACAAGGACTGGAAGAAGGGCATACTTGAGAGAGTTGAGGTTTACCGTTTAATGCCCCATTCAGTCGCAGGTAGAGTGCCCTTTGAGTAATTTAGGAGCAGGAAGCCTAACACGATGGTGAAACCATCATGGATGATGAGTAAGTCGTCCATGGTAGTATTGCCTGACAAGGGTGAATGGAGGAGAACTCGTGAAGAATGGGCTTGGAAAAAGAAGCAAAACTTTGATTAAAAAAAAACAATAGGCACACTAATGTAAGAGTAGGAGAGATAGTGAAGGTGAAACGTCTGCACAAAAGTGGGGCTTCAAAGTTTTCCTCTCCCTTATTGATTGTTGAGTTGTTTCCAAATTCAGTTAAATTTAATGAAAATTGTATTTGTAATCTAAACAGGATTGTGATGGTACACCATTGCCCGGTTGGTGGAAGTGTCTGCACGGATGTGGGTAGTGAAAGCGAACCAAGACTTAGCGGATGAGTTGTGTTTCTTCCTAGATTCATGAAATACTATGTATAAACGTTATTGCATGTTTTACTGATTATTTATTTTCCTCCTAGAGTCATGAAAAACTATGTTTGAACTGTATTGTATGTTTTGCCAGTTGTTTATTGTCCATTTTTAAATGTTTTGGGGGGTTTCTTTTGTTTTGGCTTCTCCTCTTTCATGGTAAAAATATATAAATAAAGGGAGGAGATGTGTGTTATCTGATTAGACCAATGTGTTAAGCCAATGCTTAGTGTATAGAACATTCCTGGGAATTGAGAATGTGGAATATGGAATGTTTATTAGAAAGTGACTTGTGTCAGTTGCTCTCTTGCTGGTGTGGTGGCTTGGAAGTTTCCTGTGAACTGCTGTACATCAACAAACTGCCTTTTTGGACTCTTCTCCCTGTGTGCGGCTTACTTCTTAGTTTAATCCTAAATAATAACTGATATTTAGCCAATCAGATGCCCATGTCACTATATAGCCCTTCAACAACAGTCCTCCTAAGAGAAAGCTAAAGAGATCTATCAAGTACAATATGAAATAGAGGCTCTCCTCTGATTAATTTACTGTGGGCTGAAATTACCTCTATGTACTTTATCCACACAGAAAGATGATGTATTGCCCTGATTTTGTATGTCAAATACAGGAACATTGATGTGAGAGCATGGCAGATAGACTGTGATGGAATGGTGTCTTTTAATATTTTCAAAGGGGATAATTTTCCTTTTGGCAGTGAGTGGGCCCTGGAGACAACCTGGCCGGAAGAACTTATTGCTCTCTTAGGGACTAAACAAAATCCTGTCCCTATTTAGAGACTTCCATCTAGGAGGTCCAGAAACGATGTCTGGTATGGTGACACGTTTACTAGTGTAGAATGATTCACTGTTTACATTGAATACTTTGTAATGGATTATTAAATATATTCCTGAAAAAGAACAAAAGATATAAGAAGTGAGACGTGTAAACACTTAACATAAACCTTTCAAATATCAGTAACAGGTGCTCCTGACATACGTGTGACAGAGATCATAATAAAACAATAACAAAGTCCATTGCTGGATGATAAACTGTTGTTTAGGACACAGTTTCCATTAAAGTTATTAATTTTCAAAACACGAGTCAAAAGACAATAGATGTGTTGATGTTTCAACCACCAGATAACTTCAAACAGGGTCTTCAAGATCACTGATTGGATGCACAATCTGTTCATGTGAAATGAATGTCACCAAATTCAAGGATACAGACAAAACACCAAATTACATTCATATTAGTGGGTGTAGTCAAAACGGGGAATTCCTTAACCTCATTTTGACTACACACACCAACCTGAAATGTAATGTAACATTTGTCCTGTTAACTTCCTCTGTAGAGTCTTTAGAGCCTTATACTAGGTCTGGGTGTACACATTCTTATTCACATGGATTTTTCAGAGCACGTACTTATGACTGGTTGTATAATGCCAATTGCTATGGTTTGCTCCCTGGTAAAAATAGTGGATTCCTCAGAAAGGTGCTTTAACTGTTTATATTAAGTCCTGTCCTATGGGTTGCTCTTGTTGCTACTGGTAGGACCCATCAGAGCATATACCATGGATGGCTGTATAATTTCTATTTCCTGTGGGCTGATGCCTTGGGAAAGGAGATGTGGCCTAGCGGATCGAGCTGCTGACTTTGGAAGCGGGGGACCAGATTTCAATCCTGTGATTCTCAGCAAATCACTTAACCTCCTTGTCCTTAAAAAACAAATACAAGTGTCAAGTCTGGTTCTCGTGGAAAACTTTTAGGGCCTGATTTCCGTCCGCCATCGTCCCGGGGATTGGGACCGGCCGCCTATACGGCAGCCCAGCACATGGAATTACAATGCGAACGCCACTGTGGCGGTCCTATTGTGCATGTTTACCATTGCGGTGGGTGCTGCTGGCTGCAGCACCCGCCGCAATGGTAAAAATGCATGTGGTGCATTTCCCTGCAATACATGGCAGTCACCACGCGGTGCCTGCCACCTGGTGCAGGGAACTGTGGTGCCCCCCAAGTGCAACATTCAGATGCCCCTGCACAAGGGGGGCCTGCAACGGGCCCCCAAAGTACATCCCCGCCAGCCTTTCAATGGCTGTTGAACCGCCATAGACAGGCTGGCGGGGATGCAGCATCCAAATCTGGCGGGCGGTGCCTGCTAGGCACCGCCACCATTTTGTGGATGCGGGGTGGGTATTGCCTCTGTCGGACCTGTGGTGGATGGGCTTTCTGCCTGCCAGGCATACCGCCCACCATCCTGATCTGGCGGGCGGTAATTGGCCGCACGATGGCGGTGAATCCACCACCGGCAGGCTGCCGTTGGCATGTTCAACGCCATCATAATCACCCCCTTAGTGCTCATGTAAAGCACTCTAATGCCCTTTGGGAAAGTTCATGCTATGAGATGCTCTCTGCAGCAAGCACGTGACTCCACAAGTATCTACTGTGGCTGTCAATATGATGCCCTTTTGTATGAGCTGCTAGCTGATACTACTGTGAGGATTCATCAGAGCATATACCATGGATGGTTGTATAATTTCCAATTGCCATGGGTTGCTTGCTGCTGCCCTCAGTGGGCTTCTTAGAGCAAGTACCATGGTTGGCGGTATACTGTCCATTACTAAGCTATATAGAAAAGAGCTCCCACCCGACCTGTATACTTTTACTGTAGGCTAGTAGTAGCTTTCTGGGCTACCCACTGCTATACAGACAAGTCAAACATTTATTATTTTTTTGTTCATTTTCTTATATTATTCAATTAATTTTTACTTTCATCTATGAAAAAAACTTTTTAATTTTTTTTACCTCAATTGTACAAAAATTAAAAACATATTAATGTAACCATCAAACATTTTTGAAGTGCAAATGTGCCATTATGCAATTTCAACAGACAAGTCATGTATGTTTGAATACATCATCTCAATAAAATGTGCATTCACATTGAAACCTATAGTGTATCCCCATAATTCAACCACACTCTCATCCTGACCTATCACACAACACCACACTACAACACACATCACATGCATATACTTCCCAGCCTTTATCGGCATATACTAATGAAGTCATGGAGAGAACCCTTCATGAATGTCTGTGATTATGTTGCCAGCTGGGATTTCACTGTAACCGAGTCAACGCACGTTTCATTGGAAATTGAAAATTGAAAATTATGTCCACCTTCATCGGGACCACCCTTTCTAGAGTCTTTGAAGGTGAGTGGTGGGGGATCATAAAAGTCGGTAGTTAACATCTAGGATGCTGATCATCGCTTCCCTGGATGCGGAGATATACATGACATCTCAGCTGTAAATCTATGCAATAGCTGGGTAGCATTTGGGCCACTGTATATAGATCCAACTTCAGTAGATGTATCACGTAGAGCACCAAAAAAGGCAGCCTCCAATTTTGATGGACAATGGAAGGATGGCTAACAAAAAGATGAATCTAGGGCTGCGATTTTTACGTATTCTGCCAAGTGTCTGGTTCAGATCATTGAACTCTCTGAATATAAGTTCCCTCGAGTGCAATTGACGATGCAGCAGTTGCTCATAAAAGCCAGTAGTTAACATCTAGGATGCCGATCATCACTTCCCTGGATGCGGCGATATACATGACATCTCATTTGTAAATCTATGCACTAGCCGGATAGCATTTGGGCCACTGGATATAGATCCGACTTCAGTAGATGTATCACGTAGAGTACCAAAAAAGGTGGCCTCCAATTTGTATGGACAATGGAAGGATGGCTAGCATAAAGATGTATCTAGGGCTGCGATTTGTATGTGTTCTGCCATGTGTCTGGTTCAGATCATTGAACTCTCTGAATATAAGTTCCCTTGAGTGCAATTGATGATGCAGCAGTTGCTCTTCATGGAGCTACATTGTATACAGAAACGCCGATTCTCAACGCCATTGTCCATGTTTTAGAAATGTCCATTTCTATAAGGTGCCCCCACCACACTTGGGTGGGCTCCAAGACTCCCATGAGTTACTGTCTCTCACTATTGGGTATATTTCTTTAAGCATATAGCATGGCAGTTTGCCTAATGTCTGTTCCCATGAGATGCTCTCCTACGACTGCTTTGTGGACTTGTCAGAGCAAGTGTTGCTCCCTGAGATGCCTGAGAGGATTACTCCAGCATATATAAGGCTGGTCATATAATGCACATGCTCATGCGTTGCTCCCTGCACTCCTGGGTGGACTCCTGAGAGAATATATCTTGGCTGCTGGCATAATTCAAAAGTGCATAGCTGTGGAGATAGCACTGAGCAAATCATCAGGAAAACCACACTCCTCCTGGCAACAGGAAGGAGAAAAGAGCCAGGCTATATCAAGAGAAGAACCCAAAACAAAAACAGCCCAGCCTGTTAGAGGCAAGCGTAGGTACAAAAATAGATGCAAGGGGCGAGAATCATGATGAAACAACAAAATGTGGTGTGAGATATCTTCATCTCATAAAGCATCCTTTACATTTATAGGAAGTGACAGCTATGGAAAAGACTCTGCAACACCTTGGATTAGGACACTCTGACATCCTCCTATGAATAGATCATCTTCTTCAAAAGGGCTGTTAATAAGGTTTCTATCTCCCACTTTCCAGGATCTCTTGTCATTTGTTTGAATATGAAGAAGCTCAAGTCTGACATTCTGCACTCCTTGCAGAATTACTAAGTCCCACCACTGTCCTTCATGCTCCACACTCCATGTGAGACATAAAAAAAACCTTTGGTTACCACGGAGCGGAAGTGCAAGAGCAATCCATGCAGTGAGGATATTAGTCAGGGGTCTAGGTGATGTTTGACAATGCACTAATGAATAGTGAATGGAATGCTTCTTCTCCTTCTAAACCCCATAGTCTCTGGTAAGCTCTTGGTTCTGTCTTCTTCACAGATCCTGATGCAAATGTAACAAGTGGTCATTCGTAGAAGATCAAGAGCCAACACTGACAGGGTAAGATAGAAGTAGAAGATATATGTCGTTACTGTCAGTCCTCGCTGGACGAGATCGGTCTTTAGCAGCTGGTCGTAAGTCAACATGTTGACCATCCTGGCAGAGGAGAACCTGTCTTTGACCAAGGATATCATTGATCTAATTGAAGCTTAGATTTTTATAGAAAAATCATTTGTTTTACTTTATTTAACAAACTTCCCTAAATCCTATTTCAGTCCCCAGCCTTCCCTTATCCTAGTGAAACCCTCACCTTCCTCCTCTCTCTCGAGGAGTGTCAGGTCATATGGCTACATGGCCCATCAGCATGGCAGCAGTGAAGCATGGCACAGCTAGCCAACCATGTAGTGTTCTTGAATACACACATGATAGCAGCATAAAAAGAGCAGCTGAAGAGCTGCTATATGCATGCAATCAAAATGGACCCTCCTAAACCCCAGTCAGATAATTATAGACAGCCATAATGGATGTGCAATTGAGTTTGGTGCACTGCACTCCAAGCACTCATAATAGCTGTCCCCGTGTTGACAATGGAATCTGATGCTGGCTCAACCTGTCGGGTGCAAGGCCTGTTCTCTATAGACAGCATAGAAAGAAGAGGGACTAAACTGCCTATAGAGGTTCGGACCTTTTCAAGTAATACTAACCCCGTCAACATAGCGCCTTCTGTGTGAGCAGGAGCAGAACCAAGTGAGGTGAGGGAACTGACATCAGACTGACTTTACAGTTCCTAGGCCTGTGGACAGTGCAGCACTTTGAACATATGACCTTGCACTTTACACAAAAAGTCCACAAGAGATGATCTTTCTTTGTCGTGGAGTGACAGTGGTCATGTCCCTGGTGACAAAAAACTTTTGTCCTCCCAGATGACAGGTGTTCATGCAATTGTGTGCCAGTTTGTACCAGCAGGAACTCTTGGAAGCTCAGCAGACATACCCCAGGTGGTAATGAAACTGAGGATGAGTGAGCGGTGGTGGAAGAGTATTGGGGCCCCAGGACATATGCATCTCTCACAATTTTGGCTGCAGGACTGAAGGTGGGATATTGGGGGTGGATGTTGCGTGTTTTAACCTGTGGTGTACTGAATACCTTCTAATCACCCACAATGCTAGGTTTAGATTTAGATTTTTTCAACAATGCTTTAATTTAGAATGGGGAGTAACCAGCACTTCTCAGCATTGGTGCAGTGCTCAGGTCAGCAGCGACGGAAGTGACCGCCCATCTCAGCTCCCGAGGCTAGGCTTTGACTTAAGAAGCCCAAGATGGACCTGGAATGACAACAGCAGTGGCCTGATTGGTGTGTCTTCGAAAGAAATGCCTCATGATCGTTGAGTAGATGGGAGGGGAGTACAGAGATAAAAGAAGCAAGGTCACTTTAGCATAAGAAAATCCCACCACCTCACTAAACTCTCAGGTTAATTAGAATATGGTCTACTGTTTTTGTATTTCATTGACACCCCCACTTGAATCTAAGACCACTGCAGCACTCTACAACGCATTACTCCTTTGGATACTATGCCACTCCACTCCACTCCACTCGATTCCATGCTGCTGCACTCTAGAACACACTACTCCAATCTATGCTATGCCACTCCACTGGACTACACTACACTCTTAGGAAACTCTTATTCTTTCTATACAAACCAAACTCAAAATACACAAATATTAGAAATGTTTAAGTTATAGTTATAGCTTAAATTGATAATTTACGCACCACCTTTCAATTCATATAACTTTATTTATTCTTTCTCTTCAAACAGAAGTTAAAGTACACAAAAATTGTAATTTCTAAACTCATACCATTAATTTATAATTTACGCAACACCTTAAAATTATTATAACTCACGCACCTTCATACACTGTAAAGCCTAAATTCAACCTCACCTCCCGTAAACTCTAGCCACCAATAATCCCTAAAATACACTAGCCGGTGTTTACCTCTACTCACCAATGAACCCTAAAATTACCCTTGCTGCCCTTCACCTCTGCTCACCCCTAAACTCTAAATTCATCCTTACCTCCCTTTACCTCTATTCAACCCTAAACTCTAAATTCATTCTTACTTCCCTTTGCCTCTATCCATCCCTAAACCCTAAAATCACCCTTACATCCTTTTACTTCTAGCCACCTCTAACCCTACATTCACCGTTATCTCCCTTCACTTCCACCTCCACCCACCCGTAAACCATTAACTTACTCTTACCTTCCTTTACTTCTACCCACCCTTTAAACTTAAAATACCCTTACCTCCCTTTACATCTACCCACCCCTAACCCCTAAAATCTCCCATACCTCCCCTTACCTCTACCTGTACCTAAACTACTTTTTTAATAACATAAAAATTATACTATTTTGAAAAAACACTTACCTGCATGGTAAAGGTACAAACACTTACCTGTGTGGTACTTACCTTTGTGTTAAAGGCATGCGTGGAACAGGCTGTTTCTCTAGATAGAAGCATGGGGATATGGATTATTTGTCTCAAAATCTGCACAGATTTTAAGAAAAAAGTCAATTCAGCATTTTCCCTACTATCTGTCCCCCAAACCTAAAACAATAGATGGACTTTAGTTAGCAACCATCTGAAAAAGTGAAAAGATAGATTAAAGGGTATTAATATTAACCCTCCATTTTCCTCTATCATCATTAAAATAATAGGAAACTGTTATTTACAGTGTCTAAAAAACTGCAAAAATGTGGCATGAAGATAAGACATGATGAAAACAAGGCCACTGAAAAGCAGTTGTTTTTCTAATAAATGTTCTAACTCCGCAATAGTGTAATTAATGGTAATCTGATGAACGCCAACATTTCTGATTTCAAATTACAAAGTGATAATTTCATTATAATCTATCACTAAACACATACATATGTTCTAGTAATTCAAGTTGGCATAATCCTTCTGATAAGCCAAGCACTAAGCTAAATATGTTTTAACAAATGTTACATATTTATGGTCTGACTTGACAGCCCAGTTGTTGCCAGGCAATTATGTGAGTGTCACTAGAGAGGGGCTTTAGTTCGCTCACAGGCTGGGAGCCATGAGTACATGTTTGAATTGGGCAGAAATTGTGTACCTCAACCAAAAAAAGTGCTTGCCCTCCACACAGCTGTGATCATTTTGTTTATTTGTCCAGCTGCCTAAGCTTGAACGTTCAGGGCTGCACACGTGACATTGGAATGCTTTTGAAGTGTCTAGATAACTAGATAATTTATGTTGTTTTTCTTTGGTGGCAGCACAGACAGGAGGACGGCAGTCATTAACCTACTTGGCTGTTTTGGTATGGCTTATCCTAAGAATGTTGTAAAAGGACAAGGAGACCCAAATACAGTCGGTCAGGGACCTTTGGGTAATTGAACTCTTTCTAAAGACAGTGGTCCCCAGACAAAAATTCATGTGAACAATGAATATAGACCCAATCAGTACTATATTATAGGAATCTGTCCAGCCGGGCAGATATTTAATATACAATCAAAAAACAATATTTGCAAACAATGAACACGAAACAGTTATAGTGGGACGCAAGCCTGCATCCAACTTGACAAAAAGACGTACAGTATACAGTGAGGGGTTCAGGCAAAGGAAGTTGTTTGTTTCAAACACATTTCTTGTAGAACAAACATAATATATAGAAGACACCATTACACAAAAATTAGGGCATTTGCACAAAGCGTATATGGTGTACAAAGTGTCGACGGCGTTTCGATCCCTTAAGAGAATGCCGGGATCATCCTCAGGACATTATAAATGACATGCCTGTTTACATATGGCTAAAATTGCCAAGGGCAGGTGACAGACTTCCCTGAAATCAAGGAAACAGGACCAGCTACGTGGTACGTGAGGTCCAGGTGTTGGTGCGAAGGAGTAGGCCTCGGGGACGGAAGCCAATTGTGGAAGTTCCAATGTAACTATTAAGTATATGACAAGCCGCAGTAGCGGTCTTGAATAGAGTTCTGGCCCAATGCGATAGTAGTCCTTGGTCTGTCACACCATTCTGTGACTGGTGTGACAGACCAAGGACTACTATCGCATTGGCCCAGAACTCTATTCAAGACCGCTACTGCGGCTTGTCATATACTTAATAGTTACATTGGAACTTCCACAGTGGCTTCCGTTCCCGAGGCCTACTCCTTCGCACCAACACCTGGACCTCACGTACCACGTAGCTGGTCCTGTTTCCTTGATTTCAGGGAAGTCTGTCACCTGCCCTTGGCAATTTTAGCCATATGTAAACAGGCATGTCATTTATAATGTCCTGAGGATGATCCCGGCATTCTCTTAAGGGATCGAAACGCTCGTCGACACTTTGTACACCATATACGCTTTTGTGCAAATGCCCTAATTTTTGTGTAATGGTGTCTTCTATATATTATGTTTGTTCTACAAGAAATGTGTTTGAAACAAACAACTTCCCTTGCCTGAACCCTCACTGTATACTGTACGTCTTTTTGTCAAGTTGGATGCAGGCTTGCGTCCCACTATAACTGTTTCGTGTTCATTGTTTGCAAATATTGTTTTTTGATTGTATATTAAATATCTGCCCGGCTGGACAGATTCCTTATCCTAAGAATGTAGCATAGTCCAGTGGAGTGGCATAGCATAGATTGGAGTAGTGTGTTCTAGAGTGCAGTGGCATGGAATCGAGTAGAGTGGAGTGGCATAGTATACAATGGAGTAATGAGTTGTAGAGTGCTGCAGTGCGTGGTACAGTGGATTGGACTGCTGTGTCGTAGACTGTCAGAAAGTGTTAGATTGAAGTAGAGTAGGGTGTTATAGAGTGTATTAAAGTATTTATAGTGGACTGGCTTGGAGTAGAGTGTGGTACAGTATGGTAGAGTGGAATAGGATTGACTGTCGTACGGGTGAGTGGCATAGAGTAGCATATAGTGGAGTGCCGTAGAGTGCAGGAGTGGAGTACAGTGGAGTACAATGGAGAAGTGTCTGACAGAACAGAGTGTATTAAATGGGTGGTAAACGGAGTTGCGTAGATTTCTGTAGAATGTAGTAAAGTGTCATAAAGTGCTATGGAATAAAGTAGAGTGTTGTACACTGGCAGTGAGAGGAGTAAATTGTTGTACAGTGTAGTGCTATACAGTGGAGTATAGTGTGGTACTGTGGAAGGGTCTAGACTGTTGTTGAGTGGAGTGAGGTGTTGTTGAGCAGAGCATAGTGGAGTGGCGTGGTGTGAAGTTAGGCTGAGTGGAGTGCCATAAAATGTAGTAGCGTACAGTGGAGTGGCGTACAGTGCAATCATGTACAGTGGAGTAGCATAGAGTGGAGTTGCATAGAGTGTAGTGGAGTAGAGTGGAGTTATGTACAGTGGAATAGCATAGAGTACAGTGTCATAGAGTGGAGTAGCACACAGTGGAGTGTTATTGACTGCAGTGGCATAGAGTGTAGTGGTGTACAGTGCAGTGCTGTAGAGTGGAGTGGCGTACAATGGAGTGGGGTAGAGTGGAGTGACATACACTGGAATAGCATGCAGTGGTGTGGCAGGTTGGGGAGTGGTGTAAAGTGGAGTGGGGTCGAGTGGAGTAGCGTACAGTGGAAGAGCGTATACTATAGTAGCATACACTGAAATAGCATACAGTGGAGTAGCGTAGATTTGAGTGGAGTGGCGTACAGTGGAGTGGTGTACTCTGGAGTGCCGTACAGTGGATTGGTGTAGATTGGAACAGTGTACAGTAGCGTGATGTAGAGTAGAGTGGCATAGAATGCAGTAGTATACTGGAGTGGCTTACAGTGGTAAAGCATGCAGTGTAGTGGCATACACAGAAGTGGGGTAGAGTGGACTGGCATTGATTTGAATGGAGTGGAGTTGAATGGTGAAGAGAGTAGTTGCGTACTGTGGAATAGCATATAGTAGAGTGGTGTAGAGCAGAGTGGGCTGGAGTGGAGTGGCGTATAGTGGAATGGCATAGAGTGGAATAGCATAGAGTGGAGTGATGTACATTAGAATAGCGTACAGTGGAGTAGTGAAGTGGCATAGAGTCAGGTGTGGTACAGTGAAATAGCGTACAGTGGAGTAGCGTAGAGTGGAGTGTCACAGAGTGGAGTGGTGCAGAGTGGAATAGTATATAGTGGAGTGACGTAGAGTATAGTGTCATAGAGTGGAATAGTGTATAGTGGATTGGTGTTCAGTGGAGTGGCGTAGAGTGGAGTCCGTAGAGTGGAGTGGCGTAGAGTGGTGACAGTGGAGTTGCTTACAGTGGAATAGCGTAGAGTGGAGAAGCATACAGCAGATTGGTGTGCAATGTAGTGGCGTACACTGCAGCGGCATAGACTAGAGTGTCATACAGTTTAGTAGCATACAGTGTAATAGCGTACAGTGTAGCAGTGTACAGTGCAGTGGCGTACAATATATTGTGGTACATTGGAATGGCATACAGTGTAATAGCTTACAGTGGAGTGGCCTACAGTGGCATACAGTGGAGTGTTCCAGAGTGGACTGGCATAGAGTGGAGTGAGGTGCAGTGTAGTGGTATACAGTGGAATAGCATAGAGTGGAGTGGCATACACTGAAGTGCCATTCAGTAGAATATTGTACAGTGAAGTGGGGTACAGTGGAGTGGAATAGAGTGGAGTGGCGAAGAGTGGAATAGTGCAGAGTGAAGTGGCTTACAGTGGTATAGCGTACAATAGAGTGGCATACAGGGAAGTGGTGTAGAGTGGAGTGGGGTCGAGTGGAGTGGCATACAGTGAAATAGCATACAGTGGAGTGGGGTAGAGGGGAGTGATGTAGAGTGGAGTGGCATACAGTGCATTAGCGTACACTATAGTATCACACACTAAAATAGCGTACAGTGGAGTAGCATAGCATGGAGTGATGTGGCATACAGTGGAGTGGCTCACACTGGAGTGCCATTGAGTGGAATGACATAGATTTGAATAGTGTACAGTACAGTGGTGTAGAGTATAGTGGTGTAGTGTAGCATACAGTGGGGTATACTGGAGTGGAGTACAGTGTAATAGCGTACAAAGGAGTGGTGTACAGTGGAGTGGCCTAGAGTGGTGTACAGTGGAGTGTTCTAGAGTGGACTAGCATGGAGTGGTGTACAGTGGAACAATGTAGAGTGGAGTGCCGCACACTGGAGTGGGATACAGTGGAATAGTGTATACTAAAGTGGGGTAGAGTGGAGTGCCGTAGAGTGTGGTGGAATAGCGTAGAGTGGAGTAGCTTACAGTGGAGTAGGGAACAGTACAGCGGCATAGAGTTGAGTGAGGTACAGTATAGTGGCACACAATGGAATAGTGTAGACTAAAGTGGTGTAGAATGGAGTGGCCTATAGTATAGTGACATAGAGTGGAGTATTGTAAAGTGGAATACCAGAGAGTGGAGCGGGGTAGAGCATAGTGAGATAGACTGTAGTGGCATACAGTGGAGTACCGTGCAGTGGAGTGGCGTAGAGTGGAATAATGTTGAGTGTTACTGGCATGCAGTGTAGAGAAGTAGAGTGGAGTGGCATATAGTAGAATAACCTACAGTACAGTAGAATGGAGTGTCATACAGTGAAATATGGTAGAGTGTAGTATGGTAGAGTGGATTGGCATAGAGTGAAGTGGCGCACAGTAGAGTGGTGTTTTATTGAGTGATGTAAAGTGTAATAGCATATAGTGAATTGTTGTACAGTGGAGTGTCGCATAGTGGAGTGGTGTAGAGTGAAGTAGGGTAGAGTAAAGTGGTGTAGAGTGAAACTGTGTATTTTAGATTTGGATACAGTGGAGAGGCGTACAGTGGAGTGGCATGCAGTGGAATAGCATAGAGTAGAGTGTCATATAATGGAGTTGCATACAGTGGAATTGTGTAGAGTGTGGCGTACAGTGTTGTAGTGTACAGTGGAGTGGCGTAGGCTGGACTGTCGCACAGTTGAGAAGCATATAGTGGAATAGCGTACAGTGGAGTGGTGTAAATTGCAGTGGCATTCAGTGGAGTATGGTAGAGTGGAGTGGTGTGGTGTACAATGGAATAGCTTAGAGTAGAGTGGTGTACAATGGAGTGGCATAGAGTGGAGTGGTGTAGAGTGGTGTGTTGTCGAGTGGACTGGTGTAGAGTGGAGGGAGGTACAGTGTAGTGGCGTACATTAGAATAGCATAGAGTGGAGTGGCATAGAGGGGAGTGGTGTATGCAGGAGTGGCGTACAGTGGGAAACCGTACACTGGTGTGGGGTAAAGGCAAGTGGCATAGATTGGAGAGGAATAGAGTGGAATAGCGGATAGTGAAGTAGCATACAGTAGAGTGGCTTAGAGTGGAGTGAGGTACACAGTGTATTGGCACCATGGAATAGCATAGATTGGAGTGGCGTAGAGTGCAGTGGCACACAGTGCAGTTGGGTGTTATAGAGTGGAGCTGGGTAGAGTGTTGTAGTTTAAACTGGAGTGGAGTACAGTGGAATAGCATACTGTGGAGTGGTGTAGAGTGGATTGTTGTAGAGTGCAGTGGCCTACAGTGGAATAGCCTGGAGTGGAGTGGCGTAGAGTGTAGTGACATAGAGTGGAGTAGCGTAGTGATGTAATATATGAGGTCATAAGCAGTGCATTGCGGGGGCGCAAGTTATAGTTAGCTTAGCTAACTATAACTGCTGAAACCTGAGCCTAACTATAACGTCCCTGTAACCTTTGGTTTTTTCAGTGACTATATATATATATATATATTCCACTGAGAAATATAACAGCATCTGGTTAGAGTGTTTCCTTTTCTGTTCCACAATGGCGATGGAATTTAACTGTGCATAGGAGGCAGGTGCCAGTCTCGCAAGGTGTCTTAGGCTGAAATTCAACACTGAACTGTAGCTATACACATACTTGTGTGTGTCTGTGTGTACACACATGCACAAACACACAAATATAAAAACACAAATATGCGTGGTACAGGACCACAATGTAATGCCACACATTCTAAATGTCAACGCATGGTAAAGGCATGCATGGTAATGGCATAAGTGGTGTTGTCATACATCAATTGCAATAAGAGTAACAAACTGAACAACCACCCACTCTGTGTTATATTTATTCATAGTAGGCCCCTTGCGATCTAGATAGGTCCTTAGCTGTAGTTTGCATCATCCGCATGCTGTCCTTTCAGTCATTGACGTCTTTCATCATGAATAATCTAGTAAATTCATTTCATATGTAGATAATCTAATCTTAGCTAAGTACCTTTGCAGGTGCTTGTGCACCATTTCTGAGTGAATGTGTTGCTGTAACTAATTAAAGAAATTAAAGAAAAAATTAAATACTGCTGTTTTTTTATCGCTTCATTGTGTGCCATTGCTCCGGAAGGCTCCATGTAAATGTTGATTGGAAGTGGTGAGAAGTAGCACGTTGGGGCATGCTACAAGATAGTGGATGGGGATTTGATTTGAAAGTGTCAATTTTAGCAAATTGCGATCTGATCTAAAAGTGATGAACGGTTTAAATTATTTCAGAACTACCCCTCCATTCCCATTCTTGTGGATAATATTTATAAATTGCTCCATGGTGTACTGTCTCAAACCCCTGCTAAGCATAACAGCTCTAGATGGAAGACCGTTTGCTCCAGCCTTCATTTCTATTCTGCATTTAGGGCAGAATCTGGACTGGTAGCCGCACGGGAGGGACAGATGTTGTATGGAGACAGTGGTTTCAAAAACTTTTCAGAGAAAGGGTAGTTTGAAAACTGGTCTCAAATTCTGGAAGTAATTTGGGGTTCATATATGGCTTTTTTACTAGAGGTGTGATCTGGCTAGCATTGAGAGTGAGTGAGGAAATATTCGATTAAACCATTTGTGGATGGTTAAGTTGATATTACGAAATGTATGGTGCAGTCTATATCAATCTGATTAAAAGTTCACCATTTTGATATCATTATTCCAGGAATGTAGGGCAAGACCAGAGCCTGAGAGTTTTTTTTATTTTTGTTATCAATTTTGTCGGATCTTTTCAGTGTAGAGGGATTCTCATTTTTTTAAATTGACATTATAGTCCAAAACTAAAGCCCAGATGTGCTACGATTTGATGCAGCACGACACACTGCATCAAATAGAGAGAGCAGGAATGCACCACAATCACTAACGTATGGCACTTTCCATTGTGTGCAGCCTTGTGCCAACACAGGCATCCTTGCACCATTGTAGAAGGGTGATGTGTCACAGGCAGGATTGTTTTTCTGCAGGAAGGAACACCTTACTGCACAAAAACAATCTTCAGAGGCATTTTCCCCTTTCTATGTGTGCTGCAGAATGGGAAAATATGAAGGAGAAATAAACATATTTCTCCTCGTAACGCCTCATTTGGGATGGTGTAGCATTTCAACGCATTCCCAGGTTTACTAGTCTTAGTAAATCTGGGAATGTGCCAAAATCCATGGGTGGATGTGCGGGAACACTCACGCTCCACCCTTGGAATCCTTTACCAACTCAGAGTAATGCAAGGCCGTGACATGCGCTACCTTGCGTTACTCTGAATTTACTAAGCTTTCGCAGGGCCACACAAGGTAGCTTTGCTTGGCTTACTAAATCTCACCGAAGCCCATGCATTGCCTTGCACTGCCTTGTGTGACACAATAGCAACGCCAGGGTTTTGTAAATCTGCGCCTAGTTTTCTGTGTGTTTTCATTTATTTTTTAAAGGGCTTCAAAGCAGTTTGGTTTGATGTTTTCTACAGATTTTTTCATTCTCTTAATTATTCTTTTGCTTGTACTCAGATCCTTGTTGTACAAAGGCACAGAAGGCTTTTCCCTGATGGAGTTTGGCATTGGAGGGTCTAGTTTAATTAGGATGTTTAAAGTCGTTTTTCTGTACTAATTGGTGAAGAAGTCTGTGGAACTGTGTATGATTGAGAATGCTGGTATATGTTTACATTCCTTTGATAGGTGTGATGTATTTTAATGGCTGTCTCGTGGCCTTAGATGGTTTCAGTTGATTATTACTCTGAATGGCTGGTACAGTGATATAAAATATTAGTGCATGATGGTCCCAAAAAATCAGTCTTCAGTGGAACTTGTAGTGATGTTCTGGGGAGGGGGGGGGGATTATAAAGTCAGGGGTGTTCCCGTGATGTGGGTTGGCTGTGAGATCAATTGAGATCATGTGCCAAACATATTACTTTTACTTTTGATGAGAAGGAGTTTTACTGATATTCCAGAGGACAGTGAAGTGACATAAAAAGGTTTTGGTGGGTACTTTTTCAATATGGCTGTAGTAAGGCCACAGACGTATTTGAAGAACATTGGGGCTGTATGTGGTCTGGAATAAAACATTTTGGCTTGGTTCATTCAAATGGTGACAGAGAGGACCTTGAAGTATGAGAATGATAAGGAAGCAACTTTGGCGCAGACTAAATATTTCTGTTGATGATGACTGTACCACTTCTGTTCCTGTTTTTGTGTATGAGGCTGCAACATTCAGGGACCAGGAAAAGACGACATTGGTGACAGCCATTTTCCAGTGCCATATTGAAGGTCTAGGGTCTGCAATTTCACAGGCATGACCTTAGGTGGATCTTATATTAATTAACATGAATATTAGGGAGGATTCTTTCTAGTGGTTAGTTGCTATGAACGTCATTTGGCTAGGTTTTCAGAGTGGATATCTCCGTTTGGAATTAACATAAAGACTGATCCAGGAGTGAGCCATAGGGATGCAGTATTCTGTGTGTTCAAAGATGCACATTTTTAAACATTGTTGAAAATGGGCTTATGTGCATGAGGGCAGGAGTGCCAAAATGTACTGATTTCATGTAGTAGTTAAAAACAGGGGATGAGTATATATTTGCAAGGGGAAACTCGATTTTGGTGGGAGCTCCATTGATTTACAGTGGTGATCCTTTTCTACCGACCGCTAAACAAGTCCCCATCTTTTTAATACCATTCTCATTTCAGTGGGTTGAAGAAGGTGGAATAGTTAACTTTGTTAAGTGCACCTGACAGATTAACAAGTGCAAGAAGACAGGAATGACCTCATCCAGAATGTAGCGAGAATTATCATATCTTTTTAGTATTTCTGCTCCCATACTGCAAACAGTTTTGATTGAAGGTCATCAAGGATGATATTATGATTGATGAATTCTGTATGATGAGCAGTGTTAGACCTGGCACCCTTGGCGTGGTTTCCCCTGACTATGTACCTCTGCCTGGGTGTATTCACCATTTGGTATTTTAAGTGACAGGAGCTGGGGATGTGCATTCACTATAGACAGTCACAAGGGGGGGTTGAGGTGTGTCCTGCCTTTCCTGGGTGACTCATAGCCAGGCTGAATAGACCTCTTCTGCATTTAGAGTGGTGGGAGGAGTTTTCACTAGCACCTGAATATGCTGAGTCGTCTCTGCACCATGCTGTCTCTACCTCCAGTAGTGAAGCTGGACCAGTGAGGACAGAACTGGGATTACTGAGCTTAGAGACTTTTGGAACAAAGACTACAAAAAAAAAATAGGGTAAACATATTAGACCTAAGACCCCAGAACTTTAGATTACTTCTGGAATCAAGAAGAACCTCTGCCGAGGAGAAAAACTGGTGAGTTGTGAGGAGGAGACTGCCCCTTTGCTGTATGTTGTTTTGCTGGGTTGGCCTGCAGTTGCTACTTCTGCCAAGGAGAGGACAAAGACTGGACTTTGCTGTGAACTTGCTTGGGAAGAAATACTAAGGACTTGTGTGTGCTTGCCTTCTGTTCTGAAGTCGCAGGGGCACAAAGACGTCACCCACAGCTTCCTTGAACTCCAATGCTGAGAGTTCTGACCTGAAGGAAATCGATGCTTCGCTCTCCTTGTGGCTGAATTGTCTGACGCCGAATCACAGTGCAGGAGAAATTTCCAATACCCAGCCCCATGCAGCTGAAAATTTGACGCACAGCCTGCCAGCGGCCCAAGAAACCACCACACACTGAGTCCTGTGCACTGATCTCCAATGCCGAATATCACCACACGGACACAGGCCCTGCTGGGCGGCTAGAAGAATCGACACATCGCCGGTCGGTGGCTGAAAAAATCGACACAGCCCCTGGTTCGCTGTCACCGCATCACCTCCAGTGAATCCAGATTTTCCACGCATCGCACCTGGGCGCCGAATCTAGAACAATGCTGGGGCTGCAGTAAGAAACCAACGCATCGCCTCCCCACACAGTAATAAACTAGCGCATCACCTTCTCTCCAGTAAGGAACTGACTCATCACCTTCCCTGTAGCTATTTTTGTTTGTGATTTTGGCACACCCCAGGTACTTTGTGCTAAAAGTGTTGCATCTATAGTTTCCTATGGACAGAACTGTATTGCATTCTAAAAGTCATATTTTGATATCTGTAGGTTGGACTTTTGTCATTTTGATCTTGCTTGGTTTAGATAACGATACTTTTTTTCTAAACTGGTGTGGTGTCCATTTGTGGTGTTTTCAGTGTGTTACTGTGGGTTATATACAAATGATTTAAACATTGCATCTGTAGTTTAGCCTGACTGCTCTGTGCCAAGCTACCAGAGGGTGAGCACAGGCAGACTTAGGTGTACTTTACTCATCCTGACTAGAAGGAAGGGTCCCTACTTAGGCAAGGTGCATACCTCTGCCAACTAGAGAACCCCAATTCTACAAGCTGCAACACAGGATCCAAAGCGGTAGGTAGGTTGGACCCTGGGCAAAATGTTTTCAGGTCTTCAGGGTCAGTGCCTGCATTTATTAGCAATGGTATCACCTGACCAATTTTTTAATTGTCAAGGACTATACCTGGTGTGGCCCAAAATTAATTTCCTTGCCTGAATTAGCTCTTGGAAAAACACTGTACAAAGCTATTTCTCGTCTCAGTATTGTTCATGATCTCCATCATACATGAAGTATATTAGGTAGAGAGTAATGTAACCTCTTGGTCAATTTCTGATATTAACTGTTGGTGATATTTTTCTCACTTGTTCAGGTTGATATCATTGTAATTTAGTCTAGTATCCAGTTTTAAGGTCTTCTTACTCACCCTTTAACCACAACTGTGGAGGAAGTGAATATGAATGGAATCAAAAGGTGATCTGATCAATCCACTGGAATGGAATAGAGGGCTTTTCAAAAAGACTGCCTCTTTTTAGATTATTACTTCTAGGGTGGATGTTTTCTGGGGGTGAGGAGTTTGGGGGGGTTGTGAATGTAGGGGATCATCAAGCCCCCATATTGGGGTGGTGGGAGGTAGAAAAAAGGTTGTGGTATTCCCCCTCATCTGCCCCATCACCTACCACTGTAGTCCTCGCCGCTAATCCATCCATCGAAGTCTGTGAATCCACTGTCTGTTGAGTTGTTATCCATATTATTCATGTTCTGTTCTGTGGGTAGAGAGAACTCCGGGGTCGAATACAGGTAAAACCTTTACTGTGAGACTCTATTAACGTCTTTCTTTAACTTCTATATTTTAGATAGTGTGAAGAAATCCTTAATTTCTGTCATTTCGTTAAGAGATTCCCCCAGATACCCACCTGCCTACAGGGAGGGGCCAACGACCACAGAAGAACAGAAAAAAGAAAGAGGTATAGTGGGAAGATAAACACCAATGATTACACACAAGGAGCATGATGAAGGACCCCACATCAGGGACGAGCACAAGTACAATCTAGTGATTAGTCTGCCAGGCAAAGCTCTTATATCAACACAAACCATGGTTCTAAACAAGGGACTGAGATTGTCCCTACACCTACTTTTGATAAGTTCTGCCTCCATTGTGAGCTGGCAGAATTTTCTGAAAAAATAAAACTCTGCACATTTGTTTAAGGAGAAACAAACACGAAACTATGGAGACCGATGACAGGCTACAGGATAAAACCCACCATTTTTTAACCTACATCTATGATCTTGATAGAAATCCAAATGTTTGAACAGTTGATCCCCAAAGAAACCAAATTCCTAGATATCACCAAAATCAAAACATTCCACAATATGACTTTGAGAAGAGAGATTAGCCCTTAAAGAACTACAGGACAATGCAGACATCACTATAAAACCTGCTGACAAGGGTGGAGGCAGAGTACTGCTTACTACAAGAGATTACAAGGCTGCGTTCAGATAACGTTTAGAAGGCAGCAAGAACTGCAAGTTAATCAGGAGGACCCCATGAAAAGACTGATGGCTGTCACACAGAATATGGTGAAAGAAGCAGAAAAAGGTGGTTGAAATTCCAAAAATGAGACAGTCTTCTTACTCAACATGGACCCCATCACCTCTATTTCTATGCACTTCCCAAAGTCCGTAAAAATAGAAAGATCTGCCTGGACGCCCAATAGTATCAGTACATCTGTCATGCTTCAGTGACTCCTTCCTGAGGCCTGTTGTACAGAGATCACCAACATCTCTGAGGGACACAAAGGATTTGCTATTCTTACCGAAGGATATCACCTTTGATCCAGCACACAGTCTACTGTTTGGGCTCGACATCAAGAGCCTTTATACCAGCCTACCCCAAGAGGAGACAATAGATATGATTAAACAAATTTTGTATAAGGAAGAATGAAATTACTATACACCCTGACATTTCGTACTGGAATGTGTGAGACTGGCACTCACAGAATTTTGTTTTCGAGTTTGAAGGTACTTTGTTTTTGCAAACCCACAGAACAACTATGGGCAGCAAATTTGCCCCAAGTGTAGCAGGCCTCTATGTACATCATTTGAGAGCAAATGTATCCTCAATTGACACAATCCTTTCAAGGCACACATTAAGACGTAGAAATGATACATCAACAATGTCTTCATGAAATAGGAGGGCGCTGAAGATTCCATGAACCTCCTTCCTGCATGGCTGAACACTTGTGACCACAATTTGAATTTTACACATAACTGAGTTGCGATAAACTGCCCTTCCTTGATATCAACTTCATCCCTCATCAGGGGGGGGGGGCTTGAGAAATAACACCTACTGAAAATCAGCAAATATGAACAGCATACTTGTATTCAGCAGTTTCCACTCATGACCACTAATGGACAGTCTGCCATATGGTTGGTTTGGCAGCTAAGGAGAAACTGTAGCAACTCAGCAGACTTCACGGAACAAGTTGAACTTTTATCTGGGAAATTCAGAACTAGGAGCTACCCAGAATTCATCAAATCAAAATCAAGGAAGAGCACCAAGAATCAAACCCAGATTTGTGCACAAAAGGGAGACCAATTTGAAGCATTTCCCTGGTTTAAACCAGATCAACCCTTCATGGAAAGAGATCACCACTTTCGGTTTACCTTAGATAACTGGGCATCCTGTAGTGTGTGCCACCTTACAACTCTAATGAAAATCATTGACCTTGGACTGGAAAAACCTTGGATCCTAAAGAAGCATACTAATTGGAATTCATCACATGTGATTTATATGATTAAATGCCCCAGACACTTGAAATATATAGGCATGACATGCAGGAAGGTCAGAATTAGGATCAGCAAACATCTAAGCACTATAGAGTGTAGGAAGAATACCATGGAAATGAGCAATCACTTCATCCCAAATGAACATACTGTGAAAGACCTCAATTTGGTTGTTTTGGAACAGCAGGACAATACAACTAAGAAGGTTGAACAGATCCTCTTCAAGAAAGAGCAACTGTGGATCTACCATTTGGCAGCATACATCGATGGATTAAATGAAGACATCCTTTGTTTGGTGCTTAAAAAATGAATATCCAGGGCGAACAAAAAGAAATTGACATTGCTAATGTTGGAAATCAATGAGAGACTATATTGAGCCTCCGTTATGATACTCTCCTGTACTACAACAATAGCAAAATAGGGGAGTAAAAAACCATGACCAACCCCTGATTAATAATGGTATATGCCTCCTAATCAAAATGCTGTTTGGACAAATATCGGATTAAAAATATTGAGAGGCAGAAATAACACAAAATGAATACAGTGATACACAAATATCGTGATGCACAAATATTGTTTACAAGAATGTTGTTTTTTAGGTAACTAATATTGTTTTAAATAAAATCAGTTTGTAAAATATTTTTTTCAATGATATAGTGGCAAAAATATCATTTGTTACATTGTTCAAATGTGTTTCATTTGATATATTCATTTTATGTGTTACTATTGTTTATATAAAGCTTATTTTTTTAAATATAGCTTGTAATTTTAAGTGATTTAGAATTTTTATTTAATTTTTTATACTAGTTTTTAGTGCTCAAGAGGGTTGTTGGGTTCATAGGGAATAGGTTGGGAAGTAAATTAATTAATAATAGTTATCAATGGGGGGGCGTGGCCAACAGCATGGCCGAGTAGACGTGCTCGCCGGAGCTCCGGCCGCCCGTCCGTAATCCTGTGTGTTATCCTGCATATGTAAACACAAATGGGGCTGTCCCTAGTAGGAGATTCTACAGGATTTTTTAGAGATGCGTGTCCAGTGGGGGCATCTCACAAAAAGTGAAGGACTGGCCTCACACACCACCTGGTGTCATGCTTCATCATAGGCCGTCCTCGCCCTCTAAAAACTTCGTTTGATAGAGGGCGGGCATACACCTGACGACAGGGATGCACTTCTAAAACTAAGTGGTGGCCCGTGAGTTTTTGTGAAAAAGTGATCTAAAAACCATTCCAGTTGTCAGTGACTGATTTAATAGTTTCTATATAAAAAGACAACTGCATGGTATTAAAAGGAAGTGGGCGGTGATTTGGGAACTAATTATCCCATCACCGTGCTAAGAAAGGTCAACATGTTTCTGCTTAAGGTCCCCGGAGGGTACATAGCATTCGTCAGGACCAAATATTAGTAGAGGGCTCCGCCTTTTACACTTTGTATAAAGGATCAACCACTAAAACAAAACCGGGGGTTGTAAGGATCAACTGCCCCTACTGTGACATTTGTCATCTTCAGCGCTTCCAGCTGTGTCTCCTACAGTCATCCGCTTCGCCTCCCCTTCCACCCTCGACCTCCTTTGGAGTAAGTAGGATAGTGACCTAGGGTTTCACGAGTGAGCATTAGGCTTGCGGGGCAGTTGATCCTTACAATTAGTTCCCAAATGATGATGAAGCATGACACCAGGTGGTGTGTGAGGCCAGTCCTTCACTTTTTGTGAGATGCCCCCACTGGACACGCATCTCTAAAAAATCCTGTAGAATCTCCTACTAGGGACAGCCCCATTTGTGTTTACATATTAGTTTGGAGGCTGGCTAGTCCCTAGGCCCTGTGCCTCTAGTTCCCATCCCTAGTTAACAGCTAGGGCTAGTGTGTGTGTTATCCTGCATACCCAGACACCATCGCAGAAAAATCCCGCACCCTGAGCCCTCCTAATACCTCGAATCGACCCGGAGGGCTGCCGGACGTTGAATCTTGGTCCGTAGAGGTCGGAATCCGACAGCGGTGGAGCGGGCAGCAGCTCCAAACATGGCCGACGCGACCCATTGGTGACGCAGTAATTTCTATGGGGTACACACGGGGACTGGCTGAGGGGAGAGTGCTGTGAGGGTGCTTGAGACCCCTGCCCGGCGATGACCAGAGATTGCGTACTGCTCCGGTGTCCGCTCCGGGGCTGAAGCTGTGGGAGACATACCCGGGAGACGGCGGCAGTGACGCGGTGGAGACAGCGCCCGTCAGAGCGGCCGCATCGGGCCGGGTGCGTGGAGTTCATCTGCCTCTTGCCCCCCCTCACCGCGGGGGTCGCCTGGTGTGCGGTGCGGCTGTGGGGAGTCCCCGGCTTGAGGAGCGGCCCTGGTGGGGGCCGTGACCTGGGGAGCCTGGGGGCATTGCCAGTGCCGTGGCGGAGGGGACGCGTTGCTGCTCCATGCAGCCTGGACCGGCATCTGGACCCCCTCCCTGCCCTGTGACTGAGTGAGGGCTGAGAAGCAGAGAGGGGAGGGCTGCGGTCCACCCCCCCTTGGAGCCCCCTTCCCCCACCCCTGTCGTGATAGGAGACGCGTCCCCCTGCTGTGGATGTGGGGTCGGAGAGACAGATGGGGAGGCGTCCTGACCAAGGAGGACCATCTTGAACTCCCGAGTGCATCATGAGGGGCAACAAGAGGTCACCCTTGAAGCGGTGGTGGAATTGGTGGCTCCTCTCTGTAGGGAGGGACACTTCCTGAGCCATCCCTGTGGTTCCTTGCCGGAGGGGAGAAAACTGTGTTGAGACTGTGGTCACTGGTTAATCCCCAGGGACACGTTGCTATTCGTTCGGCTTGTACTTAGTCTGTGCCATACAGGGGGGAGAGTGCCTATGGGGCCCACGCCACTGACTCCCACTCTGCAACAGAGACAGAAATTCTGATCACGGCACCCTGTGACGTCGGTAAGGACCCGGCGGAGAGCTCCATAACTAGTATCAAGGGATACTCAAAGGCAGATATAGTACCGGGCTGATTTGCTTAGAGGGGAGGGGCCGGTTGTGGCCCTGCACAGCGGTAAGGAAAAGGGGGGCTGTGAAGCCCAGGAGGTGACCGGGTTGTAGCTAGTTGTGGTAGCTGTGGCCAAACAGTGTGGGCCCCTGCGCGGCTATTCCCTCAGGACTTCCAAAGACCAGAGTATCGACATTAGAGTGCCGCACAAGAGAACAGAGTTCATAAGGTACACTGGGGATCTCTATGTGTACAGTAGATACCAGCATACGCCCTCAGGCGCGGCCTCCCCCTAGCCATACGGGGCTGCGACCCACTCTACTCGTTTCCCGAGATGGCGAGAGACAAAGAACCCAAGACGCAAAAACAGGGAAAAATGGATAAGTACACAAAGGCGATTCCACCGCAGACCAAGTCGGGCAAGGCAATGGCAGACCCACCAGACAATACTGCGATCCTTCAAGCGATCCATGCTTCAAGGGAGGTTATCGAGGGCAAGATGGCTGAGATCAGATCAGAAGTGACTCTCTTGCGGCAGGATGTCTGAAATATTTTGAACCGAGTAACACAGACGGAAACACGCATCTCGGAAGTGGAGGAATCCTCGCATGCGTTCCAGAAAGACATTCGAGAACTACAAGCCAATATGCGAGAGATTGTCTGGCGGGTGGACGATGCTGAAAATAGGGCCAGAAGAAATAATCTCCGCTTTATTGGGGTGCCAGAGGCACAGGAGGGGTCTGACCCGGTCGCCTTCCTGGCAAAGTGGCTGCGAGATATACTCCTGGAGGCACAGTTCTCTACCTGCATTATCATCAAAAGGACGCATAGGATGCCCAATGCGAGGCCTCCCCCGGGAGCCCCGCCGCGCCCGCTAATTGCGAAATTCTTGAATTATCAGGACCGGGATCTGATCCTCAGAGAGGGAAGGAAAGTGGGTGAACTCAAACTGGCCAACGCCAATATTATGATTTTCCCCGACTATTCCAGGGACGTGCAGAAGATGCGGTGAACCTTTGACTCCGTGAAGAGCAAACTCCAAGCCATGAAACTTCAATACATGCTTCTCTTTCCGGCTAAATTGAAGGTAATATTCCAGGGAGCTGCCCACTTTTTTCAATCACCGGAGGAAGCCTGGGCATGGATCGAGGAAAGACCGAGGCTGAGGCTGGCCACGGGTGGGACCGAGGCACGATCCGGAGTGACCCCCCCAGATGGGAACCTCGACCGCAGCGGATAAAATTGAGACGGGGAAACTCAGGAAGCCGGGTGGCGCCGCACTGCCGACTACACCGTACAGGAGAAGGAGGGCGGCCTCGGAGGATGGCTCCGGCCGGACCAGAGACACTGATGGGGACTCTAACCAAGGGGACAACGCAAGGGCAGTCCACTCCGATAATGACTCACTGGCTGATACTGACAGCGATCATCCGTTACTCAAGGCCATCAACAATGCGGAGGAGTCGGGAGCTAAGACTCAGGGGAAGGGTGAAGATCCTCAACGGCAACATGACGAAGGTGGTGAAAAGGACTGAGCTACGGGTGTGCGTTGAGAGCAGGAAGGCGATGGACCGATGGCAAGGAGGCCCGCCCCCCCTGACGGGCCAAGTGTTAGAGAGACTGAACTCATTTCTCTCCGTCGCCATATATCCTTTTGTGGTTTGTTTGTAATTTCGGGGTAGGGGTGGGATCGACAGACTTCTCGACTGACACATACGCAGAGTTGTCACGTTGACATTTTTGGGGATGGGCGTACTGTGCGGGAGCAAGTGGGGAGGGGGGCTCAGACCGGGGAGGGGGGGTGAAGTTGATTCAAGGATTTGTTTTGTTTTTCAGTTAGATTGCAACAGAGTATCCCATAACGAGAGATTAGTTCAGGTGGGCTGGAGGGGGGGAGAGAGAGGTCGACACCTGCAGTATCCCTGCCACACACGCACAGTATGGCTGAGTCCCCCTATACGGTCATGACTTGGAACGTTAATGGTTTGGGCAGTAAAATTAAGAGAGGGTTAGTCAATCAGTATTTAAAGAGGACCAGGCCCGATGTAGTTCTCCTACAAGAAACCCATCTCCGAGGCATGCAATGTAAATTTATAGGTAGAGGGACATATGTCACACTAGCACCCGCTGGATTCTCACCTGGGGCCTGTGGGGTCGCGATCCTGATCAGGAAGACCCTGCCTTTCTGCATTACTAAATCCTGGATAGACCCTAGTGGAACCTATGCTGCTTTTCAGGGCGTGTGGGGCAGGAGGGAGATCACCCTAGCTAGTGTTTATGCTCTGCCTAAATTGCAACCCCAGACGCTTGAAGCAGTGGCTAAGATATTGCTGGATTCGGATACCCCGACACACATTATTGGGGGTGACTTTAATGATGTCATGGACCCGGGTAGAGATCAGTCCAGAACGACGGCGGGGACCCGAGTATCCACTCCGCTGGCTGAATTCGCGCGGTCAATGGGGCTGACGGACCTGTGGCGTAGGCAACACATGCATACGCGCACCTACTCATACTTCTCCGGGGCACACAAAACCTTTTCAAGATTAGATTATTTGTTTGCTCCAGTGGGGGAAATACGGACAGTGGAGGAGGTAGAATACCTGGCTAGAGGTATCTCTGATCACTCACCGTTAAAACTACGGGTAGGAGGGACTCCGCGCGGAGCACCGTCGGATTGGCAGCTGAGTGCATGGGAGCTTCGAGACGTGGCTGTGCTGGGGGTCATTAAACAAGACACTGATCTGTTCTTCCAAGAGAATGACGGCTCGGTGTCCTCCGCGGTCACCCTTTGGGAAGCATATAAAGCAGTCCTTCGAGGTAGGCTGCAAGCTACAATAGCGAGGAAGCGCAGAGCAGAAGTTCTTCAGATAGAAACCTTAGAAGGCCAACTTCTTGATCTTGAGCATAGCGTCACCCCTGAAAATGAGGCGCTCCTACTTAGACAGCTGGAGGTTACTCGCAGGCAGCTCCGGGCACTGACTGAGAGGCAAGTTCAGTTGCAAATACAGGCAACACAACAAAGATTATATGAGTCAGGCGACAGAGCAGGGAAACTCCTAGCATGGCTGAGCCGGAAGGAGAGGGAGACCAATTGGGTCAGTCAGATCGTGGACGCAGGCACACATTATACTACCGCAGTAGCATAGCATAGCGGGGGCGTTTGAGCGCTACTACACCAACCTATACCAGGCAAAGACAACTGTCGATGAGAGTGATATACGTAGTTACCTTAGAGCTATTGAAATGCCAAACCTGAGCCAAGACGATATAGAGGCCCTAGAGGCAGATCTTACTCTGGAGGAGGTACAGGCAGCCATAGATAAGCAAAAATCTGGGAAAACCCTGGGTCCTAATGGGTTACCGGGCGAGTTCTTTAATCGGAACAGTAACCTACTGGCCTCCCGCATCCTCAGGATGTTTACGGAAGCCAAGGAGGAGGGATCCTTATCCCCAGATCTCTGTCAGGCCACAGTGGTGGTAAATACCGAAACCTGGCAAAGCCCCAGATGACTGCGGGTCTTATGGTCCAATCTCGCTCTTGAACACCGAGACTAAAATTTGGGCCTCTATACTTGCCACGTGGCTGCTAACAGTTATCACGTCACTGATTCATAAGGACCAGTCGGGCTTCATGCCCAAGTGCTCCACACGCTTTAACCTACGCCAACTTGCAAACTGGATGGACATGACTAAAAGGGAAGTTAGGCCCTGGACGCTCTTGTCACTTGATGCCGAAAAGGCATTTGACACGGTTCACTGGCCTTTCATGCGACTTGTGCTCCCAAAAATTGGATTTGGGGAGAACTTTCGGTCGTGGATAGATTTATTGTATACCAACCCGACCGCCCGGATTAAGGTCAATGGAGTTAAATCAGCGACTTTTCCCATCCAGCGAGGGACTTGACAGGGTTGCCCCCTGTCCCCCCTGTTCTTTGCATTGGTTCTTGAGCAACTGGCATGTCTAATCAGAGTGCATCTGACACTGCAGGGGTTCCAAGACGTGGAGGGGCAGGTGAGGGAGGAACGTCTCTCCCTCTATGCAGATGATATCCTGCTATATATTGAGAGCCCGGATACAACACTTCCGGTGGTCTTCGAACTAATCACGGAGTATGGTGAGCGAGCTGGATATAACATTAATTGCCGCCTCCCATTGACATTGCTTGGACGGGCCGCCATGTACAAAATGATTACCCTCCCAAAGCTCCTCTATATTCTTCAGAATACGTTCCACAAGATTCCGGAGTCAGTTTTCAGGGCTATAGATGATCAAGTCCGTACATTGTTGTGGGATGGAGGCCACCCTCGAGTTGCACTCCAGATGCTGCAGCGCAGCCAATACAATGGGGGAATAGCGCTACCGGACATACGGGCCTACCATAGGGCTGCTCACCTCACCGTAATTAACGAATGGGGGCATGCACCCGGAGATCACCCCACATATGCATTGGAGAAACTCCAATTTCAAAAACATTCACACCTACACTACATATACGGAGGGGGAGGAGTACAGGGCCTACTGCCAGCAACAAGGAGAGTGATAGAAGAATGGAAAGAAGCAGAACCCCAAATGAAATGGGATAAACGGTTGACTAGGGCCACCCCTTTGTGCGAGGGTAGACGTTTACAGGAGATCGCGAAACTGAGGGTGTTCAGAGGATGGGATACTATCGGAATAACTAGCCTGGGGGATATTGTTAGACGAGGGGATTTGATGACCTTCTCCCAGCTGCAGGAAGAGTATAACTTGTCAGGCAGGCAATATTATAAATACATTCAGCTCCGGCACGCATGGGTGGTGCAGAAACCCGATATTGCCGTTCTCCCCGAATATGCTCCATTGGAAGGCAGGTTGCTCCAGGAGGAGATTTTTGAGAAAGCAGTTTCGTGGACATATAAGACCCTAATCAATAATATGCCCGATAATCTACTAGTACTGAGATGTAAATGGGAGGCTACAACGGGGGTAGTTGAGAACATAGATTGGGAGATGGCCCTAATGCACCCTAGAGAAGTGGCAATAAAACTCAGGCTATGACAGACTCAATTTAAAATACTGCATAGAGTGTACTATGATAGGGCGAGACTCCACGCAATGGGCCGTGCTGAAACACCCGAATGCCTATGATGTAAAACCGAGAGGGACTCCTACATCCATACGCTATGGGAGTGCCAAATATTTCACCGCTATTGGACGCGGGTGCTACAAGAACTAACTAATATACATGAGACGCAAATCCCGCTAGACCCTAAATATGTCCTGCTGGGCATATCTACAGATGTGGACTTGCCCAGATATAAACTTTTGTTAAGTAACCTTGGACTTATAGTAGCAAAACGCGACATAGCTAGGAACTGGGGAAGAGCAGACCCCCCAACCATGAAAGATTGGAGGGCTGGCATGGATATGTACATGGGGGCAGAGAGGACAGTTTACCAGGCAAGGGGATGACCCAAGAAATTTTGGAAGATTTGGCAACCATGGCTGCAATATTATGGGCTAGAGCTCGATGATGAGGACACGGACATTATGCAACTGATTTCACGGGAGCGGGTGGATGTGGAGTCCAGAGTCTTGGAACAGGAATCCACTGTGGAAGGGGTGTAATAGTCACCATGAGGGCGTAAACCGGGGGAGCGACCTGGAAACAGTGAAGTGTAATGTTATTAACTCCATGATCCCACCAATTGTAACTTGATTGATTCTATATGCAAAGAAAGTACGGGGGGCACATCTGTTGCTTTTTGTTTGGTTGTTTTATGTCCTTTTGTTGCTCTAAATGTAAATAAAAACAGTTTAAAAAAAAAATAATAGTTATCAATTATTTAATACGTTTTATTTAACTATAATATTTATTAAGTAAATTGTGCAATATTGATTTTTTATATGTTATTTGCCGGCAGTTAGGTTTGTAGGGGTCTAGGGTGGGAAGTGAATTAAGTCATAATTAATTAACAATTAATTATTAATTAACTATTTAATTGATTTTAATTATATAATGTATGGAATACTTATTTATGTTTCTTATATTTTAGTTGTGGACTGTTAAGTTTGTAGGTGTTTAGGGTGGGAAGTTAAGTAATAACTAATTATTATTTTAATAACAATTTTAATTTGTATTTACTTTTTAATTATATAAAATATGTAATACTGATATATTTTACTAATATTGTAGTTGCAGGATGTTAGGTTTGTAGGGGTATAGGGTGGGTAGTTATTTAATTTGTCATTAATATAATATTAATTATTATTTGTAAATTAATTATTTAATTACATTTTAAATATTTAAATGATGTCATATTTAATTATTTTAAATATAGTTGTGGGATGCTAGGTTTCTAGGGGTCCATGCTGAGAAGGTAATTAAGTAATAAGTAATTAACAATTAATTATTAATTGTTCATCAATTATTTAATTAATTTTAAATACATAATTTATGAAATACCTATTTTTGAAAGTGATAATATGGGTGTGGGCTGCTAGGTTTGTAGAGTTTTAGGGTGGGATGTTGACTAATCTTTAATTGAATAACAATTATTTATTACTGATAATTAAGTATTTTAATGAATAGTAATTATGTAAATTGATTAATATTTCGTATTTTACGATTACATATATATATATGTATATGTATATATATACTCACATATATAACTTATGTTCATATTTTTTATGTTTCTTATATATGTAATGTCTTTGAAGTGAAGTACTTTCTCTACTCTTGTTTAGATTGTATTAGGAATAGTAAAATTAACCTCTTTGTAATTTGACACTTTCCTTACTGTTGCGCAGTTTGGAGTGGGAATAGTACATTTTTCACCTCAGAAATGACTTCTCTTCTGTTGCACAGGCTGGAGTGGGAATAATAAATGTTACCACTCCAAAGTCCAAATCTTAATCTACTGTTGTGCTCTTTAACCTCTTCCGTGCTCATGACGGCCCCCGGCCATCATGAGTCACGGTGGGCGTGTGCTCACGACACGCGGGGGCCGTCCGAGCCACGCCCACGATCGGAATGTCCAGCACCTGGGCGGAATTCCGGCCGCAGTGAAGCGGTTAGAGAGGGAATAGTAAATTTCACCCTTCAGAAATCCAGCACTTTCCCTACTGTTTCCCAGACTATAGTGGGAATGGAACATTGCACCCCTCCCAAATCCAATGCTTTCCATACTGTTGCACAGACTGGAGTGTGAATAGTAAATGTTACCCATCCAAAGTCAAGCACTTTCCTACAGTTGTGCTGAATGGAGTGAGAATGTTACATTTCACCCCTCCAAAATCCAACGCTTTCCCTAGTGCTTCACAGACTGGAGTGGGAAGAGTAAATCCCCCCCAACTTCCACTACTGTTGCACAGACTGGAGTGGGACTAGTAAATTTTACCCCTCCAAAGTCCCAAACTTTCTCCACTGTTCTGTTTGGAGAGGGAATAGTAATTTTCACCCTTCCGAAATCCACCGCTTTCCCTGTTGTTGCACAGAATAGAGTGGGAATAGTAAATTCACCCATCCAAAATCCAAAGATTTCCCTACTGTTACACAGACTGAAGCGTAATAGTAAATTCTACTCCTCCAAAGTCCAACACTTTTCCTACTATTGCGCTGACTAGAGTGGGAATAGGAAATGTCACCCCTCCAAAATCCAATGCTTTCCCTACTGTTTCACAGACTGAAGTGGAAATCATAAATTTCACCCCTCCGAAATTCAACGCTTTCCTTAATGTTGCACTGAAATCCAATGCTTTTCCTACTGTTGCACAGACTGGAGTGGGAATAGTAAATTTTACCCCTCCAAAGTCCATCACTTTCTTTACTGTTGTGCTGTCTGGAGTGGGAATAGTAAATTTCACCCTCCGAAATCCAAGATTTTTCCTACTGTTGCACAAACTGGAATGGGAATAATACATTTTACCCCTCCGAAGTCCAACACTTTTCCCTAGTGTTGCACAGACTGGAGTGGGAATAGTCAATTTTATCCTTCCAAAGTTCAACACTTTCCCTATTTTTGTGCCATTTTCTGTGGGAATAGTAGATTTCACCCCACCAAAATCCAACGCTTTCTTTACTGTTGCATTGTTTAGAGTGGGAATAGTTAATTTAACCCCTTCAAAGTGCAGCACTATCCCTACTGTTGTGTAGCCTGGAATGGAAATAGTAAATTTTACCCCTCCAAAGTCCAACACTTTTCCTACTGTTGCTCTGACTGGAGTGGGAATAGTAAATTTTACCCATCCAAAGTCAAGCACTTTCCTACAGTTGTGCTGAATGGAGTGAGAATGTTACATTTCACCCCTCCAAAATCCAACGCTTTCCCTAGTGCTTCACAGACTGGAGTGGGAAGAGTAAATCCCCCCCAACTTCCACTACTGTTGCACAGACTGGAGTGGGAATAGTAAATTTTACCCCTCCAAAGTCCCAAACTTTCTCCACTGTTCTGTTTGGAGCGGGAATAGTAATTTTCACCCTTCCGAAATCCACCGCTTTCCCTGTTGTTGCACAGAATAGAGTGGGAATAGTAAATTCACCCATCCAAAATCCAAAGATTTCTCTACTGTTACACAGACTGCAAAGATAACAGTAAATTTCACCCCTCCGAAATCCAACTCTTTCCCTACTGTTGCACAGACTGAAGCGTAATAGTAAATTCTACTCCTCCAAAGTCCAACACTTTTCCTACTATTGCACTGACTAGAGTGGGAATAGGAAATGTCACCCCTCCAAAATCCAATGCTTTCCCTACTGTTTCACAGACTGAAGTGGAAATCATAAATTTCACCCCTCCGAAATTCAACGCTTTCCTTAATGTTGCACTGAAATCCAATGCTTTTCCTACTGTTGCACAGACTGGAGTGGGAATAGTAAATTTTACCCCTCCAAAGTCCATCACTTTCTTTACTGTTGTGCTGTCTGGAGTGGGAATAGTAAATTTCACCCCTCCGAAATCCAAGATTTTTCCTACTGTTGCACAAACTGGAATGGGAATAATACATTTTACCCCTCCGAAGTCCAACACTTTTCCCTAGTGTTGCACAGACTGGAGTGGGAATAGTCAATTTTATCCTTCCAAAGTTCAACACTTTCCCTATTTTTGTGCCATTTTCTGTGGGAATAGTAGATTTCACCCCACCAAAATCCAACGCTTTCTTTACTGTTGCATTGTTTAGAGTGGGAATAGTTAATTTAACCCCTTCAAAGTGCAGCACTATCCCTACTGTTGTGTAGACTGGAATGGAAATAGTAAATTTTACCCCTCCAAAGTCCAACACTTTTCCTACTGTTGCTCTGACTGGAGTGGGAATAGTAAATTTCACCCATTCAAAATCCAGCACTTTCCCTTCTATTTCACAGACTGGAGTGGAAATGGTAAATTACCCGCCTCCCAACTTTCTCTACTGTTGTGCTGTTTAGAATGGGAACAGGAAATTTTACTCCTCTGAAATCTGACACTTTCCTTACTGTTGCACTGATTGGAGTGGGGATAGTAAATTGTACCCTTCCTAAATCTAACGCTTCCCTACTGTTGCACAGACTGTAGTAGGAATAGTACATTTTACCACTCCAAAGTCCAAAACTTTCTCTACTGCTGTGCTGTTTGGAGAGGGAAGAGTAAATGTCACCCTTCCAAAGTCCAACACTTTCCTACTGTTGCGCTTGCTGGAATGGGAATTATAAATTTCAATGCTCCAAAATCTAGTGCTTTCCCAACTGTTGCACAAACTGGAGTAGGAATAGTAAATGTTACCCCTCCAAAGTCCAAAACTTTCTCTACTGTTGTACTGTTTGGAGAGGGAAGAGTAAATGTCACCCTTCCAAAGTCCAACACTTTCCTATTGTTGCGCTTACTGGAATGGGAATCATACATTTCAATGCTCCGAAATGCAACCCTTTCCCTACAGTTGCACTGACTAAAGTGGAAATGGTAAATTTCACCACTATGAAATCCAACGCTTTCCCTACTGTTGCACCGAAATCCAACTATTTCCCTACTGTTGCACAGACCAAATGGAAATAGTAAATTTTACCCATTCTGAAGTCAAACACTTTCCCTAGTGATGGACAGAATGGAGTGGGAATAGTGAATTTTATCCCTCCAAAGCTCAACACCTTCCCTACTATTGCACTGTTTGGATTGGTATAAATTTTACCCATCTGAAATCCAACACTTTCTCTACTGTTGCGTTGTTTGTAGTGGGAATAGTAAATTGAAACCCTCCAAAGTCCAATACTTTCCTTACTGTTGTGTAGAATAGAGTGGGAATAGTATATTTAATATTCTTAGACTCTAAGGGCCAGATGTATCAACATTGCATTTTCCGAGTCCATAATAGCGAATTTTACCGATTCGCTATTATGGACTCGCAAAATGCAATGTATGTAAGTTTTGCAAAATAAATTGCGATTCCTACCCATTCCTTATTTGCGACTCGCAAATTGCGAGTCACAAATAAGGAATGGCTTCCCATTCATTCCTATGGGTCTAGAGGCCCATAGGAATTAATGCGCATTGCATGTGCAATTTGCGAGTACCCAATCGGTACTCGCAAATTGCGCATGCAATTTCAAGGGTGCAGGGGTGCCAAATGGACACCCTGTTTCACCCCTGAAATATGCATGTGTGCACATGTGGCGCACATACATGCCCTAAGGGCATGTATGTACGCCACATGGCACCTAGAAAAATGCAAAAAAGTGAATTTTTCTTTGGGTTCGCATATTACCACCAACTTGAAGTTGGTGGCAATTTGCCATTCCTTAAAGCCAGGTCGCAAATTATTTTTGCTTCCTGCATTTCATTTAAGGAATCGCAAATTGCGATTCCTTAAATGCATTCGCAAAATAGGGAATCGCAATTTTTGCGATTCCCTATTTTGCGAATGCCTTTTGAGATGATACATCCCAAAAGGCTTTTTCACGTTCGCAAACGGGCCGATTCTGCGAATCGGCGCGTTTGCGAACGGGAAAAACTCTTGCTACATCTGGCCCTAACACTTTTCATAATATTGGTTGAATAGATTTTCTAGCATTAATTGTTTAATTTTTCCCAAAAATTATATTGCTTGTTTTTATGTTTAGAGTTTATTGTAAATTTGTTTTTTTCATATGTATGTTATATACATGTATATATGTGTAACATACTTAGTAAATATATTTCTTTTGCAATATATATTCCATTTAATAATATTTCTTGAGTGTATTACTGCAAATATATATATATTTATTTTCATAGTATTACATGTAAAATATAAAAAATTATATAATGTATAATACATATTTTATTAATTGTACTAGATATATATATTCATATTAATAGGTTTAAAATGTAAAAACATTAATATAATGTCAAATGAATATTTATTCATTGTGTTACACCATATCTATGTGTTTGTGTGTTTATATAAGTACATATTTATATATAGTAAGACATATTAGTGGAATATATTTAATTTACATTATTATACATTTATATGTTAAAATATTTAGCATTTACTACCTTAAACTCTATTTATATAAAAAAAAACACACCACCGGAACTGTGGTAAACTGGTAATACGGCGGTCTGAAAACCGCCAGCGCTGTGGTCCACTGGCGGCCGCGGGGTTCGGGTGGTCGGACCACCAAACTCATAATGAGGCCATTAGTCTGTTTTGGTTTACATTTTTTGTGTGAGTGGCGTGCATGCTGCATGTAGCCATTCTGACATTGGAAGGGCATGTCCTATGTTTCTAGACTGAGATTTGTACCTTTTACCTGGCCCAATGCTGATATTCTCTGGAAGTTGCAGTCCATGCAGCTAGTTGGGTTAATGATATTGAGGACAAGCTGTTCCATAAGTTAGTTGGAGGCATTATTCTGGTCTTCTGCCACCTGTATCTTGGTGAACATGCCCTTGACACACATCCTTTTGTCTTGTTTTTTTTCCCGCAATGGTGCATAGCTCAACCTTCAAAGCATTAACTTTATTGGTGAGGTTCTACCACATGGTTTTCCTCTTAGCACTACAGTGAATGTTTAGAGGCAGACCATGTGGCTTTCCACAGTGATCAACTACAAAGTTGACCACAATATCTTCCTCCTCTTCAGAAACATTCTCTTTTTTTGAGTGTGATGTTCTGCAATTTGAGTTTTGGAGAAGTACTCCGGCTCAGAGATGACGGGGATGAGGCCAAATCACTGGGTGTCAGGTATATTTATATGCTTCAGGTTATAACTATTGTCCAATGCATGGTTGCACTCAGGTGTGGGTGATGTCTTTTTTCCCCATTCAAAAACCTATGCAGCATAAAAGCATACTGTGTACTATTCTGCCTCCATATCTTAGCTATGGAAATGCAGGAAATACAAACAAAATGTTACTTACAATGACTTTACAATCATATTTTCCGGCACACATCTATCCTCTCCATCTTTTACACACTGAGCATAAATCTCAGCTAATTGCTTATGTATGAAAAACGTCCTCACTACGTAACGGAATGTTTCAAATTTATTAAGGACACAAAGGTGAGGATTATGCTCTTCTTTCTAGCAGCAATGTCAAAGATTAAAAACAAAGACTTAATTTCCCATAAACCCCAGGTAAAGGAAGAAAAGTCCATCAGCCAAACAGGCACCAGGATATCTTCTCATCTGCTCCTGTCCTCTCTCTCTCCCCTTTTTTCTTCCTGCGACCAAAGCCGGCAGTGGAAAACCTTAATCCTGTTTGAAGACTGCGATCCTGCTAGAACCAACAAATCAACTTTTAATCAACAGGTACCTCAAAGGGGAACAAAACAATACAATTGGTACTAATACAGTGCATAGGATGGGACAGACCATCCCCCCAGCTAGGACCTGTATTCAAGACGATTTGTCAACATAATACAAAATATATTACTTACTCCAAGTAATTGTATCCATTATCCTTAGGTGGGTAATGATCCCAGAGCAGTGGGCAGGCTAATCCTTGCCTCCATGTCCTTACACAAATTGAAACTTTCTGTTACGTAAGCTAGGACATTTTTCAGTCTATTTCAGGACTGGAGGCAAGAATGATGCTAGTTTAAAGCGTATCCACCACTAGAGCCGCAATGGTGGGGATAGTTTTGAAGTAGAATCTTTTGAAGGTCTAATCTGAGGACCAGCCCGCTGCTTTCAGAATATCTTCCAAGCGAGCTCCAAGAGCGAAAGCCATTGACGCCACAGCTCCTCTGGTAGAGTGTGCCTGAACACTTTTCTGTTGATGCCAGCCTCTTGCATGGTCCATTGAACCCATCGTGCAATGTTCGGGGAAGAGACCCCCTTATACGATTTTCTAAGGGCAATGAGCAACTGTTGATCCTCATGGGGGCAGAGCGCCTCAATTAAGGCCGCATAAGCCTGTATATAATGAACCACACATAGTTTTGGAGAACCCGCAAAAGCTGGCTAAGCAAATCAAGTGAAAGTTACACTTCGTCCGTCTAGAAACATTGAAGGTGGCCCTATCTGGGGTAAACGCCCTCCCCGTAATATCTAAGGCCAGGACATATGAGACCCATCTGCAGGAGACTAGGAATAACAGAGTGGCCAGCTTCGCTGACAACTGCTTTCGAGAAAGGTATTTGTTACTAGGGCAGGAAAGGAAAAGATTCAGGACCTTATTGACATCCCAAAGAACAGAATACCTTGGCTCTGAAGTAAGAGACAAGCGGATGCCTCTGAGCGATTTTCTGACCAGGGCATGTTCTCCCACTGAGAGGCCCCCCACATGGGTGTGGCCCGCAGAAATCGCTGACCGAAAGGTGTTGACCGATCTATAGGCCATCCCGTCTGCTGCTATTGAGGCCAGAAAAATCAAGATATTGTCAACATCCATCCCCATGGAATCTGGGTCCCATTGCTGGCACCAACCCAGGCATCTAGACTAAGATGATTGGTAGCATTTGACAGTACCATCCACCCAGGCTCGACAGAGGAGGTCTGCAGCATTTTTTGAAAGTGCCAGGACTTGTCATCGAGACCTGTAATCCTCCACGACATGAGTTGGAGGGTTCCGTTCGTTGTCAGATGGTGGGGTTTCCCTGAGAGTTCCCTTCGGGGATTCAGTACTAGGGGTTGACGGATTGGAAAATCCCAAGAAAGTTCCATCAGAACTGGAAACCAAGCTTGCAACTTCCACATTGGGCCACTATCCACCAGCACCTGCGAAGATGTGCAGTGAGTCTCATTATCATCGCAAATGGAGGGAAGGCATAGCCTTTCTCTACTGACCAGTTCTGAAGGAAGGTGTCAGTCACCACCGCGCTGGGATCCGGTCTCCAACTGAAGTACTGGGGAAGTAGATGGTCGAGGTTGGACACAAAAAGGTCTATCTTGAATGGACCCCAGTGGTCCATGGCCAGAAGCAATTGCCACAGGCTTGTATCCTTGAGGTGTTGTGATTGCCAATCTGCGACCTGGTTGGCCATGTCTGGAAGGTGCTCTGCCACCACTGAAACATGATGATCGAGGCAATACTGCCAAAAACTCTTTGCCAGATCTGAGAGGGCTCTGGACCTCGTGCCAACCAGATGATTGATGTAACAGACTGCTGCTACAATGTCCATTTATAGGAGAACACAAACACTGCATGCGGTCCTTGGTACAGCACTTCACCGTGAAGGAACCTGCCATCAGCCTGAGGCAATTGATGTGTAGGGTCTGTTCTGCGGCGGACCAGCCACCTCCGGTGGTGAACTCCCCACAATGCGCTCCCCAACCAGTACCACTGACATTGGATTCCATCATGAAATCTGGTTGGGATCCGAAGATTGACCTCCAGTTCCAGGCCTCCATATGTGTGAGCCACTATCGCAATTCATTCTTGGCCTCTTCCGAGAGGGGGACGTGTTGGAAGTACATGAGGCCGCAGTACATGTGGGATGCCCTCAAACATTGTGGGGCACAGAAGTGTTGGGGTCCGAGAAAAATGGCCTGAATGGGGGATGGCAGGAGGTTAACTACTCGGTTAACTACTCTGGCTATCTGCTGGAGGGAGGTGTATGGTTTGGACAGGGTTCTGTGTACTTTGTGTCGTATCTTGGCCATCTCCCTGGATGGAAGACTCAGGGTTGTCTCCACTGAGTTGATCATGAAACCCAGGAAGGTAAGGATCATGGAAGGGGTCAGGACAGATTTCTTGAGATTGATAGTAAAACCTAGGGACTGCAGGAGAGCCACGTTTTTCCCCAGATGCGCTGATAACATGTGTTAGCATTGGTCCATGAGGAGCATGTCATTCAGGTACACTATCATGTATATCCCGAAGGCCCTCAGGTGTTCAACCACAAGTTTGAGTACTGTGGTAAAGCACCGGGGACCAGAAGATAGGCCGAAGGAAGAGAGTTCAATTTGAAGGTTTGACATTGCTATTGAAACTAGAGGAACAGACGATGTGGCAGAAATATTGGGAACGTCACATAAGCATCCTTGAGATCGAAATGCACCAGCCAGTTATTGGGCCTTAGGAGATCTTGGAGTAGATGGATGCCCTTCATCCTGAAACAATGAAAGACCAGCCATTCAATGAATAACCGGAAGCTGATCACCAGGTGCTGGCCCCTGTCATGCTTTCCCACCAGGAATAAATTACTGAGAGGCATGGATGGGGCTAAGTCTTCCTTGGAAGGGAGTTTCTAAAAATTATATATGGAAACCCTTAATGGTCTGTATAACCCAGGCATTGGACGTGAGATTTCTCCAATTGTGCACGAAATGTGCCAGTCGACCCCTCAAATGCCTGTGAAAAATTTGAGTTAGGCTCAGCGTGTGTGTTGGTGGAAGGGCTTCCTCCTCGGGAACCACCCCAAGATTCTCTGTGGTGAGGGTACCCTCTGGTAAGGAAAAAACCCCTGAAGTGGGAGAAGTTATGCCATTGACCCCCCCTGGAGGGCTGACTTCTATTGGAGGCTTGAGACTGGGGGCGGCTGGCCATCAGCCCCCTGCCACGGCCGGCCCCCGTGATACCCTGAGGGGTGGAGATGCGTTTGATTGAGGACTGGGTTTTGTCCAAAGAGTTGAAGGATGAGACAAACATGAGTGGACTGGATGCCTTCTCATTCTCAGTCATATCCAGTATTTTGGTCAATCGTCCTTTCCAAGTCCAGGAGCTTATCCTGGCATGACTGCCATGAGTGATCAATGCCCTTCTTTGGTTCTCTGATGTATTTGGCCAGAATCTTGTTCATTCTGCGGTCAATTTTGGTTGTTACGGCTACCTCGCCATCCAATGAGGGGAGGGGGCATTTCACCATAAGGCTGTTGCATATCTCCTTGTGAAAAGGCTTGCACAGTCTCACTGCCACATACATGGCTACCTTATTGACAAGGTCTGCTCGGAGGAATGAGGGTGCATCAATTCCTTGGTATCGAGCATGTCGCACTCTGGTCCGCGGGTCCCTTCTGTGGCAAGGCCCGTCCCCACTGAGGGAGTGGTTGCCAGGACCTTTTATGGTCAGATTCACCATTGGATCCTGTAGGTGATCCAGCTAAGGCAGGAGGGCAGGGGGGCAGATCAGCCCCTGTTGCATTTAGGCCTTCTAGGGCATCAGGTATGGGTGGAGGGGGGCAGGTGGCCCAGGAAGGCTTTCTTAAGTCTGGAGAACGTATCCAGGTCCACCCCAGATGTCTGTGGGCATTTATGCGGGTTCTCTGGGGGCTTAGCAATAGGCAACACTGGAGATAGGAGAGCCGAAAGCCCAGTTAGGTCTTCCCGTGGGGAGAGGGGTTGTAGGTACCTTTTTGCTATAGCTAGTAGCTTCTTCTCCAAGGGTGCCACAGCGTCTGAGACCACCTTATGAATAGAAGCATCTACTGCCTCACAGAACTCGTTTGTAACAGGGAAGTAGGAGATCTCCTCCTTCTCTGTATAGGAGTCCTCATATTCCTCCATAAAGTAAAAGGTAAGTACACATGTGTAAGCACACACTTAGAGGGTAATCGGTACCTAGGGGGAACCCAGAGTATGTTGTGGCAGCGAAGCGCTACAATTAATGATAGTATGGGAGGCAATGGGCCTCTCAGGACACCACACGCCCTTGTATTTATATGGGCTGTCAGTCACCCCCTGGGTTGGTGTCTATATCAGTGACAGATAATCACTGCTCTGAAAATAACTCTTACACACCCCGAGGGGTGTATATACTCCAGGTGGGCAGGAGCTGAATCCCTGAAGCCTACTATGTAGATGGAGGCACTCAGCTAATGCAGGAGAAGTGCAGATGCGTCTTCCGGTCCACAGAGGCTGGAAGAAGCGCTCACATCAAAACGCAGCCAGAAGACCACAGCGCGCCCTGCCCCGTGGCTTGTAGGGCGAGTGAAAATGTTTAAGTGGCTGAGAAGAAGCATCTGATCATTCCCGCGGCCGCTATCACTTAAGGCAATTAAGCGTACAGTGAAATATAACAAATCAAGGTATTGACAAAGCACTGAAACAGAAAAGGAACCGTAGCCCCAATACTCATATCCACATGGCTGTTGGAGCAGTGAAGAAAGAGGGGGAGAGAGAGAGGAGATATCCTGGTGCCCGATTGGCTGATGGACTTTTCTTCCTTTCCCAGGGGTTTATATGAAATTAAGTCTTTGTTGTCAATCTAGACATGGCTGCTGTTAAAATAAATGAAGAAAGAATAACATAATCCTTGCCTCCGGTCCTAATATAGAATTGCAACTATGTAGAAAACGCATACACAGTAACAGACATACAACTATTGGCCTAATTATGAAGTCGGGCAGATTGCCACCAATAGGCCATTGATGGCGGTCTGTCTGACATCTGAGGCTGAGGTCTGACCACCCCATTATGATGCGGTCGGTTGGAGCGCTGCGGTCGGAGGGACAGACCGACTCCTCCGACAGGCTCAAAGAGCTTGTTGGGTTGTGGGTCGGACCATAATCCCTACAATGGGGGCGGTGCCTGCGGAGGCACCGCCGTAGGAATTACAATATCCCTTTCCCTCTGCCTTTACATGGCAGTCCGACCGCCATATGAAGGCAGATGGAAAGGGACTTTGGGGGCCCCTAGCCTGGCCCCCGTCCCCCATGGGCATCCGTTATGGGGCCAAGGGGCACATGTGGTGCTCCCCACAAACATCCCTGCGCCGTGTGCCAGGCAGCACGTGGTGCCTGGTACACGGTGCATGGATGTTTGCAAAATGCCTTTTTCCATTGCGGCTCATGCTGCGGTCCTTTTCAAGGCTGCAGCACAAGCCGCAAGGGGAAAATTTTTTTTCCAACCGCCTACTTGACAGTCGCATCGTAATTTGGCAGATGGAACTGCCCACTACATGTTGGGTGGTTCCATTCCCACGGGGATGGTGGTTGACCGCTATAGTAATCTGGCCCTATGTCTGCATGCGTTTCTGTTTGTACTTTTACCTTTGCCAATTGAGACCCTTGTGAGTCTGCGGCCTTGAGCAAGTGAAACCTAACCCTTCAATATGATACAAATATTCACAGAAAATGGTTCATAAATCAACCTTGGAAATTCAGGGCTTATGACACCCAGAAGAGGAACAAGACACAACCACTAAAAGAAAAAGGTTTGGTAAATAGACCTCTAAATTTACCTCAAACTTTGGGAATCAGACCCAATATGACTATAGAGCTCTTATTTTTCAGTAAGATTAAACCATTGTAAGCAAATTAATGTTCGCTCTACTCTGTTTCACTGTTTGCCATGGCTGACACAAAATATTATTTATGTGCAGTCTATAATTTGTGGAAACATATTTATTTGTAAGTGTCACTTTGTTGTTTATTTTTTAATATAATGTGTACTTGTTATTGTTTTTGTCAAAGCCATGTTTTATTGGCGTAATAATGCAAATTAAAAAGTTGTTGCAACCATAAAATGGCTTCTTTAGAAAATGAAAGCGCGCAGGGTGGCATACTGCACCCTTGAGATGTACAGAAATATAAACATTTACTGTTCTGTCTGTAATTTACAAGAATGTATATTAACTGAAAGGGAAGAAAAAAGTGGACAACGAGAGAAAGAGAAATTGGAAAGGGGGAGGGAAAAGAATGAAGCTAAAGGGTGCTTTTACATGTTAATATGAAAGCGAAAACTCAAGGATACCGAGGAACAAATAATCAATAGGGGAGGTGGAAACATAATAGTGTTTAGAGACAGACCTATGGTAGGTTAGGTGGCTAATAATAACCTATACATCGGCCCAGAGTTATCAAGTTTTCGCGCTGGTGCAGTGTCACAAAAAGTGATGCAAAGTGGCACAAATTAACTCACATTATCACTATGTGCTACTTTGCACTACTTTGGTCCCGATTAGGACTTTTGGCAAGATGGCAGTGTGTGGCACACCATCGCTGCACCCCCCCACCACCAAGAGTCGCCACCGCCCGCCTGCACTTACAACTTAAAAGTGGTCTGGAGGGTGGGCAGAGTGGCCTCTTTCAAAGGCGGCGTGACTTTGAAAAAGGCACCGCAATGGGACCACACAACAAAGTTCCTGCACGACATGGACTTGAAAGTCCATGCCGTGCAGGAACTGGTGTGCATGCACACAGGGGGGTAAATGTTGTGCCCCACTATGTGCATCCACATGCGGAGGAGGCACAGGGGGCCCTGTAGGGCCCCCTTTGTTTCCTCTTCACCACAGTGTACATAGGGTAAGAACCTCCATGACACTGCCGGCGGAGAGGAAACTCGTAATATGCTTGGCGGGACTGCAGCGGTCACGTCAAGCATATTGCGACCTTTGACTGCCGCAACAATGCCAGGGAACAGCAGTTCCTTGGCGGTGGCAACAGTCCCAGGGTGGTCGGACCGCCCAAGTCATAATGGGGCGATCGGACTGCCGGTGCAGCAGTGGCTGGACCACCACCGCCGAGCATCCACGAGTATGGCAGTCCTCGGACCACCAGACTCATAATTGTCCCCCTTTGTGTTAAGGGGGCATACCATGGGCTGTACATGGAAGGTCTCATACAATCACTCATGGTTTTGCCCACTAAAAAAGGTACCCATGGCTTTGTGCCGAAACTGTACACCTCCCCGAGGCATGTGTAACATTTAAAAAAAGTTTATTTTCCCCAAATATTTCCAGATTTGCATGTGTGCTGTACTGTACAATTACAATTGCAGCCAAAAAACCCAGAAAATGCATACTAGAATGTTAGTAGAAACATTAACTTCTTGACATCGGGCCTGATTTAGAGTTCGGTGGATGGGTTACTCCATCACAAACGTGACAGATATCCTATCTATTGTATTACAAGTGCTTTATATACTATGGCACTTGTAAGGCAGTGGACAGGATATCTGTCACGTTTGTGATGGAGTAACCTGTCTGATAAACTCTAAATCAGGACCATAATCATCACAATTAAAAATAGACCCTCCATGCTCTGTGCTGTTGCCTTACTTTGTGCATCTGGTACTAGCATATAGGTGCACAATGTGATGTGGTGATTCATTTTCAAGAACACCATTCTTACCACGCTAGTGACAGACAAGGGGCTGGGTTACAAAACATTTTTGACTTGAGTTATTACATGTCCTTGGTGGTAATGAAGGCAGAGTCACGAAAGCAGATAACTGAAAGTGGTAGTGCATGACAGAAATGCTTGTGCATATTTGTTGTGTTGCATTTTATTGTAGTGGGGTTGTATATGAGTTGATCATATGTTGTGTTTTTGTTTTGCATTTTTGCATTGTGTTGTTGTGTTGCACTGTGGTTGTGTTTTGATTTTACTGTTTTGTTGTGTTTTGCCCTGTTATGCTTTAGTTGTGTTCTGCTCCTTTGTATTATGCTATTGTGTTATATTCTGTTGTTTACTTTAGAGTTCAATAAATGCTGTTACATTTCCACTTAAAAGCAGAACATTACTTTAGAGTTTCATTGACAAACAGCCAGTTACCACTGTACAATATGATAACATACGCTCTTCAACTATTTAGGGCACCAGTCAACCCACAACTGTGACCACTGTATGTGATATGCGCTGATGTGTCCACTCAGTTGTAATTCCTAAACTGACATCTAGTTTGAAGGTTTTAAAGTTGTAGAAGACAATAATGAGAAATGCTGGCTATTTGTTACTTTGGCAGCATTTCTGGGATTTTACTCTTTTTCTGTACCAAGACAGTCTCTTTCCGCTATGAAACCCACTGAGCTTTCTTCCACCTAACATAGTCACAAAGGGGCTGATTACGAGTCTGGCGGCCTGCACTCACGGGGTGTGGCTGTGGCAGTCTTCTGATTGCCCTATTGCAAGTAGGGCGGTCGGACCACCATTGGACCACCACAACTGCCAGGGATCTGGGCCTCTGGGCTATGGGGTGCATGCAAGGGGGAACCTGTTGTGCCCCCCAGTGTGCATGCACCCAAGTAGGCACTGCTGTGGAAACTCAAAGAACAGCCTGCCAGTGACTTAAAAAGTCATAATATGGCACAATTTTGGCAATGCGGCAGCGGGGCTGTCCCGTCGCTACAGCGCCAAACACATAATCAGGCCCTAAGTCATATCTAGCAAAAATCCTGCTTCTATATCTTCTATATTGTATGAACAACATTATTTCATTGTCTTCTCCCTGAACAACAAATTTCTGAATCTTTACTTATTGCTCAACAAGTACAAGGAGTGACAAGGCGAGGCTTGGAAGTTACTGCAGTGGCTGCTTTCTGAGGACTCCACCTGCCATATGAGGAAACAGTTTTCCTAGGAGGTAAGAGGTGACACAGTCATCAAGGAAATGCTGTGGGAGCCAGAAAGTTTGTGACTCTACCTTATCTCGGCCTTGGGAAAAGTACAACTGGTGACCTGGTAAACAGGATGGCTGTTGATATCTTCCAAGCTATTATGCGCACCCACATTCTGGAGATGGAGAATGAGAATGAGTAGGCCTAGGAGATGTAGTATGGATAAGCAATGAACCGCAGCCATCCTTGCGAACCAGTTTGGAAGCAGAGCTAGGGTCATCATGCAGAATTGAAATCACTGGTGAAATTGAATGCTTAATTGAATTGAATTTACTGGTGAAAGAATCGCACGAAAGAGTCCAAAAGCAGAGCAGAGGAGGAGCATATGGCCCAAGACTATTGATGAAGAAGTTCATGATGCAGCTAGGCTTGCCTGTCCTGACCATCCAAACCAGAGGTTGCAAGTCCTCCCATCTCCCACCCCATGATGGAGAGACAACCATAGACATTTTATCATATTTTTAAGACTCTGAGCTAGAAGGAGTGGGGCCACCCTGGGGTCTTTTTAAATAAACACACAACTGGCACTGACATGGGGAGTTACTGCAGCAAATAAGAGGGACCTCTGGATACCTTACATTAGACACTGCATTTTGTGGAAGCCACTCCGTATAGTGTGACAAGATACAGTGACTCTATAGTCAGTGCTGGATGGTGTGCCTTACGTATACTTAGTGGTGCTTATTTGTTTGGGCATTTCTCCTGTGTAATCAATTGCTCTCACTGGTAATCACTATTGCTGCTTGGCGGTGTTCAGACAAAATATCAAATTACAAATATTGTGTAAACTAAATATCATGTCAAGTATATCATGAACCATGAATATCATTGTCTTTAATATTGTTGTCCAAAAATTGTTTTAGGTATTGCATTTAATATTGATGTTTTTAATATTGATGTAGCTAATATCGTTGTTTGCAAGATAGTTTTTTAGTGATAGTGTGTAATATATTGTATTTTTGTTTTTATATTTTTATTTATAGTAATTGTTTATAATTTTTTGATTAATTTTTTATAGGAATTTGTAATTCATAATTTAATTTGTTTTATTTTTGTTTTTTATTTAGTAAAATATGTCTTTAGGAGCGGGATGTTGGGATTATAGGGGATTAGGCTGGGAAGTATTTTAAAAATAATGTATTAGATGTATATATTGTAATGTTTATTTTAACATTTTATGAAGAAAAATAAATAGGAGTGGGATGTTGAGTTTATAAGACATAAGGGTGGGAAGAATTTTAAAAAGCTAAGCATTACTGTGTATTTTTTATATTAAATAAAAAAACATATTTTAGAGCAAAATGTAAAAGTTTTAGGAGCGGGATGTGGGGTTTATAGGGGATAAGGATGGGGAGTATTTTAATAAAATACATATCAGTGTTTATTTTTGGATGTTAATTTATTAAATTTAATAAATCACATTTTAATTAATTCAAATTTATTTGAAGTGGGGTGTGGAATTAATATTAGATAAGGGTGTGGATTTTTTTTAAATAAAGTATTTTAGAATTAACTTTTTTTTTACAATTTTATATTATTTATAAACAAAATTTGAAATTACAAAATGAATTTCAAAACATTTATAAATTATTGTTATTTATTAAAAATGTAAATACATTTATTTTCAAATAAATAGTGTTAGGTGATATTTGATGAGAAATTATTAATTTAACTTTTTACATTATTATTTTTTTATTTACAAAATGTTTTGATTTATTAAAAGAATTATAATGAAATCGTTTGTGAATGTTGTAAAAATGGAGCAAATCAAAGTATTTAGGTATGCAAATATTTTCATATATTATTTTATAAACTGGAACAATGTTAAAAATAATATTAAGACATTGCTATTTTTATGTAAATTTAAAAGAATATGTTATATATTTACAAAACGTTTTTTCCATTATATTATTCATAATTATGAATATAATTTTAATTCCATTTTGATTATGTTTTCAAATACTCTACTGTGTTAAATATGTTCATATATAAATATTTTATTCAATTTTGTATGAAATATATTTAAAATGTATGGATAGTAAAGATTTAGAATTATGACGTTTCATTTAATTTAGAATAAATACATTTTTTAAATATGTTTACATAGATGTTTCTTCAGCTTGTTGATATTGTGGTGGCTATAGTAAATGTTAACTTTATAGTGTGTTATATTTTGGGTTTCTTCTTTTGTAGTAGTGGGGGTTTTGTAATTTTTTAATATTAAGGGTCTGATTACGTGTTTGGCGGTGCAGGAGCGGGACCGCCATGCCGCCGCCCCGGTCCGGACCGCCAAATCCGTGTTCGCACCGCCCGCCAGATTATGACTTTTTTAGTCACTGGAGGGCGCTTTTTTAGCGTTCCCACGGTGGTGACTATGAAAAGGCACCACAATCTGAACATCAAGGGCACTACCTGCAAGGCACGGACTGCTGCAGTACTGGTGCAGGTACTGGGGAGCATGCACACAGGGGGGCATAACAAGTGCCCCCCTGCATGCACCCCATGGCCCAGAGGCAACAGTGGGCCCTGTAGGGCCCCCTTTGTTTCCTCTCCGCCACGGTTTCCATGGACTAGGAACCACCATGAAAACTGTGGCGGAGAGGAAACTCATAATATGCTTGGTGAGACCGAGGCGGTCCAACCAAGCATATTAAGGCATTGCAGCGGTGGTCCGACCGCCCAATTTGTAATGGTCCGTGGACCACCAGACTCACAGTGGCGCAACAGTGGCAGTCCGGCCACCGCCGCACCCGAGGTCCGATCGCCCCATTACAAGTTGCGCGTTTAGGCTTTACGATGTTTAGGTTATTCTGGGTTTTAACTGTTGCTGTTTTAGTACGTTTAAAGATGTTTTTAGGATATATTTACTTTTTTTGTGGTCTTTGATGTGTACTTCTTCCCCTTTGTGAATGGATGTGAAAATAGAGCAGGCAGTGGTTCCACGGGCCACTGCCTACTCTTAAAAAAATAAAACAGAAATGTTTCATTTTTCTTTTTTAAATGCAGCCTGTTTTCCTTAACTGAAAACGGGCTGCATTTAAAAAAAAAAGGAACTTGCTTTATTGAAAAAGCAGTCACAGACATGGTGGTCTGCTGACCCCAGCAGGCCACCATCACTGCGAGTGGTGGCCATTCTCAATCGGTCGCAAATTGCGACCTGCCTCATGAATATTGATGAGGCAGGTCATTTGCGACCCCATTAGGAGTCGCAAACAGTGTCTGAGACACTGTTGTATATTCCCTTTTGCGAGTTCCAAACTGCGAGTCACAAAACGTCGCAATATGCGACTCGCAAAATGGAATGGTCGTAACTCTGGCCCCAAGTTCTCTAATTCTATAATAAAGGCACTCTTTAATAGTAATGTTGAATGAAATATTTTCATTAATCATTGAATCAACTATGAAATATGTGCATGTCCATGTCATATCTCTATTAACATTTTCTGTCATAAAGTATGACGTGTGAAGAGTGGGCATTTTGCACTGCACCAAAGGCCTTTGGATTCTGGTGACTTTGAGTCCCAAAAAGGTCATATGATGATAAGGCCCTTTCAGAACGGTTGATTCCTCTCCATTAACTGCTTTATGTCACTTACACAGGCTCTTAAACCCTGAGCAGTTGTCAACAAGTGCTGCTTGGACAGATATCGAAAAGTGATATGGAAAATTAATTGATAATTGAGCTGCAGTGTTTTGGACCATTTGCAGTCTATTAAGTGGAAGACCAAAATATACTGAGTTACAGTATTCCATATGTGAGCCAATGCTAGCCTGCACTACTAGAAATCAGCATGAGACAAACAGCAGTGGAAAAAAGATTTTCGTACATAGTTAAATAGAAAAAACAGTTGTCAAAGATTTTGTTGATCTGAGGTTAGAAGGCCACTGCTGGGTCAATAAGAAATAATACATTTTGCATTGTGTTAACAGTCAAGAAGAGGGCACATAGGTCAGTTGGTCACCAGCCGCCGAACCATACAGAGATGCAGCGTTGACTATTATTTAAATGTCAGTGAGTTTTCACTCATCCGTTTTGCAACTGCTGAAAAGGTAATGTCAATGGTTGGTGTGGAAAGTGAAGATGTTACCATCCAACAGCAGAATTATATGCATGGCATTGGCATAGAACTTGAAAGTGAGGCCAAATATCTTAAGAGTGCACAAAGGAGAGCCAGCATACACACTGGAAAATGGGAGGATAAAAGAGAAGTCTTAAGGAACACAGCAAATGAGAGGGTGGAAGGCGTACAGGCAGAAAGAAAGTGTCAATGCCTGAATACTCCAACTGAGAAAAGAGGACAGCCACTCCTACGCCTTAGAGTTAATATAAAATTCAAAAAGCCTTGAAAGATGAATGGAATATGACTGTGTAAAGAAGGCCACAAAAACATCAGAAAGGATGAGGACACATCACCTCCCTGATCCAAAATCATTCTAAGCTCGTGAGCTGGGTCGAAAATGTGTTTGCCTTTGAAAAAAGTGGATTGCTGTTTGTTGGCTTCTTGTTCTATTACATTTGCCACACAAGGCAATAAAGATATGGGTCAAATGCTATGCAGAATAATTGGGTCTGCTGCAAATGTTTCAAAGTAATAGAGTCACAAAGACCTTTGTCCAAGAGGATGACACTAAAGCATTGTGGATTAATTTATTGCACATGCCTCAGGACTATTTTGTGCAATGCCAAGAGCAAGATCTGAGCCAGACAAGAATTCAGTGGAAAGAAATAAAGATTCGGTAACTTCCACTGAGGTAAACAGATGATGTCTAAGGAACACTTCAAACAACTTTTCTGCACATTCCTTGCCTTCTTTACATAGTGTTGTCTTTGTAGCTGATTTAAGCCCCTTGGAATCAATTTATTCTTTTAGTACTGTGGAATTTCAGACAATGATTTACATGAAGCCCACCACCAACAAGCTTTCATCCATGATACTTAATAGAAATGTTTCCAAACAATATCATCTCACATCTAAAAGGGATAGCTTCAAATCCACAAAAATGTATGCAAAAAGAAGAGCGACTTTAAAAACAAGTTAGAGATAGAGCCTATCAGCAGAATATTTGGAGAGGAACTCGAAAATCGTTAAAGCCATGGATACCATTGAGAAACTTTATAAAAGAAAAAGGGACGTGGGGCGTTTCCAACCAAGATGTCCAAGTGGACATGATCTCTGCTGCAACAACCGAATATAATCGGGGACTAGATGCTTGCTAGAGCGACTAAGGATGCAAAAGACATGCCATAATCATTGCATGGGTGAGGAGCCCTGAGCCGGGAGCAAGAAGGACTGCCATGCCCTCGGATGTGTGGGGCCTGGCCGGGGGAGTGAGCAGGCCTCCCAAAGGCCCCATTGAACTGTGCTACCCGAGGAGAGAGGAAGCTGGGGCCCGGGGCACTGCGCAGAGCCCTGATGGTCCCCCTTGGCCAGTGGCAGAAGCCCCAACACACTCTGAGGGCCCTCGATGTTACGGGCCCAGTGACCTGGGGGATAGTGGCCCCTGCCAGCACCGAGAGGTGAGGCAACTGACTGGTGAGACGGCGGACCCCCTTGCACTACAAGACCTTACTGCGGTGTCCGCTGAAGCTGAGGGCCAGGTAAGAGCACGGCTGGTGGTGGGGCACTCGCTGCTGTCCCACTAAGAGGCTTGCCACAATACATTGGTTGATTTGGCTTGCATTGTTTGACTTGGTCATGTTGAATAAGGCTTGATTTGAACCTAATTTAGAGTCAGCTTGGCAAATTTATCGTTTTTGGCAGATATATTCATATGCTGCCACATAGTCTTTTGAGATTTTCTTCACCATGGTGTGATTTTGAACTAAGGAGCCTTGTGCACTGCATGAGTTTATTGAGTTTCACATCATTAAATTGTGCTACTATAGGCTGCCCTCCTCTTTTTGTCTGTTGTCCTGATGAAGACCCACATGGGAAGTTCTTAGTTTACTCTATGCAGTAGTCGGGTCAAAACATCGACAGTCATCTCTGGCCTGGATTGATTATCTGTCTCCTTTTGGATTGTGTGTCTGGATTATTTGACCACCGATTCGTGTCTATGGACTACAATTAAACACAGTAAAAGCTAGTTTTTAGACACGCCTATTGACACTGGCAATTTTGAGTAATCTTAGGCTTTGTTCCAAAAAACAAAAAAACGACTTTGGTTAATCTCTTCTTTTTTCTCTAATTCACTTTGCACATGAGCACTTCTATTTACACTTTTGCACCCTTTGGAGCAACCGCAATATTTTCTCGATGTATATTTGTTAATTACTGAATTCCCTTGAAATATAAATAGAATTTATTTTTGCAAAACTTCCAGTGTGTTCTTTTTGTCTCTCTCTCGCAAAGATCGATTTGGTTGATCTTAGATGCATAAATTAATATTGTATTCTTGCCACTAGGACCAAGGTGTTGCTTGTATCGTGACTTTAAGATGGCGGCATAGTGGTGCGCGGAGTGACCTGACTGGCCCATGGAGCTCCGGTGACTGTGGCAAGGCAGCGAGCATTGCAGCGGGAGATGACTCGAGGGTGAGTGGTCTGGTGGCCCTGAGAGAGAGGGACCTGCACGTGGGTCCAGTAGTGCGGTACTGCAACCGTCGATCATGATGGATTTCTGGCCTTGATCAGCTACTGGGAAAGAGTGAACAGGGGACCCCACTTTGGCTAAAGGTTTGAGAGGGAGGGGTTTGAAGTGGGACCCACCCAAGAGTGGAAGGATAAGTGGTAACAGTTGCTTCAACCTGAGCTGTGGGGTGGCTTTTTGACACGCAGAAAGCCCCGCATGGTTGTGGTGCATTTACTGCTTGGAAGTTTTAAGAGGACCTGCGGTGTGGTGTACCACAGGGTCAGCACAGTGGGCATCACCCGGAGTGACTGATTGCTCTATTATGGCCTCACGCGGTGGGGACTCTGGGAGTTGTTAAGACAGAACAGCACTTAGGCCAGAACGGAGGGGACGGTGGCCAGCACCGAGAACCATTAAAGCCACTGCTAAGTGGAGGGTGGTATAACGAGCTTCCTGCCCCTGAAATCAGCGGACCCTACAGAATTCGGTTACGATTCTGCCCCATACTGAAGCCTCTATGTCACCAAAGAGAACCCATAAGAGCAGGTTTTCTAGTTATTTTCCCCGGTGGAATCCTGAGACACTAACTCAGAGTCTCATACAGTTGGCACCATGGCCTTAACGAAAGAGGATCATTTTGCCTCCCTGAGAGACATCAAACATGAGCTTCGGGAGAAGCTGAAGGCGGGTATGGCTTCCACCCTTGAGACACTGAGATCAGAAATCAATAATCGCTTAGCGACGCTTCAACAAGATTTTGACTCTGTGGGTACTAGGGCCTTGGATCTGGAATCTAAAGTGCAGGAATTGGAGCGCTGCACGGGTCAGCCAGAAGACGCTGCAGGTCTTCTTGATGCACAACTCCAGACCTCCATCATGAAATGCGAGAACCTTGAAAACAGGTCTCGAAGGGACAATATACGAAATTGTAATTTGGCTGAGGGAGCGGAGGGGCCAGATCTGGTGGCCTTCGCTGTGGGACTTTTCTCTGTGCTGCTGGGCGATACGCAACTGAAAGTGAAGATTGACAGGGTACATAGGGTAGGCACACTGCAGGTTGGTGAAAAGAGATGCCAGAGAGATGTGCTTCACTCCTTTAAGGTGAAAGATGCAATTCTTCAAGCTGCATGAAAAACCGAGGAGGTCTCCTTTCAGGGGGCATCCTGTTCCATCTTTCAGAATATTGCTTGGCTACATTAGTGCGTCACCTGCAGTTTCACCCAGTAACTGACAGGCTATGGCAGGATCGCATTAAATATCGCTGGACATACCCCTTTGGGCTGGCATTTGAACTTCACAATAAGCCACATCATGTTACAGATCTTCAGGAAGCAGCGCAGCTCTTGGGTCTATCGACCACATTGGAGCTCACTACAGAGAGGGAAGCATCTGGCTCTCTTCTGGAGATGAGAGATAAAAGGCAATGGCAGACCTAAACTCATCCAAAGCCGCAGAAGAAACATTAAAGAACTCCAGCTTCGCAGCCCCATCAGGGTTTCCTGGAGTACAGAGGGATATCCTTTGAATTGAAACAGGCTCTGAAGTGCTTCCTGGGACTGCTGTCCAGCCGGTGGTTTGTACTACTCTGACATTGGGGTTAATCCAGAGGAGAATGACCTCACTCATCGCATTACCTCACTCACCTTTACTGTATTGCAATATTCCCCAATTATCACATGCTACTTTCTGAATGCTGAGTGGGTTATGACTGTTACTCTTGAGAAGAGGTATCATCTTGCTGAAATGTTGTATTTGAAAGAGAGTTTTATTTTATCTGTTCTTGTTTTGGGATTTCAATTTTTTTTGTGTAATAGTACATGGGGCTCTTCTCTTTTGGCTCGGGGGTAGGGAGATGAGAGCAGCCTCACAATGTCACTACGGGGGTATGGCGAAGATGGGTGATGGCAGGGGGGGATTTGTCAATGGCCATTAAAGAAGAGCTCACCATGTCCTAGGTTATGGGGAATGTGTTGGGTCTTAAGTCCCCAACCAAAAAACATAAAATGTGGATGTACATGTTAGACAAAAGACATGATGTGGTGACCCTTCAAGAAACTCACCTTAAGCGTTCAGAGGAACACAGAATAAAGCATGGGGACTACCCTATGATGTATGAGTCTTCAGCAATCTCCAAGCATAATGGAGTGGTGTTTTTTCCACTTGACGCTACAATTTATGCCCAAGGCTGTAAAACTGATAGAGAGGGGAGAGTAGTTATAGAGAAGGGCCACATTCAGGGCCGCATGTGTACCTTCACCTCGCTTTATGCACCCAATACCAATCAAAACCCATTCTTACATACAGTTTTATCCTTGTTGCTTGGGAGGTTACGCAGAGGGCGAGATCATTGTCATTGGTGATTTTAATCTTACATGGGACTCGGGAGTCAATAGCACACACTCCCACAGTTCCAACACAGGGAGCTTTCTTAAGGCCTTAAAGAGGGTGTTTGAGGAGTTGGGATTACTAAATGCATGGAGCACCTTACACCAGAATGGACAGGATTATATTTTTTCTCACACTCCTATCGAAGCTATTTCCATCTGGACTATGGGTTTGTGAGTAATACTTTGGTTCAAGCTCTGCATTCAGTCACGTTTCACCCAATAGCATTGTCAGACCACGCCCCAATGGATTTGAGCCTTGAATGGAGGCACCCCTTCCTAAATATCGCTGATGGTTCTTCCCTGGGACACTCTTTCGAGACAGGCTCCTGCAAGATGACGTACGGAAAACAATTAAGGAATACTTCAAGGTAAGCAACCGACACAACACCTCCCCCTCCAATAATTGGGGTGCCTTTAAGGCGGTGATATGAGAGCAGAGCATAGCATTGAACTCATCACTAAATAAGCAAAGGGCCAAGGAGAGACAGACACTAGAAGCAGAGCTTCAATCCGCGAGGCAGTTACATAAAGAGAGTCCAACTCTTACCAACCAAAGGAGGATGACCACGCCAGTGGCGGCTCGCAGAGGGAGTGCTGTGGGGCAGTGGGCGGGGCGGGGGAGGAGCTGGGTGGGTGTTATTTGCTTTAAGCATTGAACCACTGGCAGCCAAGATACACTTAACCCCTCAAGTTCAAGGTATTCATTTTGGCTGTACAGAGCACAAAATGTCATTATTTGTGGATGATGTGCTTATGTCTCTGACCTTACTGCGGTCCTCCTTGAAGGCTACTCTGGTGGAATCCAATCAATTTGAGCGGTGGTGGGGTTTCATATCAACTTGACTAAATCCTTTTTACTCAATCTGACTTAGCCATCATCAGACATGGAATTGATGGAGACATGCACAACCTTTCAATGGGCTACGAAAGATAGCACATATTTGGGCATCAAGATCACCCCCAACTTTTTTTTTTTTTTTTCCAGTCCTCATCCAGCTCAGGTTTTAATGACTTGTACCCTTGCCTTTTCACTGTGAGAGAGAGACCATAAATCACCCAGAGGGGGGAGGCATTGGGTTAAGACACTATCCTCCTTCAAGTACATCTCTCTCAGAACGTCCAATATTATGGCAGCTGCATGGAATGTAGTGGGGGCCCTTACAGCAATAAGACAGAGAGTTATGCAGGTGTAATCATTGGACAGAGAATTCCTATTGTTATCTTTTCACAAATCCATTAATTTCGATTAACCCCTGCCCAATTCTGTAACATATCCCAGAATCTTTTTTTCTTCTTTGACCCACTTCCCATCAAGTTCATTCTCAACATATAAAACATGGACTCTAACCACTCTGAATGCTGAGGTGAGGCTTCTCTTACCCAATTGCGGCATAGATCTCTTCTAGCAAGTAAAATTGCATAGAACAACAGATCTCTAACAGCTCCAGTTACACCTTTCATCACGCCAAAAATAATTTGTGAAAGGCTTACCTTTATTTGTATCCCCAAAATACCTGAGAGTGTCGATTCTACTTCTTCCCAAAATCTCTTTATCTCTGTACACTGATGGAACATGTGTACATCTGTCGTCTTTTCCAAGCCACACTTTGCACAGGCTATTGGTTTTCCTTTCCCCATTTTCGACAGCTTATCAGGTGTTATAGATGCCCTATGATGTGAAAAGACTTGGGGGCATATTAGCAAGACCGGCGATAAAATTATCGCCGTTTTAGCGGCAGGAAACTGCCGCTAAAGCGGCGATAATGGGCTTGCTAATATGCGTTATAGAATTCAATAGAAGCCCAGGTTAGATGTGCAGGACATCTAATCTGGGCTTCTATTGGAATTCCATAACGCATATTAGCAAGCCCATTATCGCCGTTTTAGCGGCAGTTTCCTGCCGCTAAAACGGCGATAATTTTAACGTGGGTCTTGCTAATATGCCCCTTGGTTTCTTTTTAAAAAAGCAGGCTTGACAATGGAATAAAGTGTACGCATCGATACTTGCCACATATGTTGTAAATGGCCCCTCTGCAAGCATCTTCCCCATACATCTTCTGATCTTCTGCCAGAGTGAATTCTCCATCCACGGTATCTTGTAATCCCCAATACCAAAAAGAGACTTCTTTCTCTCCAGGGGGTTTTCCAGCAAGTTGCTCTTCCAAGTCAGTCAGTAGGAACTTTATTCAATCATTATCAAGTAAGATCATAAAAGTGCATAATAAAACGTTAAACTACAAGTTACTCCCACAGATAGTATACCATAATAATTCATCATTCCTAAAAACGCTTATAAAAAATATTACATAATTCATTCAGGGTTAAAATATAAACGTGCACAGATGCCATATTAAATATAAGCTGAGTTACAATATATCATTAAAATTGGGATAAAAATTAACACAGTGAGTAACAATAACAGTCATGGTCCCAGGAACTTTCTTCTTTTCATGCTGGCCCATAAAAATGATGCTACAGAAAAGCAGACTTAGGGGCCGATTCCGATCTCGGTCGGAGGCGCACCCAATACCATTTGGTCGGGAAAAAAGCCATGCGAATGCCTGTTTCCCGACCGATCCGTACATCATTCCGAACGAGTAAGTACGATGCGCACAACAGCATAGAATCCGGCCGAGTCGTACTCACCCAATCCAGGTCCTGTCCTCCGACCGAGGCGAATCCGGAAACGCCGAATCGAGTCGCACGGAAGGGAAAATGCAGGTCCGTCCGGCCGGACAAGTACGATGCGCGTTCCGTAAGCGCCGAACCCGTCGCTACGTCCGGCACGTCAAAGCTTCCGGGAGAGGCGCACATAAGCTCCGATTCGTGCCACAACACGATCCACGGCTACGAGGCGAACACGCCAGCGACGAGGACGACGCGAAGCAACGAGAAAGACGAACGAGACGAACCAACCATGAATCCCTTCGTTCCGATCCTACCAATATTCTACATTTACTACCGGAACAGGCACGGACGCGTACGGCGCAGAAGGTAAGTCAGACACCAAACACAAAAACATACAACACGTACACGACACATCACACACACACAGAGGGATGCAGAATTTACTTACACCAGCAACAGCAGCACCATAGGGGCGGGATGCCCATCACCAATGCCACATATGCACACAGGGGCCTGGATGCGCACCACCACTACCACCCCTACCCAGGGGGGCTGGATGCCAACCACTACTACCACCCTTAGCCATGGGGGTGCCAGATGCACACCACTACTACCACCCTTACCCAGGGGGGGCTGGATGCCTACCACTACTACCACCCTTAGCCAGGGGGGTGCCAGATGCCCACCACTACTACCACCCTTACCCAGGGGGGTGCCAGATGCCCACCACTACTACCATCCTTAGCCAGGGGGGTGCCAGATGCCCACCACTACTACCACCCTTACCCAGGGGGGTGCCAGATGCCCACCACTACTACCACCCTTACCCAGGGGGTGCCAGATGCCTACCCCTACTACCACCCTTAGCCATGGGGGTGCCAGATGCCTACCACTACTACCACCCTTAGCCAGGGGGGTGCCAGATGCCCACCACTACTACCACCCTTACCCAGGGGGTGCCAGATGCCTACCACTACTACCACCCTTAGCGATGGGGGTGCCAGATGCCTACCACTACTACCACCCTTAGCCAGGGGGGCTGGATGCCTACCACAACTACCACCCTTACCCAGGGGGGGCTGGATGCCTACCACCACTACCACCCTTAGCCAGGGGGCTGGATGCCTACCACTACTACCACCCTTAGCCATGGGGGTGCCAGATGCCTACCACTACTACCACCCTTAGCCAGGGGGTGCCAGATGCCTACCACTACTACCACCCTTAGCCAGGGGGCTGGATGCCTACCACAACTACCACCCTTACCCAGGGGGGCTGGATGCCTACCACCACTACCACCCTTAGCCAGGGGGCTGGATGCCTACCACTACTACCACCCTTAGCCATGGGGGTGCCAGATGCCTACCACTACTACCACCCTTAGCCAGGGGGTGCCAGATGCCTACAACTACTACCACCCTTAGCCAGGGGGGTGCCAGATGCCCACCACTACTACCACCCTTACCCAGGGGGTGCCAGATGCCTACCACTACTACCACCCTTAGCCATGGGGGTGCCAGATGCCTACCACTACTACCACCCTTAGCCAGGGGGGCTGGATGCCTACCACAACTACCACCCTTAGCCAGGGGGGCTGGATGCCTACCACTACTACCACCCTTAGCCATGGGGGTGCCAGATGCCTACCACTACTACCACCCTTACCCAGGGGGGCTGGATGCCTACCACCACTACCACCCTTAGCCAGGGGGCTGGATGCCTACCACTACTACCACCCTTAGCCATGGGGGTGCCAGATGCCTACCACTACTACCACCCTTAGCCAGGGGTGCTGGATGCCTACCACTACTACCACCCTTAGCCAGGGGGGCTGGATGCCTACCACTACTACCACCTCTACCCATGGGGGGCTGGATGCCTGTCACTACTACCACCTCTACCCATGGGGGCTGGATGCCTACCACCAACACCACCCCCACTCATAGGATGGACAATGCATGACACAACCAGCACACCACAACCTAGGGAATGCAAGAAAAAGACATCCCCCAACACCATGACAAGCGTGTGTAGACTGTGTCAAATGCCTACAACACTGAACATGACTTTGAACATACAATGTGACCCCCTATCACATGTGCCACACATATATGTGTGTGGCCCCCACAATGCAAGCAGGCCATGACCATTGTGGCAATGGGGTCCAAAACCCCATCATCACAGTGACCAAAATGTAAGTGTGGGGTCCATAGCTGAAGCACATTTTGAACATTGTGGCAATGGGGTCCAAACCCCCATCATCACAGTGACCAAAATGTAAGTGTGGGGTCCATAGCTGAAGCACATTTTGAACATTGTGGCAATGGGGTCCAAACCCCCATCATCACAGTGACCAAAAGGTAAGTGTGGGGTCCATAGCTGAAGCACATTTTGAACATTGTGGCAATGGGGTCCAAACCCCCATCATCACAGTGACCAAAATGTAAGTGTGGGGTCCATAGCTGAAGCACATTTTGAACATTGTGGCAATGGGGTCCAAACCCCCATCATCACAGTGACCAAAAGGTAAGTGTGGGGTCCATAGCTGAAGCACATTTTGAACATTGTGGCAATGGGGTCCAAACCCCCATCATCACAGTGACCAAAATGTAAGTGTGGGGTCCATAGCTGAAGCACATTTTGAACATTGTGGCAATGGGGTCCAAACCCCCATCATCACAGTGACCAAAAGGTAAGTGTGGGGTCCATAGCTGAAGCACATTTTGAACATTGTGGCAATGGGGTCCAAACCCCCATCATCACAGTGACCAAAAGGTAAGTGTGGGGTCCATAGCTGAAGCACATTTTGAACATTGTGGCAATGGGGTACAAACCCCCATCATCACAGTGACCAAAAGGTAAGTGTGGGGTCCATAGCTGAAGCACATTTTGAACATTGTGGCAATGGGGTCCAAACCCCCATCATCACAGTGACCAAAAGGTAAGTGTGGGGGCCCATAGCTGAAGCACATTCAGAACATTGTGGCAATGGGGTCTAAACCCCCATCATCACAGCCACCAAAAGGTAAGTGTGGGGCCCATAGCTGAAGCACATTTTGAACATTGTGGCAATGGGGTCCAAACCCCCATCATCACAGTGACCAAAAGGTAAGTGTGGGGTCCATAGCTGAAGCACATTTTGAACATTGTGGCAATGGGGTCCAAACCCCCATCATCACTGTGACCAAAATGCAAGTGTTGACAAAGAAAAAGCTGCAACTGCCAAACTGCATGGATGATTCCTGGTCACAGAACATAAAACACATCAGTGGCAAAGTAGTGCATGTGTCCCATTGCAACATAGATTGGGGGAGGCAAATACTGCAGTGCAAATAAGACATACCTTTGGCCATGTGCAGACAAACAACACCCATGGGGGCTGACACTGTCAACATTCATCAATGACACAATGACAGAAGTGACCATCAGAATGCAGACCCACATATTTGCACCAATGGGCACACAAATGCAGATACCCTGTGGAGACTGTAGATGTGAGGTGAACAGATACCATACCATGGCAGCAATGGGACACACAAACCATGATCATTGTGCTGACCGATGACCTAGGAGTCCCAGGGACAGCAGGGGAAACCCACCAAACAACATACAGCCAATGGCACACCTAAGATATGACAATGCAGTGGTGCAGATGCACAAACACAAACAGGCAGACCCACACTGCACATCAAACACAACAGGTGAGGGGGTGCCAGTGTCCCCAGGCAACCACACAACACATGAGGAGGCCTGAATACCAATTACACAGATGTGCATACAGTGCCACACAAAGGTAACTCATGGATCCAAATCCCCTATGTGGGCAATCAGGCATTGTCAGATGAGAGGGAGCACACATCACACATGTCACACAAGCATGTAGGAACAGCAACTGACACAGCAAGACACAGACACACCACAGCACTACCCCCAGGGCCCCCACAATGTGGTGACCCTGGGCTGCATTACAATCCCACTGTGATGACAAAGCTAAATGTCGTACACACTGTGAACCACAGTCATGTGTCCTGAGCAACAAACTACCATCACACCTACACAAGCACAAATCAATCAGCACGGCCAGTAAGCCAAGGCCAACATGGAGGCAGGGGTGTAGCCGGGCAACAACTCTCATCTGCACACACTCAACACCACACACCTCGACCTCCAACAATGTGCAGCAGTGAAGCACACATGCACTGGTGACATTGCACATGCACCCATGACAATCCCAGGGTGGTGGGTGGGAACCAAGGTGCAGAAACACATCACACATGGCCACTCAACAAGACTCCTGAATGTCTGACACACTGCACACTACGCTGTACATGGACATGATGGCAATACCACACCAACCAATGGGATCCCAGCCACAGTCACACACCAATGAAGAAGCCAAGGTCACCCACAAAGAACACACATAGACAACTACCAACATTGCAGCCCGGACCCTGAGGAGTGCCAGCAGTCACACACACAACGTGTCACAATCTCTGAAAGATAACACAAACTGGAAATCACATGACAGGTGTAAACAACAAGTGCCAAGGGGAATCCTGACTGTGACCCATCTGCGTCTGCACACAAACTCAGCCCTGACAGCAAACACACCTATGGGTGACACCCTGATGACCAGTAATGTGCCATGCACCCACACCACAGAGAACCCAGGGAGAAGACTTTGGGGGAACATAGGTCAACTCAGCAAGCATCACAAACAGGTACAACACTAGGGATCCCAGCATGCACAGCAAAACGGAAGTGAACACACAGACATGCTCATACAACACACACCTTGGGCGCAGGCAATGTCACAGGAGTACACACTGCCATGAGGGGACTCCACTCCTGTGTGAGGAAAGCTGTGCCATATGTTGCCTCAGTAGGGCCCCATCATGTCAGCTGAGCACTTGGTCACACAATCAACAATTAGCACGAAATGAAGGCTCCCGTCACATCAGCCTGGTCATGGGAGTGCCAACGAAATCATCAGCACAGATCCAACACACTTGTATAGCAATGTTGCACTGACAACACAGATGAGTCCTTCCCCATTGATGCCCAAACCTGCATGTCCAGTGGAGATGGCCACACGGTTAGGGAAGTAGACGAATTGAACAATGGCAGGCACAACAGATGTGCAGGGGTGGAAGCCACAGATGTGAAATTGCTAATGTAAGTAGGAAATCCCATTGCCAAATATTGAACACATGACACCCTCAGATGCTGCTAAGGATGACATGGATACACCACAGGATAGGACACATTCCCCCTGGACCACATGTGTTCCTGCACAGTAACACTTCATTATCATGAGACCAAATATCACCATCACTGCAGCAAGGGCATGGTTAGCATCATCAACAACATGTACATCAGAAGCAAAAGCACTAGAGAACAGAAAGTTGCTTTATTCAGCATATGTGTGTCCAAAAACTCAGAGAACAGTAATGCTCCAACAAAGGCCCATGGCCAGTCCATCAAATAAGTCAATACAGGGTGACAGTGGCAGATGTCACCCTACGCATGCCTGCACTGCACAAAACCAGGGACAATCCACTAGGAGGGGCAACCGGGGGGGCAGGCCAGGCACCGCAGGGACAGAATCAGGGCTCACCAGGAGGAGGCAGGGAAGGGGTGGTGGATGCTGGAGAGCCACTGACAACTGCAGTGGAGGTGTCTGACATGGTGTGTGCCGGCACAACTGGGGGGCATGACTCAGATGTTGTGGGTGCCGGCACGACTGCAGTGGACCCTGCAGATGGAGTGGACAGGTCCGCCACTGCAGTGCCCAAGTCAGACAGGGTGGTAGTGGACTCCACTGCAGTGCCAACCTCCAGGGGAGGAGAATGGGGAACAGGAAAGGTGGGCTGGACAGAGGGGGAGGACACCCTCACCACATCAGTGGCACAGACAAGCGCAGCGGGGGGTGTGGTGCCGGGAGAGCAAGTGGCAGGGGAGAAGGCCGGATCCTCTTGGGGATGGTATATCTGTGGGTGGGGGAACCTGGGGCAGGGTGTGGTGGGGCACCTGTGGAGTGGGGGCCTGAGGGATGGAGGAAGGAGACCTGGTGCCTGAGCTGCAGGGCGGCGGCGGGGTCTTGCTCTTACGACTCCGGGGGGACTTGCGGGTGGGGGCCTCAGTCTGTCTGCGCCTGGGGGAGGGTGTCCGGGGGCGAGTGGCACTCTGCTCCGTGTGGGTGGGCTTCCTCTTCCCCCTGGATGCTGGAGCAGCTGGATCGTAGGGGATGAGGCCGGGGTCACAGAGGAAGAGCCGCTGTGACTTTGGGGTTGCAGGTGAGGCAAGGGAGGGTGCTTTGGAGGGAGAGGCAACTGAGGACTGCGCAGTGCTTGTGGATGCGTGTGTGTGTTCCAGGGCCCCATCCCCTGTGAGTCTGGTTTCAGTCCCCTGACTGTGCGTGCGTGTGCATTTTGTTTGTGGCGTGTGTGTCTGTGTGCTGGACGTGTGTGTGCTGGTGTGTGCCTGTGCCGGTGTGTGTGTGCTTGGGACGGGTAAGGTGCTGGGGAGTGTGGATGGAGCAGAGGCAGGAGGGGTGAGGGACTGTCTGAGGAGGGACACTGCTGCCGTCAGGGAGGAGTCCATGGACCTATTGCCCCTCTGTAGGTCAGACATGCCCGATGAGATGCCCTCCATGAACGACACCAGCTGAGTCAACAGAGCGGTGTGCGCATGGAGGACACTCAGCATGGCTGTCTGCCCTACATGGAGCTGGCGAAGGAGGTACACAGACTCCTCACTCAGGGCAGCAGGGGACACAGGGGCAGGGGGTGCGGTGCCTGGCCCGAAGGAGACACGCTCCCGAACATGGGAGCCTCCACGGACCTGGGGAATGGGAGCCGATGGGAGGGCGGTGGTGGTGCTGGTGGTGGCGGGTACAGCAACACTAGCTGGGGTGTGGTGGCTGCTGACACCCGCCTCCATAAGGGAGTCATCCTCCGAGCCGCTGTGGTCCTCAGCTGAGGTGGATGCTGCTGAGGACTCCTCGGTGTGGCTCCCCTCGCCCTCCGTGCCACTGGGTCCCTCCGACCACTCCTCGGCTGCTGACCCAGTCTGGCTCTCCGGCTCCTCCTGGTCCGTGGAGCTGTCCCCTTCCGTGGCCGTGGATGTATCTGCAATCAATGGGGAAACAGACAGACATCAGTCACCTGCACCAAACGCACACACCACTGTGAGCACAGCACATTACAGAGCAAGCCCTGGCATCATTAGTTGAACATTGCTAAAAGTGCCCTAACTGAACAGGAGAAGCCAATTGTCAGTCTGATGCCAACCATGGCACTCACATCCCACATGGCCTTGCACCCATCTGTCTGGTGTCTGTTGGATAGCAACACCCCAGTGTGGACACATGCACCACCTACACAGTAGTTGGACAGTGCAGAGGACACGGTGTAGCATGTGGACATGCACACATCACAACTCTTGCCACTGAGTCAGTACAGGTTTCCGGATGAAAGGGATGCCCAGAGTCAAATATGAAATGCATGTGATGCATACCAGCGACAGACACCATGATGCACCCATGTCCTGATAGCCATCGCCACAATGGTGTGCATGTATCACATGTCACTCCCCTGCAGGATCACCAATAAGTAGACACATGCCATGGCGGAGGCATGACTGCTAAGTCATACATCACTGTCTCAGTGATGTATGACTTGGCAGCCAGACAACAACACTCTGCACTGTGTCACAATAGTAGGTCATGGGGAATGCAAGTCCTGGAGCTGCACAAGTGCACATGTACATCCCCAACACAACACATCATCTTAACCCTCATCTGTCCAGGTCATATGGGAGACCTGTGACACTACCCTCTGAACCTGAGCCCCTCACAATCTGCTGCGAATGGGAAACAGCTGCCTGAACTTCACATTCGCATACCCCAGTCTGCACGGGCAGCTGATCAAACACCTATGTGACACACAAGTATCGTCTCCTATAGTCACATCTCCAGTGGCATGCTGAGCCCCTACCGAGAAACACCCCAGCAGTCCTGGCAACAAATCCACAGCACACTGACACAGAGGCAGACACCTGAGGGTTCAAATCACTGCGCACAATGTGTCAGCTGATACACGGGAGTGGGAGTACAGGTGTATTGGATGGGCTGGAGTAGGCATGACTGTCCTGCCCCACATGAATGAGGGATGAGCCCTGGACAGTGGATAGCTGGCTATGTATGTGTGACACACGTAATCTGCACACTCCTGGGGCCCAAACATTGTTCCCACCCGCTGCATGGGTGTGTGCCAGATACCCCAGGCACATGTGGTGGCTCAGCTCAGCAAGTGGACCGCATATCAAAGCAACATGCAGATTACATGTCCAAACACAGGCATTGGTGAACAATGGACCCACCCATGATGCCCACAACAGAGTTAGGGAAACAGATGCTGTCCCCCACCTTGAGTGAAGCAAACTGCAAGGACACAGTCCCAAGTGACACAATTCCCTGAATGTAAGAGCCACACCTGGGTATCAGATGAGGAGTGGGCAGTGCACAATAGAGGGACATGGCTCCTGGACAACATGACTGCTGTACTGTGGCAGTTTAACCAGGCCAGAGGAGGGCACATAGCATGTAATACAGAGTTCACAGTGCAGTCTTTGACTCACCCCCTCCTTGCTGCTGTCTGGCCTTCAGCTGCCCATCCAGGTCTGGAAACACCACCGCCAGGATCTGGAGCATGTGGGGGTCAGGGTCCGTGTTCCGCCCCTCCTGCGAGGAGGCGACAGCTTCAGCTGGACCCGTGCAATCCTCCAGGTCCAGCCCCGAAGGTCCTGCCACCTCTTCTGGCAGTTGCGGATCCGGCGCTTGTAGACCCCCACGGACCGGACAGCCCGGACGATGTCCTTCCAGATCTCCTGCTTCCGATGGGCATTAACCTGTAAGGATGACAAAGTGAAAAGGCCATTACTACACATGCAACATATCCGTGCATGACACAGTTGTATATACATGTCTCAATCACAGGGGCACATGATGTACACAGGCAGTGCAACGCTGCCCATGGACAGTTTGCCAGAAGTCACTACATGGTATATTGCATGGGAAGTAAAACCTTGTTCAAATGCACTGTCACTGCACCATACCTGTCCAGTGCATGTCACCACACACTATGGGGGGTGACAACTACTCAGTGAGCCTGCTAGCCAGTGGCGTGCAGACTTTCAGCCTTGCTAGTCAGACAAAATGCACATTCAGAAAGGCAGTGCACAGAACACTCACCTGCTCCCCTGGTGTCCCATACAGCTTGCTGTACTGTGGAAGTAGGCTGTGCAGCAGGGCCTGGTTCTCCTCAAGGCTGAAGGCTGGGGCTCTCTCCACAGTACGTGCCATTGCAGGGTCCAGAGGGGGCAGAGACAGCAGCAGTGCAGTGGCATATGTCGTCCTGGAGCATGTAGTGCAGGCAAGTGAGCTCTCAGGGGAACAGCCAGCAATATATATGTGCTGCAGAGGCAGATACTGTCCCATGTGTCCAAAGTGATAGGTCCAAGTCGTTTGCATCTTCTGAATCTGGCCAATCCATGGAATAGCAGCACCAATACACGCCCACAGCATCCTTCAAATCTTCAACTCCATGACATACATGATTTTGCAACATTGTTGTGGGTGACCAACTGAATTTCCAGCAACCGACTCGTTCGAATTTCGAAAACGCATCCGTTGCCAGGCTAGGCCATTGACAATGGGTGCGCACCGATCGGTCCATTGCGGTTCAACGCGTACAGAGGTACAACGCGTACCCGCGCACATTGAATGCAATGGGCCGGCCGGGTGCACCGATCGGTCCATTGCGGTTCAACGCGTACAGGGGTACAACGCGTACCCGCGCACATTGAATGCAATGGGCCGGCCGGGTGCACCGATCGGTCCATTGCGGTTCAACGCGTACAGGGGTACAACGCGTACCCGCGCACATTGAATGCAATGGGCCGGCTGGGTGCACCGATCGGTCCATTGCGGTTCAACGCGTAAAGGGGTACAACGCGTACCCGCACACATTGAATGCAATGGGCCGGCCGGGTGCACCGATCGGTCCATTGCTGTTCAACGCATCCCTGTACAAGTGACTGGCATATGTCACCATGCCTGTCTCAGATGAACATATGCCAGCCACAAATAGCTCCCAGGGAGTGAGGGGCACACCTACAACACCACAGCCTGTCCAAACTGTATCATAAGGCATGTAAGGCTGCATTTCCTATTGTGTGTATGTTGGTGTACATGTTGTCCTGTGGGTGTCACCTGGGGGCAGCCACCCCTAGGCTGTGCACGTGTTCATGGGGACAGGATCCTGGGTGTTACGTGTACATGACCACTGTGATGTGCAACTGTTCATATCTGAGCATGTGCCATGGTCACATTTCACGGTGGTGTATGTGTATGTCATGTCACATACCCCGTGAGTCCCATGTGGGACGGTATATTTGAGCCAGGGTGACCCAGTGGCACAATAGTGATGGTCCTCCACAGTCTGTGTGCATGTAGTGTTTACAATGTCTCTGATTTCATGTGCACAATGGGAGACAGTCTCCACATCCACGTTGTGTGTGCATGGACTTTGATGTTGTGCGTGTGTGTGTCACAGACGTCCTTGTCTGTCCTGCAGAGGCAAGTGGAACCACTACCTGTGGGGGTCATGGTTGTTTTGCTGTGGTGTATACATGATACTCCATGTAATGCCAGTGTCCATGTGGCAATACAGGGTCCCTGGGAATGTACCTGTCGTTGAGCTGTGATGCCTGGGGCACATCTGTCCTCACATGTCACTGTGGGGGGTGATTGTGACATGGCAGCAGGAGATGGGAACTGTGACACGGCCTCATGATATCCAATGGGCCAACCTGGGACTTATTGATGCCACTTGTTGAACCGCGATGACAGATGTTGGCCATGTATGTACCATACATGTCCTTACGGAACTGCACACTTCATGTAGTTGTGCCTCATAATGATGTATGATGTGATATTGAGTGTGTTCAATGCTGCATATGTGGGGTGACTGACAATCTTGCTTTCTTCTCCTCTGCACTGCAGGGCTCCTGCTGTCCATAGACGATTCCCAGACCTGGCAACGATGGTGGAACGGGACAGCATCCGACGGTACCGCTTCACCAGGCAGCTGATTGAGGATTTGGCAGTGCAGTTGGCCCCACATTTGCAGCCTGGCCGGCCGTATCCTACAGCGCTGACCCCCAAGGTGAAGGTGATGGCAGCCCTACACTTCTTTGCCACTGGTACCTTTCAACATACTGTGGCGACTGCTGGTGGGATGTCACAGACCATGTTCAGCCGTCTGCTCCGCGATGTTTTGGAGGCAATGTTGCTATACCTGAACCGGTACATCTATTTCCCTAGACTGCAACGACTCACTGACGTGAAGAGTGACTTCTATGCCCTGGGGAGGATGCCGCATGTCATTGGCTCCATTGATGGGACACATGTGGCTTTGGTATCACCACAGGCACATGAACAGGCCTACCGTAACCGCAAACACTACCACTCGGTCAATGCACTGGTGGTGTGTCTTGCAGATATGACCATCTCACACGTGTGTGCCCGTTTCCCTGGTTCAGCACACGATGCCTTTGTGATGAGGAGTAGTCGCATCCCCAGGATGATGGCACAGATGCAGAACCAGCGTGCCTGGCTTGTCGGTGTGTACTGACTTTGTGCCATTGTGTGTGATCTGATCTGTAGTATTCCGCCCACTTTTCCAAGTCAGCTAATGTGCACTTGTCTGTCCGTAGGTGACTCGGGATACCCCAACATGCCGTGGTTGCTGACACCCCTCAGGAACCCTGTGACACCAGCCCAGATGCGCTACTATGAGGCACATGGTCGGACCAGGAGAGTGATTGAGCAGACATTTGGTCTCCTGAAGAGCCGCTTCCGCTGCCTCGACAAGACAGGAGGGTCCCTCCCATATGCCCCAGCGAAGGTGTGCAAGATTATCATCGTCTGCTGCATGCTCCACAACCTGGCAGTGCGGAAGGAGTTGCCTCTCATCCAGGATGACAATGACCAACATCCGCCACCTGTGGAGGATCCTGGCCTGGACCACGATGCCAGTGATGATGATGATGATGGTGATGTCCGCACACAGTTCATCACCAACTTCTTTAGCTGAATGTGAGTATCCTGAGGTGTCATGTCAATGATGTGAGTTGGCATGATATGTGTAAGTGGTGCTCTGGTGCTGTTGGAGTGTGTCCATGGGCTACTTGACTGGATGTGTGTAGCGATGTGTGCTTACAGGTGGTCTGTACTCCCCAACAGTGTTGACATGCTAACTTGGTTCTGGGTGGGTATCTTGTAACATGTATTGTGCATGAGTTTTGCTGTTCTGTCCTGTTCTCCATTGCTTTTGACTGTGTGTCATTTCTGTCCTTCACAGGGTACTTTCAGATTCGTTTGGTCAACTGTGTCCACTGACGACGTCATTGTACTTCCAGGGTGGTAGCTGTTGTGTCCCTACAGGTGATGTGCGCCACACCCATGGACTTCCTTCCTTCTACAGTTGTTGACTGTGTGCCCTCTGCCAGGTGGGATTACCTTGCATCTGTAGTGGTTACGACATGTTGCAACTGTGTAATAAACCTGTGCTTCACTTTGTGATGTGCGTTGTCTGTGGTCACACATTTGACTGCCATTTGCTTACTGCACCTGTGGGCTACTTGACTACAACTGGGAATAGGTGTGGTATCTGTGCATTGCACCGTCTTTCCTGGCAACATCAGTGTAGGCAATGAGTCAGATGGCCTAGGTGTGTATGTGTTGTGTAGCCCTGGTGGTGTGTCTCCCTCATATGTGTCACATTGCCATTACTCACATGCCTGTGTTGTACTTGCTGTTGCAGTTCGCATACACAGTGTAATTTTGCAGTTCATCATCCCCATGACAGCACCCACGTTGGAATCACAACAGAGGCAAGTATGGTGTATTAGTGTGTTTATTGTGATACATTTGTGTGAATAGTGCATAGGATGGTTAGTGCTGTACATTTATATTGCAATCAGAAGTTCCTAGATGAATGGAAAGTCCTGGTAGACAAAATCCCCAGTATCGGGGCCACAGTTGTCTGAGACATTGGTCCAACTTGTACTCCCCATGTCATGTGTGGGAGTTGTGTTGCCGTCAACAGGGTGAACAGTTTGCGCACAAAGGTGAACATCCAGAACAGGTTCAGGCTTCCTGGGGGTTGCACTTGGCCATCGGCCTCTCACTTGCCCCTCCTCGGACGACCCCACTTCTTTGGGGGGGGCCCCTCAAGTACAGGCTGCTGCGGTGCAGGGGACTCTCCGCCAGAGTCATCCTCCCTCCCTGTAGCAGTTGCAGTTGTTTCAGCACCAGATGTTGTTGGCACACAGGGAGGTGTAGTCTGGTTGCTGGTCATCTGGCGGAGGCATTGTAATATGTCCCTATGCACCGCCGTCATCTCTTGCAGTGTGTCCCACTTGGACTCCACGCAGGACATGTGTGAGTCCAAGCGGGCATGATGGGCAGCCTGCTGCTGTTTAATGTCCCTGAGGAGCCCCACTACCTGGCTGAGATCTCCGGTGCTGGACTGGTACGCATCGGCTATGCGTGCCAGTTGTGGGTCATCATGCACACCAGACACCTCTGCAAGCAGCGACCTCTGTCTCCCACCCCTCCCACCACCCCTGCCGACATGTGCAGTGCGTGCAGTGGCACGCACAGATGACCCTGGTCCCCCTTGGGGGTTGGTGGTGGTGGTGGTGGTGTCCATGGCCCCACGTTGGTCCAGGGTCCCTGTGCTGGTGGTGCTCCTTGTTCTGTCCATGTCGGCAGGGATGGTATTTGTGGTGACAGTCGTTGGAGGGGTGGGTGCAGGGGGTGCAGCTGGTGGTCCTGCTGGTGCTGCAGCTGGTGGTCCTGCTGGTGCTGCATGATGACTTGCACCGGAGGTGCCAGGTTGGTCTTCTTCATCTGAGGAGGGCAGAGGCTGTTCAACACCAGTGAGCTCCGTATCCTCTTGAGCCTGGGACTGGGACTCCTCAGCGTCTGCTGCTGTGTCCCCATCATCACCTGTTTTTGGGAGACACACACAATGTATGTTATGTTTCTGCAGGCATCAATGGTTGACACACCTGACAGTTGTGACTGTGCCTCTGGGTGCGGGCCTGTACATTGCATTGTCCTAAGTTGTCACAGTCAGGGGTTGATATTGGTGTAGCACATTGTCCTGCATTATTTGGGCATTTCTATGTATTTGTTGGGGTGTGAACATGGTCTGCATTGGTTGTATTTGGTTGACAGCCGGCCCTCCTTCCCACCCAGCCAGTCAGTTATCCCACCATGGACTGTGCTTGCATTGCAGGGAGTGAAAGTTGTCTTTCAAGATGTCAGTCAGTGGTGTCCTGCTGTTGGTTGTTGCACAGTTGCCAGCGGGGCCTTGTGCTCCCCACAGCAGTTGCCAGTGTCAGCCATCTTGTCAGTTGTTTTCCACTCCCTGTGATGTGAGCATGGTTCAGGGTGGTGTTGATGGGACAGTTGTGGGGGTGAGCTATGTCTGTGACTATGACTCCCATCATGCTATTGCCTCCACCCCACTTCCCAGCATTCCCATACTTACTTGCTTTTGTGGGGAGTTCAGTGTGTGTGGGTGTGAGAGCAATGGCAAGATGGCTGACAGTGGTGTCCTGCTGTTGGTTGGTGTGCAGTTCCCAGCATGCCCTTGTGCTCCCCACAACACAGCACCAGTGTCAGACATCTTTGATGGGCCTTTCCACTCTCTGTGGGATGTGCATGCGTGAGTGTGAGCTTGCTGGGCCATGTGGTGGGGGATGTTGAGCTGTGACTACGACTCCCATCATGCTATTGCCTCCACCCCCATTCCCAGCATGCCCATGCTTCCTTCCTTTGACTCTGCTTCCCTGTGGGGTGGGCTGCCTGTGCTGACAGGATGGCTGGGAGTGTTGTCCTGGCAGTTGTTTGGCTAAAAGTCCCAAGAGTGTCCCTGTGCTTCACACAACATAACCCAGGGTGGTGGTTCTTTGTGGGATCTTGAGTTAGGATGTGAGGCATTGCATTCTCCAAGGTGGGTTATGTGGAGTTTGTGTTGAGGGTGTGTGTGAGGGGAGGTGCTTGTGACTATGGTCAGTGCTGCAAGTCCTCCTTCCCACCCAGCCAGATATCCCACCATGGAACGTGCCTGCATTGCAGGGAGTGGAAGTTGTCTTTCAGGATGTCAGTCAGTGGTGTCCTGCTGTTGGTTGTTGCACAGTTGCCAGCAGGGCCTTGTGCTCCCCACAGCAGTAGCCAGTGTCAGCCATCTTGTGAGTCCTTTTCCACTCCCTGTGATGTGAGCATGGTTGTGAGTGGTGTTGATGGGCCAGTTGTGAGGCTGAGCAATATCTGTGCCTACTACTCCCATCATGCTATTGCCTCCACCCCCTTCCCAGCATGCCCATCCTTCCTTCCTTTTGACTCTGCTTCCCTGTGGGGTGGGTTGCCTGTGCTGACAGGATGGCTGGGAGTGTTGTCCTGGCAGTTGTTTGGCTAAAAGTCCCAAGAGTGTCCCTGTGCTTCACATAACATAACCCAGGGTGGTGGTTCTTTGTGGGATCTTGAGTTAGGATGTGAGGCATTGCATTCTCCCAGGTGGGTTATGTGGAGTTTGTGTTGAGGGTGTGTGTGAGGGGAGGTGCTTGTGACTATGGTCAGTGCTGCAAGTCCTCCTTCCCACCCAGCCAGATATCCCACCATGGAACGTGCTTGCATTGCAGGGAGTGGAAGTTGTCTTTCAGGATGTCAGTCAGTGGTGTCCTGCTATTGGTTGTTGCACAGTTGCCAGCAGGGCCTTGTGCTCCCCACAGCAGTAGCCAGTGTCAGCCATCTTGTGAGTCCTTTTCCACTCCCTGTGATGTGAGCATGGTTGTGAGTGGTGTTGATGGGCCAGTTGTGAGGCTGAGCAATATCTGTGCCTACTACTCCCATCATGCTATTGCCTCCACCCCCCTTCCCAGCATGCCCATCCTTCCTTCCTTTTGACTCTGCTTCCCTGTGGGGTGGGCTGCCTGTGCTGACAGGATGGCTGGGAGTGTTGTCCTGGCAGTTGTTTGGCTAAAAGTGCCAAGAGTGTCCCTGTGCTTCACACAACATAACCCAGGGTGGTGGTTCTTTGTGGGATCTTGAGTTAGGATGTGAGGCATTGCATTCTCCCAGGTGGGTTATGTGGAGTTTGTGTTGAGGGTGTGTGTGAGGGGAGGTGCTTGTGACTATGGTCAGTGCTGCAAGTCCTCCTTCCCACCCAGCCAGATATCCCACCATGGAACGTGCTTGCATTGCAGGGAGTGGAAGTTGTCTTTCAGGATGTCAGTCAGTGGTGTCCTGCTGTTGGTTGTTGCACAGTTGCCAGTAGGGCCTTGTGCTCCCCACAGCAGTCCAGTGTCAGCCATCTTGTGAGTCCTTTTCCACTCCCTGTGATGTGAGCATGGTTGTGAGTGGTGTTGATGGGCCAGTTGTGAGGCTGAGCAATATCTGTGCCTACTACTCCCATCATGCTATTGCCTCCACCCCCTTCCCAGCATGCCCATCCTTCCTTCCTTTTGACTCTGCTTCCCTGTGGGGTGGGCTGCCTGTGCTGACAGGATGGCTGGGAGTGTTGTCCTGGCAGTTGTTTGGCTGAAAGTCCCAAGAGTGTCCCTGTGCTTCACACAACATAACCCAGGGTGGTGGTTCTTTGTGGGATCTTGAGTTAGGATGTGAGGCATTGCATTCTCCCAGGTGGGTTATGTGGAGTTTGTGTTGAGGGTGTGTGTGAGGGGAGGTGCTTGTGACTATGGTCAGTGCTGCAAGTCCTCCTTCCCACCCAGCCAGATATCCCACCATGGAACGTGCTTGCATTGCAGGGAGTGGAAGTTGTCTTTCAGGATGTCAGTCAGTGGTGTCCTGCTGTTGGTTGTTGCACAGTTGCCAGCAGGGCCTTGTGCTCCCCACAGCAGTAGCCAGTGTCAGCCATCTTGTGAGTCCTTTTCCACTCCCTGTGATGTGAGCATGGTTGTGAGTGGTGTTGATGGGCCAGTTGTGAGGCTGAACAATATCTGTGCCTACTACTCCCATCATGCTATTGCCTCCACCCCCTTCCCAGCATGCCCATCCTTCCTTCCTTTTGACTCTGCTTCCCTGTGGGGTGGGCTGCCTGTGCTGACAGGATGGCTGGGAGTGTTGTCCTGGCAGTTGTTTGGCTAAAAGTCCCAAGAGTGTCCCTGTGCTTCACACAACATAACCCAGGGTGGTGGTTCTTTGTGGGATCTTGAGTTAGGATGTGAGGCATTGCATTCTCCCAGGTGGGTTATGTGGAGTTTGTGTTGAGGGGGTGTGTGAGGGGAGGTGCTTGTGACTATGGTCAGTGCTGTGAGTCCTCCTTCCCACCCAGCCAGATATCCCACCATGGAACGTGCTTCCATTGCAGGGAGTGCAAGTTGTCTCTCAGGATGTCAGTCAGTGGTGTCCTGCTGTTGGTTGTTGCACAGTTGCCAGCAGGGCCTTGTGCTCCCCACAGCAGTACCCAGTGTCAGCCATCTTGTGAGTCCTTTTCCACTCCCTGTGATGTGCGCATGGTTCATGGTGGTGTTGATGGGACAGTTGTGGGGGTGAGCAATATCTGTGACTACGACTCCCATGATGCTATTGGCTACACTGACTTGCCCAGCATACACAGAATTCCTTTCCTTCAGTGGTCTTCACTGTGTGTTGGTGTTGTAGTGGTGGTTACATGTCTGGATGTGTTTGTTAGTTATATTTGTGCCACTGCCTAGCTGTAGTTGTAGTTGTGTTTGTACATGTGATGACACGGTTAAATGTAACTTTGAGATGACATGTGTTGTGTTTATCTGACTGACATACACATTTTGGGATGATTCTGTTCTGGTTGCTGTGTAATTGCTAGGAGTGCATGGTTTGACTCTCCCCTTGACAGTGATGTGTGTGTGTATTGTGGCAGAATATTGTGTACATTTGTTGTGTACTCACCAGGCTCTGGGATGTTTTCTAGTCCATAGACGCTCACTGGCGGAAGGATGGCCCGCACCTTCTCCTCCCAGGGCCTGAGGTATACTGGCTTGGCAGGAGGGCCACTGCCGGTGTGTTGGCTCAGGAGGTAGTCCTTCTTCAGCAGCTCCCGTACCCTCCTGCGCACGTCATACCACCTGTTCTGGATGTCAGTCTTTGTGCGCAGACATGGTGATTGTGCGTTCACCCTGTTGATGATCCTCTCCCACATCTTTGTTTTCTGGGAGATGGGTGTCTGTTGGACCAGTGCGCCAAACAGCTGTGGCTCTACCCTGAGGATCTCGTCTACCAGGACTTCCAATTCACAATCTAGGAACTTGTGATTCTTCTTTGGGGGCATGGTGATGGGTGGTGATGGTGAGTGATGTGTGTGTTGGTGTGCAGGTGAAGGTGTGTGAGTGTGTGTTTTGCTGGGTGTATGTGAGGTAGCTATTTGTTGGTGTGCTGATGGTGTGTGGCTTGTGTGAGGGATGAGCTGTGGGTGTGTGGTTGCTGTCTGTTGAGTGCTGGCAGGTGAATAGCATTTGCATAGGATCATGGTTGGGATTTGTGTCCTTTATATGGGTGGAGTTGTGGGTGTGTCTTTGTTCTCTGTCCCCACTCCCCCCAGTATTTATTGGCTTGTAATTGCTTGTTTGGCCTTTTTTTGTGTATTTTCCCTTGGTACTTTCTGTGCATGTTGGAAACGTTCTTGTGACCGAGTCGGACCCTGCAGTTGTCTCGTGCGGTCTTCTCCATTTCGTTCACGCTGTGTTTGTGCTATTTTCTATGCTGCGTACGTGTCGGTCGCGGTGTTTTGTGTTACTTCGGCTCGCAGTTTTGTACGCGTGTCGGTCGTACGGCTTGTCCTCCGTACGACTCGGTCGTGGTTTTCGCGCCTTGCATCGTACTTTGCGGTTTGGAGTTCGCGGGTACGTTTCGGTCGGATTTGTTCCGGATGCGTGTCGGTCGGTTCGATTCGCGTGTTTTTCCGGCCGGATTGCTGTTTTCCGTGCGGCTCGGTCGTTTGGCTTGGGTTCCGTACGTGTCGGTCGGATTTTGCACGCTTTGCATCGTACTTGGCGGGTCGGGCGCCACAGGTACGTGTCGGTCGGAATTAATTCCGGCTCCGAGTCGGTCGGTGCTTTTTCCGGCCCGAATCGGAATTGACCCCTTAGGGGTCAGAAAGTGATTTTAAAAAGAACAGTGCGACCCTACATTGTTTAAAATTATGCCTCCTTAAAATCGGTGCGATATACTCTTTCCTTTACCTGTAATAATGTCCACAAAAAAATACTAGATGGAGATCAGTTTGGGCGGAATTCATGTCACAAGTACAGGGGGTCAATTCTGAGTAACTGAACCTTTTTACCGGGAACCCTAGCATCAATGATATCCAATTTAAGCAGAACCGCAGTAGTATAAATTTGTGTTGCGGTATGGAGACCTCCTCTAGGTAAGAATATCCTCCTGTTGAAACAGTAGGAAATGGTTGGTAGGCAAGGACTGACTATTTCATGTTCTTCTTTTCCCTACGTGTATATTCCGCCTTCACCTTAAATATATCCACCAACCTTTGTCTTGACATCAGTCTACATGCAAGCAACTGGGTCCTTAAATAGGTTTGTCAATCCCATCGCAGTCAATTCTAATTCAACATAGTTTAGCCATCTAATCCTTTTGTAGTTATCCAATCTCTGGCAGTCTCTTATTATGTTTTGAGTTAGAGACACTGTGTCCCTTCGCCAAATGGAGAGCCACACGAGGATAGGGGCCAATCTAATTGCATCCGTAATATACGTTAGGCCCAACTCCATGTGTAGTATATCATTTGAAGTAGTCTGCGGAAGAGAGACAAGGGATTTAAAAAATGTGTTCTGTGAGGATTGTAATAGGTCGGCATGGGCAATGCCCCAAACATCCGCCCCATAAATAGCTGCAGCCTTAGTTTTCGCTTGGTAGATGTTTTTAATAACGGCTAAAGGCTAAAGGTTTCGCACCCATTCTAGACATAAATGTCTTTAGCCCTATTAAATTCCTCTCCATACCCATGGCCCTTCTGTTAATTAGCCGTGACCAGGTTTGATTTCAATCAAAAAGTACCCCGACTCCACCACCTCAATTTTCCCTGATTCCATGTGAAAATGAGGGATTTTCAGTCGGACACCACCCCCAGCTGTAATTACAAATGATTTTGTCTGGTTAACCTTCAGATCCAAAGAACCCAAGAAGGTTGTATAGGCAGTAATTAGACGTTGCAGCCCTATTCCCGTTCTGGCAATAAGGGCTGCATCGTCTGCAAATGCCAGAATTGGAAGCTGGGTGGAATCACACACAGGGAGGTCAAGGATTACTCCCAAAAGGGCCTTCTCCACGCCATTTGTATAAATAGAAAAATGGAACGGCGAGAGGACACAGCCCTGCCTTACCCTCCTTAAAATTTTAAATGGGCGGGTACATTCCCCATTTTTCCCATATCTGACCGTCGCGGAGGCGTCAGTATATAGTTGTCGAATAAAATCAATTATTGGGAGGTCAATCCCCATTTTTTCCATTATATACCAGAGCCTAGAGTGGGAAACACAGTTGAATGCTGTTGAAAGATCCATAAAGGCAAGGTAGATTTTCCCACCCTTGGCCCTGGTATATTTGTCCATGATCAGTGAGAGGTTTAAACACTGATCTACGGTACCTTTTCCCTGTTGAAACCCGTACTGAGATTGCATAAGCATTTCCTTATCTAATGCCCATGCTTTTAGCCTAGATAAAAAGTAATCGGCCTATGAGCTTCGCAGTGGTATCTAGAAGTGATATTGGCCTGTAATTTTTGGGGCATCCCTTATCACCCTGTTTGTAAATTGGGACAATTGTGCTTGTTTTCCATGAGAGAAGGGGATCTAGTACAGCTATATTAATAAAAACATTGGTTAATAGTGGAACCCATAAGTCGCAGTTGTCCTTGGAAATATCTATCGGGACCCCGACCAGGCCTGGGGCTTTCACTATACTACATGCCTCTAGCCCCTTCCTTACTTCAAGGAGTGAGAATGATAAAAATGATTAATTATTCTGCGTGGTTGACGGAGGGGCGGCGGGTTGTTGAGCAGGAGAGAAGATGGGCGAGAAGATGTTTGCAAAATGCTCTACCCACTGCTCCTCTCCCACATTAGTGTCTAATGTAGAGTCCCTATCGGTTTTTAAAAAGGGTGAATTGATTATTGCCCAGAGCTCTCTGCTATCGCCCAGTGTCGTTGCTTGACCAAGCTTTTCCCAAATCTCCTCCCTCAAGGTCCTCTCCCTTTGTCTTCTAGCTAATCTATACTGGGTGCGAAGTAGAGCAATCTGTGTTTGGCTTCTCGGACAGGTTTTGAGGGCTATCATGAGGGTTTTCCTGGCCTTTGAACAGGGGGAATCGAACCAGCCTTTCGCCTTGATATTTTTATCTTTTATCTGGCGAGTAAGTGCCCCCTTTTTGTGTTCTAATAGAACCATAAAGGAAGAAACCAGGACTGCTGGAGCTGATCCTGAATCTAGACATTTACCGATAGATGTCTGAGTAGTTTTTATTATTTCGGGGGTAAATTTGACCTTGTCAATTTGGGCCCACTTTAATTGGTAGCCGTTTTTCCTGGCCAATATAGGGGATCAATGTTCTGGTGCGTCACTTTCTCCCTAGAATTCAGGGCTAATTCACCGGTTAAAATAGCGTGGTTGCTAAAGCTATAATTGGGCATCTGTGTGTTTAAAATTACCCTCAATAGAATTGGAAACCATCATAAAATCGATCGTGGATTCCTGAGCTTCACAGCGAAAGGTTTTCGAGGGGGCATACTCTTGGTTAATCCAGACGCTAACTATAGCCATATTCCTGGTAAACATAGTCGTATTAAGACTGTTTCCATAATTACTATGGGAAAAGTGAAAAGCAGGGTTTCCTGCCAAGCAGGCCGCAGAGATTCTCTTGAGTGTGCTTAAATGGGTGAATATTAAAATCTCCCATCCAAATTATAATAGGTGCATCATCTCTCTTTTTAAATTTTAGGGCCTCATCAATTGACGTATTTACCTCATCTACAACTGTATGCATTTTTGGGCCAAAGTTGTTATTGTAATAATTTATCAAAACCCAGGTGCCTTCCTTGGGAAGCATAAGGATAAGGAGGTGGAAAAAAGGGCTCCTGCTATCAAACTTCTTTATTTTAGATGTCAGTGTATTTGGAATTAGCATTAATTGACCCCCCCTTAGATCTTCCTGCAGGTGTTGGGGTTGCCTTTGTCTGGAACGACCGATAGCCATTAATAAAAACAGGTTCCGTGGCCCATGTTTCCTGAAAGCAGGCGATGTCGTTGTCCTGCCAAAGTTTTTGCCAATGTGCGTTACCCAGTTTACTCCTAATGCCTGCCACATTCCAAGAGGTTATTTTGAAAGGGGTATATTGTTGTTTCTTAATCTCGTTTGGGTTAGGAGTCACTGGGAGAGTAGAAGATACAGAGTTCTCTTCAGGACGCCCCTGGATTATAAATTAAGGTAGTCAGTCGCATTGATCTAAATCAGTGAGTACCGCAAATCTATTCGTAATAGAGACACCTACCCCTACAGCATCCCTGTTGCACTCGGGTATCAGTCTCGATACTCCGCCTGTTGGAGTCGCTCTATGGTCTTGAGGAGGGAAGGCTGGGAGTCTATAAAAGTAATCTAACGGGAGTCCTACAATCTGTGTGCCCCTTGGGGGGTGTCTGTGCAGTTGGTCTAATATGAATCTAGGTACAAAATGATTGTTAAAATGTATTACTACACAGTCACCTTCCGATATTTTACTGCCTGATCTCAACCATGGTATCCTTCTAGCCATAATAATTTGACTGACCAGTGGGGCATACCCTTTGCCCATGATAGATGTATGGTGGGATAGCCAATGTAAGGATTTGTCCATCAGTTGGACTTCAGGCTGTCCCTCCCTAAGAGCCGGAACATTCCCCAGAACTAGTACAAGAGGAGAGGATGCTGGGGGGAGATGGAGCGGTTGATAAGAAGTAGCCGACAGGCCCACATTAGTCCCCACAGTAGGTCATTGTTGCCTTGGATTTACATCATTTCGTTTATCCTCTATTAAGTTTACCCTCAAATTAGACACTGACCTAGTTGGGACATTTCTAGCGGGTTGGTGCGAAGTCTTGTCACTCCCTACAGCTGTAGCATGGGCATTAAGGGGTGGATGTGGTAATTGTTGGGAGATGGAATCAGAGACATCTGTATTAATATTTAGATGGCATGGGTATTTCTCTAAGTATGTAAAATCCTGAGGTGCCCCCTTCCCCACCCCTCGGCCTTGCCCTGCCCCTTTGTCTGTTATTGTGGCACAGCCCCGGCCCGCCCCTGAAAAGAGGGTAGAGGAGGAATTAATTATGCCTGCGCCCTCAATGTTTTTAATTCTCTCTTCAATTTGTATTAGTTTGGTTTGGAGTGGTTCCAGGAGCGCAGTAACCAAAGACTCCATCCTTTTCCATGTGTCATCGACAGGCAATCCGAGGGCCAATGTTGAAATCAAAATTGGATTACTCTCAGTGGCAGTTTGTCCAGATCCAGTTCCTCCATTCCCTCTGATCCTGCCCGCTCGAACGGTTTTTGAGAGTTTTTGGAGAATTCCAGTTTTCTTCCTTTTAACCGGTGGCTCGCTGTTAATTACGGACTGGGATTTGGCAGCCTGGCCCCTGGTGACAATGTTAGTGCCCGTTACTACTTCCACTGGGAGGGAAGGGGAGACTTCAAGTGCAATTCGCAAGGGGACTGTAAACAAGTTTAGGCTGGTACTTGAGAGATCACCATCCATCAAAATACTACCAAGGGAGGAGTGCTTCTGAGAAATCAAAGACCCCAACGAAAGCCGCTGTTCTGCTAGCTGTACATAAGTATAGACTCTGCCCTTGTTAAAAAAGCATCCAGTGTCCCTGCAGCTCCTCTCCCCGGTTGGTCACTAAGGCCCTTGCGTTTGGCCATTCTATTACTAGATCAATGGCAGATGGTACCCAAGAGAAAATAAAGGCACAGTACCTTGTGGCGGCAAATACGGCAGGTCTCCAATGCCAGATGTCAGAGGGGGGCCCAGCCCAGCCTCCTCCGGGCTCCGACGGGCGTGGACGGGCCCGCCCTTGGCCCGGGCACGTATCCGAGTGCGTCCCGCGCCGCAGGACTCCTGGCGCGCTTTTGGGCGCGTCCGAGATGGCGGCTGGTGGCACAAGGGCTGCTGGGAGTCCGAGTCCACCAGAGAAGATGTGTGGCTCCCAGTGGGAGTGTTCCGGCTGAGGTGAGGCTGTGGCTGCAGCTACAGCGCTGCGGGACTCCTGGTGCGCTTTTGGGCATGGCCGCGATGGCGGCCGGTGGCACAAGGGCTGCTGGAAGTCTGAGTCCCCCAGAGAAGATGCGTGGCTCCCAGCGGGAGTGTTATGGCTGAGGTGAGGCTGCGGCTACAGCGCCGTGGGACTCCTGGCACGGCCGCGACGGCGGCTGGCAGCACAAAGGCTGCTGGGAGTCGGAGTCCCCCAGAGAAGATGCGTGGCTCCCAGCGGGAGTGTTCCGGCTGAGGTGAGGCTGCGGCTACAGCCCGCGGGACTCCTGACACGCTTTTGGACGCGGCCGCGATGGCGGCTGGCGACACAAGGGCTGCTGGGAGTCCGAGTCCCCCAGAGAAGATGCGTGGCTCCCAGCGGGAGTGTTCCGGCTGAGGTGATGCTGCTGCTGCGGCTCTTCCAAGTCATTTCCAACACCCAATGGCACCTTCCGACCACGTTCCCAACACTTCAATTGCATTTATTTAAAATGTGAGATTTTGTCCCCCAAGAGATCTTTTATCTCGTTCCATGAAATTATCTGTTTATCCTGCATGATCTCACCCCAGACAAGTACCCTTCCTTTCTTATTAATAATGCCAATTTATCCTTAAGACATTCCGGTGTCCCTGGAGAGTCCCAGATTGGGGCTGAGAAAGAGTAATAATCTAGTTTGGATTGCCTTCTTATCACATGCCACATTCTAGTAAATGCTTGTGGTATTTTTAACTTGATCTTTTTGAAATATTTTTGGGTCACCAAACTTAAAGAGAAATCCATCTGTGCCCATCCTGCTTTCTTTTATCATTGCGAGAAACATAACTCCCACATCTGAGCCATCCAGTGTTTTAAAAAGCATTCTAGAATTAGTAATCTGAAAAGCCCAAGCATATTATTGGATATCCGGTGGCGATAATCCCCCTTTCTCTCTTCTTCTCCGCAGCTTTTTCCATGAGATCTGGACCCCCTTATAAGCCCAAAGGAATGAATTTATCGCCTGTTGGATTTTATCTATTGCTATTCTATCAAAATGCAAGGGAATGGTGTTAAACAGATGAGTAATTTTCGGCAGAATCACCATTTTAATCAAATTAACCCGCCCAAAAATTGTAAGAGGAAGATGTACCCAGCTCTTCATTAACTGCCCATTTTCCCTAAGTATCTTCAGCAAGTTTATTTCCGGGATTTTGTTTATGTCTGCCACAATTTTAATGCCCAGATACTTCATCTCCTTTTTAATCAACAGGTTATACTTTCTCTGGTTCCAAACCATAATCTCTGTTTTTGCCTCATTAACCAAGTAAGTCCAAGGCCATCTGTATAGTGGGAAACAGTGCAGCCTCCAGGTCAGAGGAGAAATCACCAAATCGTCCGCATATAAAGCCACTTTCTTTTCCCAGCCCCCCCCCAGAAAAAAGCGGGAATGTTAGTTGCCATCCTGAGTTTCTGGGCAAAGGGCTCTATGTAAAGATTAAATAACAAGCGGGACAAGGGGCATCCCTGCCTTGTGCCCCTCGAGCTTTTAAAGGGTGTAGATAGGTTTGCATTCACTAAGACTCTTGCTAGGAGGTCCTGATATATCAATTGGACTGCCCTGAAAAAATGTATCTCCGAGCTCAAGTCGTTTCAAAACTGCAAGCAGATAAGACCACCTAACCCTATCAAAGGCCTTGGAGGCATCTAGCATTATAACTGCGAGGAGGGTAGAATAAGCTGTTGCCACATCAATTGCTCCTATGAGCCAATATGTTAACTCATGCATGTGTCTCCCTTTGTTGAATCCCTTCTGATCATTATGGATCACCTCGCCCGCTACCTTGCTTAATCTCCTGGCAAGGATTGCTGTAAAAATGTTATAGTCTGCGTTCAAGAGGGATATTGGTCTGTATGCATCACAGCTAGTAGGATCCTTGCCTGGTTTCAAAATAAGTGTGATTGTCGCTTCATTCCATGACTTTGGCAATTGCATCCCTTAAACAGGATCTCTCTAATCATTGTTGTCAGAAAAGGAGTTAATGCTTCCCCTAAGATCTTATATAGCTCCGCTGGTATCCCATCCGGTCCTGCGGCTTTACCTCTCTTAGTTGTTTGTATGGCTATCTTAACTTCTTCTTCTGTTATTTCCTGGTTAAGAATATCTTTCTGCTCTAGATCTAGAGGTTTAATGGAGTCTGCTAACCAGACATTCAACTTATCTTCTGAACCCCTATCTTCTTCGGAATAGAGATCCCGAAAATACTCTGTGAATGCCTCCTCCAACTCCAACTCAGACTCACTAGTTAGCATGGCATCAGACTGCCCTACCTTGATCCCATTAATACGGTTTCTATTTTGATCCGTATTAATCTTTCATGCTAAAAGCTATCCTGCTCCCTCCCCATATTGAAAGTGAGGCAATTTACTTGCATCCCATCTTTTTTTAATTCGGTTTTGTAGGATTTCTTCCATTTGATTTTTCAGAAACAACAATCTCTCTTCTATCAAAATACTACTATCATTGGCCATATTTCTACTCCTTTTTATCTCTAGATTTTTCATATCTTCCTCTAGCCTTCCTATCTCGAGCCTATAATGTTTATTTCTATAGCTGAGTACGCTTGTGATCTTGCCCCTAATAAAGGCTTTCAGCGTATCCCCTTTTTAATAACTTCCAAAAGATCATCAGCCTCTCTGCACTTTTCAAAAAATGCATTTTGTTATTATACATAACTCTCAGAGATGCGGGGAATTTGAGCTGCGCTGTTGCCCCTACTTTTCTAAACTCCTCTAAGCGGTTTCCGAGTTCCCACTGTCTATCCAGGGTAACCCGGGCCAGGCCCGATCTGATCTCAAACGAGAAATCATTCCCCGTTAGAGTCTTCAACTTTAGTGCATCTAAAAGTATTTTTTCTTTCAGAGCGTAAGTCTGGAAATTAAGCAGGATCTTCCGTGGCTTCACCCTATTGGGTTCTTACTAAAGGGATCTCTGTGTACCCGTTGGATATCTTTTTCGATAACCGCCTCACTCTCTTCAATCTGGAGCCCTTCTTTTATTAACGAGACCACAAATAATTTCAAGTTGTCCCCTTCCCTACCCTCTGGGACATTCAATATTCTCAAATTGTTCTTCCTCGAATTATTTTCAAGCTGTTCCACTTTCTCCTGCAATTCTTGTTCTCCCCATTGTAATGCTTGAATCTCCTTTTTGCTATCATTTAAGTCCTTTTTCAACTCCCCAACATTAGTCTCTAGTATCTGTGTTCTTGCTGTCAGAAAGTCTATTTTTTTCTCTAGAGCCTCACAGAAATTATGTATCTCACCCTGATTCACCTCCAATACCGCAAAACCTTTTCTGATGTCCCCAGAGAGTGAGGAGAACATAACCTCTAATGAAACCCCTGTGCCCCCCGCATCTTCCTTCTCTTCTCCAAGATCATTTGGGCTTCTATCCAAAGAAGATTTTTCCCCATTTTTGTCCAGTGTATTATTGCCCATCTGGGCCTCACCCTTCTCACCTCTAACTTCTTCTACTGCTATTTCTTGATGGGGCTCTCCTGGGCAGGGTATACCCCCCTCTGCAGCCATCTCAAACCCACCTGGGCTCTTTTCCACACTTTTTTCCCAACCTTTAAAAATTACCACAGGTGGGAGAACTTTGAAAAAGGTCCTTAAGGAGGGGGTGATTTTTATTTTCCGATTTAAAATTTAGTTTTGACCTTTCTTTCCTCCCCCTACCTTTTGGGTTTCCCTATCCGCTTTCCCTTTCAGTCTATGACTTTGTGGGACGAACCTTTCTATACTGGTCTCAGGGGTAGGAGTCCGGCCATCATGGGGGGGTTCCCCAATCTGATCGGGACTCAGTTCTTGATCCCCCCCTTCCACCAGATCACTAACTCTCTCCCTCTGCCTCCCAGCCCTGGGTATAGTCGACCCTTGTGTTTCTGGGCTAGCCCCCCTACCTCTCTGAAATATGACAGTTTTGCCAGCAGTCCTTCTCTCCACTTTTCCTCTCCCACTGCCTCTGCCAGGGGAAAAACTCTCCTTTTTTCCCTCTTGGAGCCGGGGAGAGCTCCACTCCTTCTGCCGATGCGAGAGCAGTGCTTGTGCTGACGCTGCTCCCACTGCCCCGGAGGAGACCTCGCGCTGCTGCCCTGCGGCTCTTCCAGAGCTCCAGGGCAGCTCTGATCCAGCAGGATCCCCCGCCACCTACCCTCGGCGACTCTACATCCTCTGTCGGGACCGCAAGGACCTCCGAAGTGACCAAGAGTAACTCAGTAAGGCACATTTGATTAGGGGGGGTTAAGAGCTCCTTCGGAGGTGGTGTGCTCGGCAGCGCCTAGTGACCCACGTCAGTGGTGGCCGCCATGTTCTCCCTATCGTCCCCCAAGCGCCAGTGTTGATGATTAACTGCCGGTGCCACCCCCAACCTTTTCGATCTATTTCATGCCAATTATCCACCACTATTACAGCAATTGATGGCAGACTTTAAAAGATGGGCACCCATGTATCTCTCTTGGCTTGGGCGAATCCACGCAGTTAAAATGACTGTTTCACATAACCTGCTCTACCTATTTCAAGGGCTTCCGATTGAGTTGGTTTGTGGGTTCCTTCCTGCCCTGCCCTCCTTGGTGATCCGCTTTGTCTGGCAGAACCACAGGGCACGTCTTCCATACAAACTGCTTTGCTTACCCAAATCCTCAGGCAGTCTAGCTCTACCAGACTTCAATCTTTATAATAAGGCAGCCCAGTTGAGGGTGATCCCTGATTGGTCCATGTGGGTGTCAGACAAACACTGGCTCCACATGGATAGGGCAGTGGTGGGCAAGTACATTTGGGATTTGTTGTGTAAGCCTAAGGTGAATTGGCCCGCTAACAGCTATTTGAGCACTCCCACGTAGACCACCCTTAACATGTGGGACGAGGTGAATTAGGTTGGCAAAATGGACTATTTTTCCGTCTCCCTTTACTTTGAACCCGGCGTTCACCGCAGCATTACAAATGGGGCACTTTAAGGCTTGGAGGACTGGTGGCTGTCTTACTGTATCTAATTTATTCCATAATTGCGATATTCAGACTTTTCAGCACTGCCAGTGGGATTTCAAATCTCCCACTCACAGATCATTTCAATTATAATGAGTTAAAAGATTGGGTGCGCCAACCTCAGGTGCGAGAGGCAGCTACTAGAGATCTCACTCCTATTGAACAATTTGCACAGAGGGGTTGTGGCACAAAGGGGTGTGTCTCTTTTCTTTATACACTTTTATTAGACACTGTACTTACCCCCCGGCCACACAATGGATCGCTGGTAATAGACCCTTGGTAACACTGTTCCAGAAGCAAAAGTGTAGCCCACTATAAACGTTTATTCGACTGGTACCCATATGCCACCAAATGTGTTGGAGAGGATGTGGAATGTTAGGCAATTTTAAAGATATCTGGTGGGACTGTCCAACTATTCAACCTTTTTAGTCCGAGATCTTGGCCCAACTCAAAGAGATTTTGGGAAACCCGGTCCCTAGCGATCCCAGCTTTGTTCTCCTGGGGTTAAGAAATGACTCCCTAAAATACCAGATGAGTGGGGATAAGTTGATAATGTGGTTCTGTTTGTGGGCAGCGAAGATGGCAGTGGCTGCTGCATGGAAACATAAAGAAGCACCTTTACTGACTCAATGGCACGTAAGGTTGTGGTGGGTGGCCCCAATGGAACGTATGACAGACATTTAATCAGATTCTTATAAATATTTGGAGTATGTCTGGGGTGCTTTGGCAAGTCACCTTTCGATAGGCCTACCTCTTTGTGCTTCTCCCACCCGAACGGGGGCTCTGCATCTTTTTCAATGTTAAATTGGTTATGTTCCCTGTAGCTGTGGTGGGGGAGGGTTGGTCCTTACTGTCCTCACACCTTTGTTTACCTCCTTTGGGAGAGGCAGAGAGCCTGCCTGTACTTCTATGATGTCTCCATGCACCCTTAGTTAGTTTGAGGCTTATGGTTTGGTTGGAGGGGGTGAGCACCGGGGTTTCAAGGCTAGGTATTTCTGTTTGTTCACATTGTGGGCAATGTGCATGATACTGGAGATTGGTCAATTCCATTTAATATAAAACTGAATTCCTAACTAGCTGGCTGGTCCTCTGGAGGAATTGTTCCATATGCCTTATTGTTGTGTATGCCTACTTGGAAAACAATAAAGACAGTTTTGATAAAAAAGAAGGGACAAAGCCCATAGAAGCATAAAAAAGTAATAAAAAACAAAACATCATATTATTTAGAACAAATAACCAGGAAAACTTCAACACCCTGGAACAAATAAATATTAGGTTGAAAAAATAAATATTAGGCTGACACATCCAAAGTGTACTGTAGCCAGATTTCTTCAAGAAAAAAGCAACAATTTATAAGAGGATTATGTGATACTTTTACAGAGTAGGTTGACGGAGAACAAAGAACGAGCAAAAGAGAGAAATTTCAGAGTAATAAATTAACTTACCAGCCAAAAGGGAAAAAATTAAATCAATATTTTAACATGTTTTTTATTAATAATTTTACAAAGTGATACAGTGTAAATGTAATAATTTTGTCCCAGTAAACATGGTGGTTGGTACATGTCCCATTTCTGTGTTTTATATTCTGTTTGATCTTGTCAAGAGTGTTCTTTAGGAATCCCTTTATTAGTTAATGTCTCTGGATAAATACCCAGACAGTAGCACCCTATAGTATTTCTGGTTGTTTGAATCATATTTTCCTGCATGCAAGTCTGCTTCTTCTGACTAATAGATGTTTGTTAGTTCCATTTCCACGTGATAAAGGATTTCCAATGAAATATCATTAACACTGGGTTACATTGTTTTCAAAACTCTCTGCGATTGTGATGCATGGGTATTACTGACTGCTGAAATAATTTTAGAGATGTGTGTTGTGTGTGTTTGTGTGTGTGTGTGTGTGTGTGTGTCAGCACTCGCACACAAACTTGGAGCTGTTCTAATGTAGGAGGCACAAAATGCTTTTTATCCAGTTGGCTAGTTTGCTATGTTGCTTCTCCGAATTTAGCTTTTATTCACTTTATTATTACTTTCGATGAGGGCTATTTGCCAGATCTGTTTTAAATGTGTTTATTGCCAGGTGTGGCCAGCACGGGTAAGAGCGGTGGGGTGGGGCGGCGGTGGGGCAGGGTATGGGGGAAGTTGACAGATGACGGGATAGGTCAAATTAAATAAACAAATAAATAAAACCACCTACCTTGCACTCATCGCAGAATCGGCGATACGGCGCGCGGAAGGTAAGTGTTTTTTTTTTTTTTAATTTAATTTTACCTATCCTGTCGTATTCCCCCCCTGCCTGCCCTACCGCTCTTACATGTGCCTGCCGCGCCTGTTTATTGCCTATAATGTTAATCACATATAGGGTGTTTGCTTCTCGGCAGGCGGGTTTTCGGGATTTGAATTCTGTTTTTTTATTTCTTTGTGTATAAATGTAATGCTGGTATTTGTACACATTGGTGAGAATTTCGGGTTAGTTACTGCAGTGCAAACCTTCAGAGGTTTGAATTGTCTTCCCAACGTGCTCCTCATTACTTGTTTGTTAAATGTTGATTTGCACACTGCTAGTTATTTGTTCTATGTTCCGATTGGTGACATCGAGTTCTCCCTTGCCCAAGAAAAAAATGGAGAAGAGGATTTTATACACAATTCTGCCATACTTAAAAGGGTCAGTTGTTAGCCATATATTTTTCTTGCCTGAACATGTTTCTATCTCTAGTGGTGGAAAACATTCAATGTAGAACACATCTAGTTAATTGTTCCACAAAACTATTTTCCATTTGAGTAAAATGCATTTCTGCAAATGGGAGATGTAAGTATGATTTTCATAATGTAATCTCCTCTCACATGCTAATCTGTTTAATTCATTTTTCACATTTTCTAGAAGGATGTCTTATATGACAGGAATGTTTTTTATGATACACTGTGATGCTTCCTGAAGCATATGCTACTTAGTGTAGGATTGAAATGCAATGCTGACAGCCGATAAAGGAGTCATTGGTCATGTGTGGCAAGCCAAAAGATAAGTGTTCAATACAGAGAAATGCCAGATGGTGGGGGGGCTTTATGGCATAATTACTTTATGGCAGATGAAAGAGCTGAAAATGTGTTCTTACTGCCAGAGGCGTTGTGAGAAAAACTTCCTAGTGAAGATAATGAAACTGTAGTGTTTATGATGTTTTAAAACATTATGTGTATATTGCACGTTTGTATGCAGAGAAGATACAAAGCAGATTTACAAAATACACGCTTGCACTCACACAATACCTTTTTAAAACGTCTGAGGCACAGGACATGAGGAATTGGCCTTTTCTCTTTAGTGAAAACCTACTTACAATTCTGAGAAGTGCTTGGGTAAAATACAATTATTTTTGCATCATGTGGATGTTTATATTTGATTCTATATGAGTAATTGGTCTGAATCGAAAGGTTACTTTGTAAACTATTTCATCAATTACAAGTTTTTCTGAAATGGACAAATATGGTTTTAGACAACATCCGTTAACTTACTTGTCATCCTTTCACTAATATTTCTCTGATAAATTAAGTCTTCTTTGGTGGAACACATTTCAAACATCAGTCATTCTATTTTCTGTATTTTCACTTATTTCGCCCTAGTGCCTCCGTCTTCGTTCGTTAATGGATTAGGATTCTTTAATACGTTTTGTTCTGATGGGGAGCTTATGGTTAAGGATCCCTTTCCTAATGCCATCCTCAAAGAGACAAGGTCGGTGATTATTATTCATTTAACCTCATTTATTATCAATACTTCTCTCATTCAAGGCCAAGTTCCATTTAAGATGCATAGGCTCAAGTGAATTATTGTCCCATATGCTTGCTTTTGGGCACCAGTAAACCAAAACATCTGTAGGGATAAGTGGCAAGACATCTGAATTCCTCTGTGAAATTCTCAGAATTAATGGATGACTATGTTTGTGATCCAGCCATCAGAGCGAGACGGTTATCCTTTAGGCCATGAACGATCTGAGGTAAGGCATTGATATCAGTAGTGTCAAAGGTGTTAATGCGTCTGGCACAATCAATCATCAAATCATTGTGTGCATCCTACTTGCTACCTGAATCATGAAATCAGCTTCGGACTGATTTAAGCATATTCATCATGTTTCAACTTGGCATCCTTTTCCTTCTCATATCACCCCATATCTTAGCTCACCCCCTAGCTCACACTTGCCACCCCACCTTTTAAAGGTCTATTTTGAGTTTCTTGTGAAACTCATCCAGTCTTGCAGCTTTTGCTGAATCTGCCTCTTGACCCCGCATCCCGTTACACCGCATGTTGTTACAACGACCGCATTGTAACAACGCATACCATTACCCCGCAAGTCGTAACAACGACTTGCGGAGGGGGGCGCTGGATGTTGGAATAGTATCATTTACTATTCCAACTCCAGTCTGTGCGGACAGTAGGGAAGGTGTTGGATATTAAATCCAACACCTTCTCCCCCCATCCGCAAGTCGTTGTTACGACTTGCGGGGTAATGGTATGCGTTGTTACAACGCGGTCGTTGTAACGACCGCGTTGTAACAACATGCGGGGTGACGGATGCGGGGTCAGGGTTGTTTACCGCTTTTGCTTTATATGTATGACAATGACATTCAATCCATTCTGTGATTGGCTGGTACAGTGTCATTGGCTGCTTAGTTTTAAAATTGTTTTCAGGTGATTGATGGAGGGCCACTAGCTCAAACTAAACATAAATAAGAGCAAGGTGGCGTTGGTGGACTGGGAAGAATCCTCTTGGGTAGAACAATTTTTGCTTCAGGAAATTAGATTTTGCCCATTCCCTAGTTATTTGGTTTGAAACTTGCAAGTTCACTTTAACTCTACTTTAACATAAACTGCACAAATATCATTGGTAAAGTACATCTCATCTGTTCCTTCTGCATGTTTCATCTCCACAATATTTTGTGCTTTCTGAATGAAGATGGTAAAAGACTCCTCATGTTAGCCTTTGTAGACTCTCTCTTATATCATGTGAATGTAATTTATAGAGGATTACAATGTTAGACTTTGTAGACTTTCTCTTAATGCATGTGAAGGTAATTTAGAGAGGATTACAAAGGTTTTGATTCCACCATTTTTAAGTAATTCAGAGCCATGCAGCAAGCAGGTGTATGGGCTCCCTGGTCATTTCTCAGGCGATGTCTTTTTTTTAGCTAATCTGCCTTAGTTACTTTTTTAGGACCGTCGGTTCTTTAAGTTCTCTAACAGGGCCATTATGCAGCCTATAGCTGTTAACAATCTTTAAGCAAGGTAACTCACAATTTTAACGCCCTGCTCACTGTTTAAATTTAACTGAAAGGGTTGGTGGGCATAGTTTATATGTTTTAGTTCCATTGACATGGAATTGGATTACCTTGACTATCCGCTTTATCCCTTCTGTGTTGGCCTGTTTTCTGTTGATCAATAAAAACTATGCGATCAGAAGTACAAAAGGATTTTCCAATCATAAACCCTGAAATTCGCAAAATCACTGACTCTGGAACAGCAGAATGTCTTTTTCTAATGTATAAAACCCATTTTCCAACTCATAAAATATGTTTGCGAACCATACCAAATAGCAGTTTGGAAGGGGTATAGAACGGTAGTTCCTTCTAAATTGCGTTTTGGTATACAATGTATTAGCAGTTCGCGACCAAAAATGTGGTTGTAAGCCATTAAAAATTTAACAACAACTCAATGTATGCGGTAATTGATTTGCAAAGTGGAAGGGGGCTCTTGCAACCCTTTCACCGTTTGGAATTGTGTTGCGGCCTCCAGGGAGCAGGTAGTGGCAAGGCCGGACTGGCCGTAGCGGGCACCAGGCGTTTCCCCGGTGGATCGCCAGGGTGGGGGCCGGTTTTGGAACCCTGGGGGTCCGGTTTTGTTACCGAGGGCTGGTTTTTCATCATAGCTGCAGTATCGGCCCCCTGTAACAAAAAGCAGCTGCAGCGTTTTCCACGCCCATCCCCACCCCCCACGGCCGGCCCGACTCAATTGAGATGGACGGTTTGCGTTCCCAGTTGGCCCTGGGCAGTGGTCCGACTGACCACTGCCTGCTCTTCCTGATGTTTTCACAAATTTTTTATTTATATTTTTCAAGCAGCACTGGTTCCTTTAAGAAACATATGGGCATATTCTCAAGGAGTTATCGCCTAGTTATCGGCACTTTTTCGCAGCCAAAGTCGCGATAAATGTATCACCCCATACACAAGCCGGTGCTAACAGCCCATAGCACCATTTTACCCGCGATAGCAGCCGCAAAAAACATCGCCACAGATGACACCGGCAACTATCCCTAATGAGATGCAGAGTAGGCATTCCCGTGCAAAAAGCCGCGTCAACACCACACCGCAACATTCTCAACGACCAGCCAGATCGGCGATAAGTCCACAAAACATGCGATATGGCACGTTAGCAGCAGGAAACTAACACCTGCTCTGACCTGGTGTAAAGTCGGATGGCAGCCGGCACCAGAAAAGGGAGCCCCTCCCACAGCCACACCTGAAGGACAACAAATGCCATGGAGCTACTCATCATGCAGCTCGGAGCCCCAAGAGGGCCACAACACCCACCGCCACCACCCCCAGGCCCGCCACCACCCCCCAGACCCTCCCCCGCACCACCCCCCCGGACCACCACAGAGGCAGCGCAGACACAGACCGCGGACCTTCAGAAAACGCACCAGCCTCACAGACATGACACCAGAGTATGTCTTTGCCCACTACAGGCTCACAAGGACAACCATCCTCCGCATCCTGAACATCATTGCCCACAGGCTGACTGTACCAACACAGCGGACAACCAACATCCCTCCGCAGACAAAGCTGCTGGCTGTGCTGCACCTGTTGGCCTCTGGGACATTCCAACCAACAACCGCCAGAGTCGGAGGAGTCTCACAGCCAGCCCTATCAAAGTTCCTCAAACCTGTCTTGGATGCCATCATCAGCTTGGTACCCCAGTACCTATACTTCCCCCACACTGCACAGGAACAGCTGGAGACCAAGCAAGGATTCTATGCCATAGCTGGATTCCCGCACGTGCTGGGGGCAATAGACTGCACACATGTCCTACTTGTGCCACCTGCCGACACTGCACACAATTACCGCAACAGGAAGCACACGCATTCCATCAATGTGCAGGCAATAGTGGACCACCGGGGACTCTTCACCAATGTCTTCGCCAACTACCCAGGCAGTGTGCATGACTCATACATCTTCCACCAGTCCATCATCAACCGGCGCTTCGAGGATGGCACCTATGGAAATGCAGTGCTCGTTGGTAAGTACCAAATGAACACACCACACACCTCAACCCCACAATCATACAACTCACAACTCTGGGAATGCACACGTCACAACCCACATACAACATGCCAAACAACATGCCCTCCCACCAGACACGACAGCACAACTCACCGTGGGAACCTGGCATAGCCATGTACATGAGCCATCAACGGCATGGCACCTCAGCCACACATTAGCAGAATGTGGGAAGAGGAGGGAACCAGGCATGTGCGAAGGAGGCGATGTGACCGATGAATGGGACTGCACACAATGCCAAGTGTGGCTTGGATGTGTTGGACAGACAGCAGTATACAGACCACACACATATCCATGTCGACATACACCGCTGGTGTTTGGTGTAGTGGACAGTGGACGCAACCATGTCACCCCAGCCAGTGGGGGAGATCAAGGAAATGTAGCTTGTTACATCCCCCCCTGTAAGCGTGAGAGGAGTGGGCTGGCCCGGCGTACGCCAGGTCAGCATATGGATGTGAATAAAAAGCACGTAGCCCTGGGCGTGGTCCTCTTCTGGAATGCCCAACGTCCCTGCCAGGGCGGCGCCTCTCACCCCGCCACTAGGCCTACGCCTTGAGCGGTGTTGCCTGGGATCCTGTGCGCCTGCTGCACCCCGGGCCGCTGGTCCCCGAAGCCCTCATGGCCACCCCTGCGCATCCAGGCATCACTGCTCACCTGCCGACACCGGCGTGTGTCAAAGAGTGCCCACCACGTGCCCGTGCAAGCTCCAAGCCCGAGGACCCCAATCTTGTCAGACTCCTCGGACCATCACGGCCTCCGCGACACAGGCCCGTGGAACTCCTTTCTCATTGACGTACTCCACCAGCATACACAGCAGACAAGTAGGACACACATTTGGAACTGAATCTTGATAACACCATGGCAGAGTACATGATTTAAGGCTGAGTTCATGTCACCATATTCCCTCCGATGTGGTGCCACCAAGTCTGTACATAGGACTCTCACCAAACATGTCTGTGGGCCCTTGCTGACCCGGGCCTTCGGCCTGCACTGCGGTCCTGCAGGCCTCACACCAATCCAATGCAGTCCGTCACAGGCAGGACACGGCCTCCTCGCCGGCTGCACATCCACTCAGCTCTGGTGCTAGTACCTATGTCAGCCACAAATCTAATACAAATGCCATTCCAACGTCGTGTGTGAGAGATCCAGGAGGAGATGGCTGGACAGCGGTTGGCCCGCGCTGACCGCTGCCTCCGGCCGACACTGCGGCCAACTAGGTCGCACTTTTGGAACTGAGTCTTGATTCCTTCATGGCAGTGTTCATGTCACAGTATGCAAGGAGAGGAGTAAGAGGAAGACGCGCTTCAGTCCGGAGGAGAAAAGGCTCACCTTTACGGAGGTGATGGGACACTACCAACAACTGCACTGGTGCCACTGACTCTGTACAGCGCATGCCTACCACACGTGGCTGTGGGTCCCTGCTGGCCGCTGCCTCCGGCACACACTGCGGTGGAGTAGGTCACACGATTTGAACTGAGTCTTGCTCTCTACATAGCAGAGTCCATGTCTTTGTACAGGCCTCATCGCAGACTGCATCCCCTTCCAGCTCTGGCGCCAATGAGTGTGTGCCCTGAAATCCATGGGCAGTCTCTGTTTGGACGTCAGTGGCGTCTGAGCCCATGGGCTGGAGGCTATCTTCATCTACATGTAGCTGATACTGACAAGGTGGAAAAGTGGGGTCTGTAGCATTCAACTCCGCCATCTGCCTGTTCCTGCTCGCTTCTGCCCTCTGCATCATGCCCTGGAAGGACACCTTCCACTGTCCTCCGCAACCCTCCGCGAAATTCCCCTTGGACATCGACGAGTACACGCTCAGCTCGCGTGGCACTACCTCAGTGCACCGCAAGTCACTGTCCCATGGCGGTGTGCCTGTGCCGGCCGCTGTGCATCCGGGGCCACAAACTCAGTGCTGCTCAAGTCAGGGACCCATGATGTACGAACCTTGTACTGCTGATTGTCTGCTCACTGTTGTGGTCTTCGCCAGCACCAACCAACCCCTGAGTGGTGGCTTACACTACCCAACACCCATCCAGCACAGGCGTCACTGGAGATGTGAGCCTGGCAATAAAATGGGCCGGGCGCACGTCCCCGTGGTCAGTCCCACGAACTCACTCAGTGTGTCCGTGTGGTTATTATGTATGCATGAGGAACCGGGGTCATTCCACATAACATTTTGCTGTGTACAGTGTGCGCATCCATGTCACCTCAGGCAGTGGTGTAGACCTGGGACATGAAACCGTGTCGTACCTCCCTGTGAGCATAAGCGGGGTGGACAGGCGTACGACAGTACTGCGTAGGGGTGTGGCTACTCCACACGTGGATCTGGGTGTGGTGCAGTGTAGGCCTTGCCAAGGATGTGGCTGTTGTGTGTGCCTCTGTTGTAGTGTCTGCGCCACCCATCCCGCAATCGACAATGTTGCCATGTGGCATGCCCCCAGTGTGCATGCTCGGCAGAAGGGGTACATGGGGGAGGGCATGCCCGCTCGGGGTCAGGGATCACACATGCCAACTGTTGTGTGTGTCGCTATTATCGCTGCATGAGCCAAAGATGTACCCTCAACTGCATGTCGGGTTCAGCCAGGCAGGTGCTCTACATCTGTGTCAGCCCTGTCCTTGCAATGGGTCGACACACACGTGGCTGGCCGCATTCTGCACATCATCATCACCGTCAGGCTTGTCGACATGCGCAGACAGGCATGACAATGGTGTGCCGTAGGGGGGCATGTGATGCAATCGCGCTGCGCACAATAGTGAATGTGCTCGGGGGTGAGGTGCAGCAGTGAGGCTACGTAATACACAGTGATGGCGCTCATTAGCAACACGCAGTACATGTCATACAGGAATCACTAAGTCACACATAACACACACCCATGTACCAGTGAGCCTGCCAACACATCATGCAGTACGTAGTCTTGACTCATGTCTCTCTGCACTGTCACAGGTGACCAAGGATATGCACTCTGGGCTTGGATGATGACACCCCTCCGAGCCCCGAACACACTGCCCCAGAGGCAGTACAATTTGGCCCACAAACGCACCAGGGGCATCATGGAGCGCACATTTGGTGTGTTGAAGTCACGTTTCAGGTGCCTGGACGTCACAGGTGGAAGGCTCCTGTACAGCCCAGGCCTCGTGTGCAAGATGATCATTGCATGTTGTGTGTTGTACAACATATGTGTACGCAGCAGGGCCCCATGGATACGAGTGCCAGATGCACCGGACGATGATGATGGAGATGAGGCAGGTGGACCACACCCCACTGCAGCCGCAGCAGGAATTGCCCGTAGGGACTACATCATTGACAATTACTTCTCTGGTTGACGTCACATTGTGAGGGTCCTTAGCAGTAATGGCACAGTACGTTGACTGACCACAGGCACAGCATGTGCTAATAAATGCATTCCGAAAAACATTCCATGCGTGCATGTCAGTCATCTGTACAGGCACTTCACTCAGACACGTGTGGGTGCGGCATGTTGTGCTGACATTTTAGGAATTTGTTAATGGATGGTGGGTGTGTCACCTCTGTGCAGTGAGGCTGTTTAGGGTGTCACGTATTCGAGCTGCTGGTTCTGTGTGTCACAGTTGTTAGGGTATCCCACTCTTCGGCGTTTCACATGTCCCAATTCATTCCATTTTGGCTGTCATTTGTAGCCTACAAGTGACAAGAGGGCTTCTTTGGGCTCTGATATGTGCCGCCATGATGCAGGGATGCACCCTGTGACTCAAGTCCCGTGACATGGGTGACATGTACGTGGGGGGAGTCACTGCCCCTACATTGGTCCATGCTTTCATTATTGTTTGGTCATGGACATGGCACGTCGGTGTGCAGGGGGTGTTGTTTGTCCCTCTGCAATGTGAGAAGGAGATGGGGTTTCACAGTGTGTTCCATGTTCTTTTACGCATTGGCGCAGGTTACATACTGAATGCATGTCAATGTACATTGTGGCTGTTTGTGGGGAACTGCCTATCTGATTTGGACAATGGTCATTTGTTCTGCATCACAGCTGTGGGGTTGTGCTCGTACGTTGTCATCTCACTGTTTGTTTGGTCTGCTTTTATGGTGCATTTTCCCGCCAGACGAGTGTGAATTGCAGGCCTGTCGCTGGTTTTCGCAGCTTTTTGTATCGCGCCTGGCCTCATCGCAGCTTTTTTTGCGTTCGTGTTTTGCATTTTTGCGGCGTGGCATTGATTTTATCGCGGTCATTTGACGCGTTATCTGGGGACTATCGCATGGTGCCGCCGTGTTGTGAATACTTGGTTATCACGGCGTAAATTTCCCGCGATAGACTGCGATGTTGGAGGTTGCGTTAATTAACTTTTGCGATGGTTATCAACGTTCTTGAGAATATGCCCCATAGGCTATTATAACAAGCATTGGCATAGCCAATACGTCTCGCCTTTGGGACTTTATAAGTTTTCAGCTAGACCTATTGGCTTTGCCAATGTTTTTAAGCTATGTTGTAGAGAATTGTGGCTGCTATGCAGTATGTTGAAAAGCTATAATAAAAAAGTGTAATTAGCATTTTTGTTACTTTATGTATGTATAACCAAGAAGACATTATGTACCACTAAACAACCCTATTAAAAAAACAATTAACCAAAAACATGTCTTCTATTATTTTTGACCTTGAAATGCTGCAACCTCTTCCTGTCTGTTCTAATGCTTGTTATAGGAAGGTAGAGATAGAAGAAAGGCACAGCGAGGGAGAGATAGTGGGGACCGAGATTAGCAGTTTCCCGTGAGACCAAGGCAAATAAGAAGAGAGACAGATGACATTAAGCTATTTAGAAATGAAAAACAGGCAGCAAAGGTGGAAGGTGCACGGGGAGTGAGGCGCTAACTAAATATACATAAAGGGGTGACATGAAGGAAGATGCACAGGCAGATAGGCAGGCAGGGAGGGAGTCATGTATACCTAGAGTGAGAGAAAGCCTGGCAGGCAGGGGAGGGAAGGACAGACAGAGAGGCATGGGTACAAGGTGACAATGTAGACAAATATAGAAGGCAAAGAGCGACTTAGTGAAGAGAATAAGAAAGTGTAGAAAGGAGGTAGAGAGAGGGAAGTGAGGAAAAAGAATGAAAAAGTAAAATAAGGGTAGATGCGAAGAGCAGTGCAGAAATATAGACCTGAGGAAAGCGGGATGAGACAGTATGTAGAGCTCAAGGGAGGGAGCAGGAAGTGCAGCGAGAAGAGAGATGGGCATAGAATAGAGGCAGAAGGTAAGGGGTTACAGGCAGAAGGACAGGAGACCTAAAGAACATGACATTGAGAAAGGAGGGTAGGTGTGAGGAGACAAAAGGACAGGTGAAAGAAACAGAAGTGCAGTGGGAGAAACAACGGTAGGGGGGAAACAGAAGGGATTGGGGAGACAGAAGGTCAGGGGAGTGACAGACTAGTATGAGAGAAGCAAAAGTGCAGGGGCAACAGAAGGGCAGGGTAAAGACAGAAGCACGGGTAAAGACAAAGGCAGGGAGAGAAACAGAAGGGCAAGGGGAGAAACAGAAGGGCGAGGTAGAGACAGAAGCACCGGAAAGACAGAAAGGCAGGGGGAGAAACAGAAGGGCAAGGGGAAAAGCAGAAAGGCAAGTGGAGAGAAAGAAGGGTAGCAGAGAAACAGGAGCCGGGTAAAGACAGAAAGGCTGGGAAGAAACAGATGGGCAAAGAAAGTGACCGATGGGCATGGAGGAGACAGAAGGGTAGGGGGAGAGAAGGTTATAAGAAAAACAGAATGCAAGGGAAAGAGACAGGAGACAGGAGAGGGGAGGGGAGAATTATATGGTCGTTGGAAGAAACAGAAGGAAAGGAGGCGGTACAGAAGAAGGGCAGTAGAAAAGGTTAGTGTATTCCTAGTTTTCCATCAGCATCAGCAAAAGTCTTTACAAAGTGCAAAAGACAAGACCTATTGCCTTTGTCAAGGCTTGTTTTTAAAAACATGATTAAAGGAGTCAACAGACGAAAAATACCCAGTTTTACAAAGTTTATGGCCTTTGGCTGCATAAGATTGAAGCAAGGTTAATAATTTCCAGTTGCAGCTATATTTTTGATAACATCTCCAAAGTATGTAGCAGATGGTGGATTATGTGGCTATTGCAGCAAATCCACATTTACAAATAAAAACTATGACTACGCAAGGCAATGAAGCATTTCCAATGGCCCTGATTACAAAATGATGGCACTTCCAATATTAGAACATAGTTGCAGTTCCGGGTGCCTGAGCAGCCTGCAGTTCTCAGAGTTTGATCTTACTGCAGTTCTCAGAATTTGACCTGTAATCCGAAGCACGAGTTTGCTGCTGCTGCACATACCTGGGGGGTGCCATGGGCGGGTCAGGCAATCGACTCTGACAGCTGCTGCTGCACATAGCTGAACAGTGAGTCAGGCGCTCGTGAGAAACGTGCTCGTGGTAAAGCACCAACCTGGGCGGAGACAACAGCCACGGCCTAAAAGTAAACAAGGCGTGTGTTCAAGGTACAGAAGAAAAACACCGTCCGCGCTTCCCACAAATGAAGGGATAGAGGAGGGCGTGAAGATGGAAGAGACAACAGAAAAACCCAAGGGGCAGAGGAAGGAAGGAAGCAAGGGAAAGAAGAGCACTGAGAAAGATAGAGAGAGAAAGGGGCGGGGCTACAGCGGGAGCAAAAATAGAGAAAGGGCTGGCGCTTTGTGGGTGGGGCCAACAACCAACCCAAAGAACGAAGCTGCTGCTCTGTGAGTGCGCGAGCAAAAAGGAGATGGAGAGGGCGGAGCGAGTGAGTGGCCTGGACGTGTGGGCGAGGAGAGAGAGGGAGGTGAGGTAGGGTGGGGGAGGGTAAGCTCGTGCTTGCGGGAGAGAGGAGCGGCGCGCGCGGCCATGCTATTTGAAAACAAATGGTCGGCGCGCCGCTGCTCGCTCCCGCAAGGTGGATGCCACCACAAGCACGAGTGTGCTTGAAAAGGAGCTGACCAATTTCTAACGGTCATCTCCTAGAGCAGCGCATGCGCGCTGCCTAGGCGAGACCTAAAAAAATGTTTTTCTGTTTGGGAATGCTAACACAAGAGCATGGTGGTATGCTGTCCCTGGCAGGCCACCATTCCTCTGTTTGTAGCCCATCATGGGGTGGTGTCCCAAATTGTGAGCTGCCTAATTAATATTCATTAGGTAGGCCATTCTACGACCTATGTAAATGGTGACTTTGCAGCACGACCTATTAGTACATTGATCACGTTGCAAAATGAAAGTATTTTCACAAAAAATGGATGTACATTTTTTAAATCTCTGTTTAAAGAGAACTCAAGTGTTCCCTCACATGCTACTGCCTTAATTGATTAACAAACACTAACTAGTGGGGAAGTTCCCAAATTATTATTTAAATTACCACAAAGTACCTTGCTCCTCCGTTAAAGTAAACAATGCTTCTATTTCAATTAATATAGGTAATGACATGTAGTCATATCATGCTTTACTATGGCTTATCATGGGTGTTCCTGGATAAGATTTCTTTTAAAATGATGCCGGTCTCTCACTCATATAGTGATGCATGCTCTAACATTGTGTCAGCTCCAGCTGTGGCTAAATGTTTAAAGTAAAATCCTGTTAAGCGTTTTTGATAGTATTGTCACCAATTAACTATTATTTCTGGACACAGGTGAGTAGCACACAGTGTTTCTTACATTAAGGGTCAAGTTTTGTTAAAACTGTGAAGCTTGTATTCTCACCTCCTAACAGCAGGATTATTTTAGCTTCTTATAAACAGGCCACCTGTGCAGGCAAGCTTCAAATCTTTAGACCAACAGGGTGCCTGTTGTTTGGCTTGAAACTGCAAGACATTGTGAATCCGTCCCTCTCTTTTATTATAATTTCAAATATTTATGGAATTCTGTAACTTCTCCGGTGCAGTCAAGGACAACCTCTCAGAGACACCATACACTGTAAGTTGCATACATAATGAATTTCTACATCATTGTCTCGTCTTCGTAAGAAAACATAATAATTGTCTTCAGATCTTTGTCTTGGCTGTATCAATCAATCAATCAGGGTTTTGGAGAACGCAACTACTCACCCGCGAGGGTCTCAAGGCACTAAAAAAGGGAGGATGGTGGAGGTTGTATGTATTTGCTCTCACATCAATGTATTTCAAGAACAAAGTCAGTGGCCCTGAAATGCATTCTATACACACAAGAAAGAGGAGGGAGGGTCCAAGGAAAGTTTATAGGCCTGCAAGGGTTAGTTCCCCAGACAATTACTAATATACACATAAAACCCTTAGGTCTGAATTACCAAACAAACAACAACAAAAAAACAAGGATTATCTCATAATGCTTGTGGGGGAATCCCTTTGTTAGGACGAAAACCCTCACCCACTGTAGGTGGCATGCTTCATCATTGGGATTCTCCTCGTGACGGGAAAACCTAGTCCCGCCACAGGCTACAACCCCCTCACTGAGAGGGAGGAACTCAGGGATGTATTATTCCTAAATGTTAGGATGTACTAAATCCTACAATGAGAAGAAAGAGGTTGAGTAGAGGGCGCAGCGCAAAAAAATATATATAAACAGTGAGGGTAGTGATATTAAAACTAGCTACCAGGTACGAAAAAACCTTATTGGCTCGTTCCTGGGGCCAGGATTATTCAGACCCAAGGGTTTTCTGTGTATATTAATAACCTGAAATGTATTCACCATAATATAGTTTAAATCACTCAAAAAATGAAGAAAAAAAAACACATTCAAAGTTTAGTATCAACCTTTGTGAAAATAAAGTGAATTTAAATAGATGTGCAACTACATCTACCTGTACATTGCTGTGGAGTTGCATTAGACCTAAGACTAGCATGTCTTCTTCACCATTGGTTTTCAGGACCCTGTTCATTTAAAAATGTGTCATCTTTTATGGCATTCATTCGATTGCAAACATCTTAGTACGTCCCTCCCTTATCTGATGGTTCTCATCACTGCTTTCTGCATAAAATTATGCCATGGCCTACATACACTATATATACCTACACCTCAAAGCACTCTTAGGCCGCCGTTGGATGGTTAGCAACTGTTTATAAAAACTCTAAATAATGCAAAAAGTTATAAATTAGGTCTTTGTTATTTGCTAAATTGGTATAGTTGAGGAAAAGTGACTTCATATGGACCAATCTATTCGGATTGGCAAGACTGTCTTTACTGCTTTTAAGTGAAAATTAAAATAATTTAGCCTAGTACATGAGAATGTTTAGACTAAAAGTAAGAATGCTGCTTTATTAGTGCAACATTTAATGCTGTTTGTAGAATGCAATAACATATAACATAAGTAATATTGTTGTTTTAACTAAATAAACCAAGGTTTAAAACCAAGGTTTAGATTTTACGTGAATATTTTGGTACTTTAAGATCTTTTAACTGGGTAATTCACTATGTATGTAGCGAATTTATAAAGCGCAGGAATCACTCCTGAAGGGGTATCTCCATGCTGCCGAAGAGCAAGAATCAGACAGGCACGAGCTACCGTAACTTAGACTTTGAATAATTCCGTCTTCAGGAGTTTCCTGAAGCGAATGAGGCTGGGGCATTTGCGTAAGTCCTCCGGCAAGGTGTTCCAGTATTTTGGAGCCAGATAGGCCACAGTTTTGCCCCCTGATCGGATTTTCCTAAAGCGAGGGACCACAAGCAGCCCCTTGCCTTCCGATCTAAGACGACGATTCGGGCAGTAAACTTTGAACTTGTCCGCGAGATAGCTTGGGCTCGCACCATAAAGAGCTTTATGGGCTAGACAACAAAGCTTAAATTTTATTCTCTGGCGAATAGGGAGCCAGTGGAGAAGTTTAAACAATGGCCCAGGGGAGGTGTGAGGTGGTTTCTTGAGGGCTAGGCGTGCGGCCACATTCTGGACAATCTGCAATCTGCTAAGCCGTGATTTGTTCACGGCTGCCAATAAAGCATTGCAGTAGTCCCGGCGACCAATGATCAAAGCCTGAATTAAGGTTCTGCGTCAGAAAGGGGCAGCCATAGGAACACTCTACGCAGAAGACTCAACGTATGGTAACAGGTCCCTACAGTGGCCAAGATTTGGTCTTTCATAGATAACTGTGCATCCAGCCGGACCCCTAGATTTTTTGCCACAGAGGTTGGAGAGGGAGCAGGGCCCAGCACTGTCGGCCACCGCTCTGGGGACCAGGTGGTTTGTGCAGTGCCAAACAGCAAGATTTCTGTTTTTGTCGCATTTATCTGTAAGAAAGGTTCCATCATCCATTCTGATATGGCTAACATGCCCTTAGCAAAGCGCTGATCAACTGACTCCATGTCTTTATCAAATGACAGGAGTAGTTGCGTATCATCCGCAAAGGAGAACGGCGTAAAGCCGTACTCCCGGATGACTTTAGCAAGGGGGCCACATAGATGTTAAACAGAGTCGGGCTCAAACAGGAGCCCTGTGGCACCCCCATAGTGAGCTTCATGGTTTGGGATCGAAAAGGGCCCAGGTTGATGGTCTGAGAGCATTGGTCTTAAAAGCTTACAAACCAGTCAAGAGCTTGTCCCTGCAGACCAGCCTCTCTCAGTCGCAATAACAGTTTCTGATGAGAGACCGTGTCAAAGGCTGCTGTCAGATCCAACAAGACCAACAGCACTGCTTTATTGTCATCCAAGGCCAATTTGATATAATCGGTGACCCCGATGAGAGTTGTTTTTGTGGAGTAGTTGGATCTGAACCCAGACTGCGAGGGATCAAGGATGCCGTTGCGATCGAGGTAGTTCATTAATTGGGTGACTCTCCGCCATCTTGCTCAAGAGCGGAAGGAGCGAGATGGGACGGTAATTGGAGAGTACTTCGGCCGGCACCTGATCTTTCTTCTTAATAGGTAGCACTTGGGCGGCCTTCCAGTCAAGAGGCAAACTACCCTCACAATGGATTGTTACATTAGTACACCATCTCCAAGCACATCCCTATATAAGCACCAGGAACCCTATCCACGACAAGCTAGATCGCTGAAAAACAGAAAAGAAGAAGATGCAGCAAAATTACCTGTATTTGCTAAGAGAACTCAAAGTACTCATCGCACACCTAAAATACTCCAGCATCTGAACTGTATATACACATATAAAGGGACAGCTGTAGAACCTAATTCGCACTAACGAACAAACTATTACTGACAATACAATTAAGAAAAATACTGTCAAAACACACAAAATAGCATTCTATGAAAATATATTTTGTGAAGAGCAAAGGGAAAAAGCTAAAATATAATGCAAATATTCTTAGCCAACACCATAGAGTACACATCAAATAGAGAAGCAAGACTAGTGATTAGAGACACTGAACATTCCACCATCATATAGCTTGATAACAAGAACCTGAAAATATGGCCCATACCATCAATCCCACACATTCCCTTTTCAAAATCGGACAGAATGGACTACCCTGAGGCAGAGAACTGTAGAGAGGAACTCAAGCTTATAAAAATGCACGTTGATCTGGCTAGAAAAACATGTCATCAGGAGGAGAGCTCACATGAAAGACAAGTCATAAACTCAGAGTCTACATGGAATATGAATACATTTAGAGATTCACACTCAACAAGGACAACATCTGTGACCTCTTAACTTCATCACACCCAAGAACAAAAGCTTTGTGCCATGCCATCAGTGACCAAAATGCTAAATGCTCTTTAGCACAATGTCCAACTGAGGGTTACTTTACCAAAGGCACAAAGGCATTTAACAACCATCTGTATGCAAGGCTGTATTAAATGTCACATATGCACTTGTTATATCCCCAAGTTAGGCCCATGTAGTGAAGCAGCTTATTTCTTACATTGTCCTCACAAATAACATTTTCAGCTGTGACCTTTTGCACATATTTGCCTGCATGACAATGTTGGATTAGTTTCTCTTAAACTCAGCTTGTTTGCACAACTACCTTCGCACAACATTATCACAATGCCCTGAACATCATGTACAAGGTCTCGTTTCACACTACGTACAAATGCCATCACTATCTTCATCCATGGGACGAAAGGGCTATCTACATATCGATAACATCGCTAATCTATACGCACATCGCAAGGCTGCTTTCTAGTAAAACCGATGATCATCCCGATAGATTAGTAGAGGAGGCACTTCCACTTACACAGAGGGTCCGTGCATGCTGAGAAATCACCATGTATTGTTCTGACATCTCATAAGGGGTGTCCGGTTTGTGACCAAGACAGGATCCTTCATTCTCTCCCGCCAGGTAATGGGGTTGGATAATCCCTTGTGGGGCTTCTTGGCTCTACACCTACACACACTCTAGGTACACTTAGAGTAGGATTCACATAGTAGGAGTACGCTCGATTACTTCCTTCTTTTATATGCCTGCATATATACATTGTTTTAGCACCATGGTGGAACTATATCTACTATTCACGCTTTTGGTGCTTATAATCACTTTTATCTGCATCTGTCTATTAATCATTGCAGCACATGTATTCTATACGAGAATAACGTTGGTTCAATAAATATATTGAAAACGTCCCACTGTGTATCCTCTGTATACTCCTCAGAGAATAATTGAGCACAAGTGACTGAGCGAAAGCTTCTGTACTGTTTCCACGATCCCTGAGGGGACAGGGTTGTCATGTTCAGTGGTTGCCAGAAACCATTCGCTCCCTGGTAGGTTAGGGGGGCTTACGGTGACACTGTGAACTAGCTCGTCTATAGGCCAACGTATCCTGCGGTGTTGTCCGGAATCAGTCCTGACACCAAGCCCCTAGTTTATGTTGTCCAAACAATGTGCAGGTCCTACAGATTAGTAGGAACTACACGACATGGCACCGCCAACATTGGTTAGGCTCTTATTTAACGGTCAAATCTGAGTAGTTCAGTTGTGCTTTCTCAGAAACCTCTACTCACATTTTAGTCGGAAACATCCGTAGTGGGAAGAGATATAAATCTGCCTCAGCTGAGTAGGTATACCCTATGTATTGGCTGTAGGTTAATCAAGCTTGGAGGATTAGAAGTTCCTGCATAGTGCATAACTAATATCCATAGAATTTATTTCAGTTAAATAAACTTTTCTCTCCGCATAATGTCCATAAACGGAGAAACAGGTTAGGAAGTTGAAGAGCAGGTAGCAGCTCTAAATATTTCAGAAAATTGCAGACAGGCAGTTACCATGAAATTATTACAATATGGTCTCCTGGCAACGGGTGGTCACCTACGTAGTTGAGGCATATGAAGCATTCAGAACAGAGGTATTCTATTCTTGGGTTAAATTCCCGCCTGCAGATGCTCACACATGTTTTTTTCATGAATACATTGAAGTTGAACCACCTGATGAATATTTTCCATATGTGGACTTAGAAGTCCCATTAACTTACCAAGAACACATTAATTGGTTTAAAGGCGCCCTACCCCATACCACAGAACACGTGAGACTCAGTCCGCTCAACAGAGAAGGAGCGACCTGACTTGTCTTAGCTTCATTACACAATACATAATGAGAACATTAACAGTTCAACCAGCAATGGCTGCTCAGGCTACACAACCACACATGGTTTCTACAGGTATTAGCCCACAAACACTAAATGCCATAAAGGGAAAGATTCCCATCAGCGGGAGCAAATCCAATTCTGGATAGAACAGAAAAAAGCACAGCTTGAAGCAGTTTTTCCCCATTCGGGCCCGCAGGAAAAACACAGAATACTGGCAATTTGCTTGCCAATGGGGATGGCTCCCCTGATAGAAGATTGTGTCTCTTGGGGTACAATCTACACTGCCGTATATACCAGAACACATGGTACCCCTTTAATAGCAGTCATACCAGATGTACTAAAACAGATTAGAATGAGTATGGGGTAGAGCCTGCCTTAGGTACGGGGATGAAACTGATGGGCAATTTTGCCCAGGTATCAGTCATTATGTTGAGTAACATAGAAGGGGAGGCAGCAGTGGTGGCTATACGCCAATGCCTGAGGGAATTCACTCCTGCACAGCAAGCGAGCCTAAGATTATCGAGGCTACATATGCTTTACTTGGTAGAGACAAATGGGAGCCAGGCCTGGGAAACCAATAGTTAAGAGCAATTCTGAAAAGGATAACTCTAAGCAAGCACCCGATTCTTCAAAAAAGAAATGGGATAATAAAAAAAATAAACAAAACAAAGCACAGTCACGGGGTGGGTCTCCTTGACAGGAGCACACTGAGAGAAAATACAATTTGAGAAACCGTGACAATATTAGAAAGTCTGACAGGTATCAGGATACTGATACATGTTCCTCTCGTTCCTTTCAGGAGTCATCTGAAAAACGTTCGGCGAGAGACGGACAGACAGAACACAGAACGGAAGAGTGAGTCAAGCCAAAAAGGGAGACACATCGCACTTCGGACTACATCATTAAACAGGAAGACAAACAAAAGACTTCTAAACCTCAATTTAAAAAGAAGAAGGTAGCAGGGATCACAATTAGAGATGCTCAAGCTACTGAGGACCCTGCTTCTGAATGGGGAATGGCAAAAGCTCGCCAGAACCTGATGGATTATCTGGGGGTTGTAGCGCTGAATGAGCATATAACGGTGAAACACCTAATACAAGGGTAAGTGTCCCACATCGTTTATACAAAATAACGCTCCAAATGGAGGGGGAAATACCCAGGCAAGTAAAGGGTCTCTTTTGGGATAACCTGACATATGGTTACGATATTTGTTTGGCCGAAAAGGATTGGCTACCTGCATTCGTAGTGGATTGCCCAATGGGGGAAGAAGTTATTTTACCTGCTTTCTCTGACCTTGTACCAGAATCAGTTAAAAATTAATGCACGCAAGAGTGGGTGTTAGCGTTAGCTTCTGCACTTTACCGCAATAATGTTGGGTGGGATGATGAGTCACCTCATCACGAAATCCCATTAAAATCAATTCCTCAACCACAGAGGCAATACCCGATTAAACATGGCAAAGAAACAAGTCAGGGAGATCTTAGATCAACTTGAATATCAGTGTGTGATTGAGAATTGCACCTCACCTATGAACAATACCTTGTTTTCCGTGATGAAACCTGATAATTCATATCGTCTGGTCTTAAATTATAGACATTTAAACGCATCCACGTGTACATTCGCAGTACAAAATGCACATAGTGCTGCACTAATGAATAACATTGTGCGGAAAAAATAAAAAATAACACTAGACATCTCAAATGGATTCTTCTGCCAAAATATAGAGCCTAGGGGCAGATATTTGACAGCATTCTTGGTGCTAGGCTCATAACGACAATTTTGTCGATTACCACAGGGGTATAGGAACATCCCCAGACTGTTTTCAGCCAGGGTAACAGAGTTAAAATTTTGATGAGGAGGCATTGCCCTATGTGGATGACATCTATCTGATGGACAATGAATTAATGGAACACTTGTCTATGGTGAACAACACAATTCTTGGGTTCGCCCACCTAGGTTACAAATGTAATTTTAAAAAAATCAAAAGTTTCCCACCTCGGTGTCCCATTTTTACGGTAAGATTTGTCAAGTGAGGGCAAAAGCCTGGCAACACAATTTTTAGAAAAATGTGCACTGCTCCAACCTACAGCAACTCTGAAAAGACTACAATGCATTTTAGGTTTGTTGAATTTTGGCAGGACATACATTTGGGATTACGCAGAAAGGGTGAAACCATTCTGTGACTTAATTAGGCCTGATTTTTCAGTACATCATTGAACACAGAAACATACAGATATTCTGCTTTAAGTACAAGCTGACATGATAGCGTCCAAACATTTACATATATGTATTAACACAACAAACCTGGTGATCTGCGTAGTCACTGGACCAACCGGCTACACTGACATAATTTTTAATGAAGACAATACAGTTTCTATTCCATACAAATCACATTTGTATACGAATGCTGAAATGCGTTTTGCACCAACTGAGAAGATAATCATAGCGGTACTGACTACTGTAGTGAGAGAGAGAGCACTAGCACAGGGGAAACGCATATTTGTCGTGACCCCGGTACCGACCATTGAGGCCGTTACAAAGGCAAGCATCCCGAATGCTAAAACATTACATCCACAATGGATTCAATGGGCTAACTCTCACTGCATCAGATGTAGATTACAAATTTGACTCTACAATACAAACACAAGCATTCTTGCAGTACGAACAAGAATATCCTCTGCCGAATGAAATAATGCCTCTAGATCGATATGAATGTATCATTTATACAGATGGATCTGCCCAGCTGGCCGTAGTAATGAAACAACAATTTTCCGCGGCATGTGCAATTGTAAAAGGGTGCATGCAGGATGGAAAGTTCCATCCTGGAAAAACTCACACTCAATCCCTAGGTGATTGTATGGCGCTGCTAGTGGAACTGAAAGCTCTGATACTGCCACTACAAAATACCGATCGCGAATTCCCCACACTGATTGTGTGTGATTCATTTAAATGTGTCCAGTCCTATAACGTATATTTACATTATTGGGGCCAGAATGGATTTAGGAATTCCAAAGGTTGCACAGTAAAGCACAAGATGCTTTGGGAACAGGTGGCAAAGCTGAAAGAAGGCCTGTCACGGACTCATGTTATTCATACATTGATTCATTAACGTGTTGTCCTTCACGCTGAAGGGAATTTAATGGCAGATGAAGCCGCCAAGGCAACAGTACGTACTGCTGCCATTGCTGCAATAACTTTCTCCAGCACCGGAATAGACGGAACAACTGTGTTGGGGATTGATTAATACCAAACACTTATCGCAGATTGGGATTGATATTAGCTGCACATGAGGGCATGGGTTCTGCTCACGCAGGGATTGCTGCTACAGTTTCACTACTAAAGCAGCGCTATTGGTGGCCAGGTTTACTAAGCAGACCAAGGACTTTGTCCTCAAATACGTCATATGCCAGCAGATGAAGGGCTCCACCATAGCACGTCCACCACAAACACCTTTATTGATCTCAGAAAAACCACTCACCTGTGTATATTTGGATCACTGTGGCTCCTTACACTCAGACGGGGCTTACAAGTACATCTTGGTGGCAGTAGATTCATGCTCCAGATTCCTGTGGGTTTGGCCCCTGCGCTCGTCTGATGCTCGAACTGTTATTAAGGATTTGCGAGTCTTTATTGGCACATACGCAATTGGCACACTACATTCCGACCAGGGTCCGGCGTTTAGCTCTTGGCTTACAAAGAAGCCATGGGAAGTTTTGGTGTGGCCTTGCGGTACTCCTCAAAGACACACTAGCCCTAGTTATTAACTGGGGATGGGAACTAGAGGCACAGGGCCTAGGGACTAGCCAGCCTCCAATACGACATGTAAACACAAATGGAGCTGTCCCTAGTTGAAAATCCTACAGGATTTTTAAAGATGCATATCTAGTGGGGGCATCTCACAAAAAGTGAAGGATTGGCCTCACACACCACCTGGTGTCATGCTTCATCACAGGCCGTCCTCGCCCTCTAAAAACTTCATTTGATGGAGGGCGGGCATACACCTGGAGACAGGGATGCACTTCTAAACTAAGTGGTGGCCCGTGATTTAGTGAAAAGTGATCTAAAAACCATTACAGTTGTCAAAAACTAATTTAATTCAAGAGGCAACAGCATGGTATTAAAAAAAGTGAGTGGTGATTTGGGAACTAATTATCCCCTCACCGTGCAAGATGTGGTCAACATGTTTCTGCTCTAAGGTCCCCAAAGGGTACATAGCATTCGTCAGGACCAAAGTGTTTTTTAAGAGCTCTCTCTTAGTACACACGTTGTATAAAAGATCAACCACTATAAGAGTGGGGGTTTATGTGAGTATCAATTTCCCCGCCAGTCTATTACTCACAAGAGGTACCTGTAGGAAAATAGAAAAGGGAAACAAATGCATACCAAATATGAAAGTTTCCTGTTGTAGTGTTATATAACATACATCACCACATTTAAAAGCACGCGTGGTGGTTTCTAAGTGAAACACGTGTCATTCATGCGTGTTTAACACTTAAACAGGAGAGAAAACATGATTCTCACCGCTTACCCTAGGTCACTATCCTAAATGCGCCATGGAAGATCGAGGGTGGAAGAGCCTACTGTGACATTCTGAAAAGAGAGACATAGAATCGCGGCCCAGTGATGATAAATCAGGTCCATGGTAGGGAGTAAAAAGCATACACATTGATGCTTATTTAACCCCTTCGACGCTCATGATGGAGCAGTTCCGTCATGCGCGTCGGTTGGGCTGTGCGGATGACGGAACCGTTCCGTCACGGTCCCGTAGATTAACGTTAACCCCCCGCACAGCGCGAAAATCGGCGCCGCGCTGAAGGGGTTAAAAAGGTGCATCCTTGTGGGAGAAAAATGCACCAGAGCACTTCAATATGCTCCTCCATCCATCCAAAACACACACACATACTCTTACTGTCATTTTCAGCGCCTCCAGCTGTGTCTCCTACGGTATGTCCGCTTCGCCTCCCGCCGGTGGGTAATGGTGGGAAAGGGCGGTCTTTTATACTGTCATTGTAAGTGTAATTGTTTGTTAATTGAGAAGTAAATGGGTAGCACCTGGATAAGGTCCGGTGTCTGACTCCGATTATGCCTGGTTGCCTGGTTAAGGGCGTTGCCTCAAAAGCCACAGTCACCCTATTGGTTGAGCGTCTACGGTCCAACAGGTGGGGGGAGCGAGAGAGTACAAGTGCGTCTGCAGCCCTCCTCCCCAGTTCTGTATGAACGCGTAACAGCGGTGTATCGCATGCGTCCTGAGCCTATGGTACTAGGGCGCATGCGTTTAGCGGCAATGTTTACTCCCGCATGCGCTTGCGCAGTCATATACGCTAGCAATGGCTCTATCATCAAGTTGTCTCCTATTCTCGAGCATACTGGTGATTGATGATTAATCCAATCCTTCTAAGGGTGAAAATATCAGGATTTACAATAAAAGACTTTATACTCATTAAAAACAAGACCGTCTCTAAGGAGGTACTCACGTTTAGGATAAATACACGATCATAGTGTCCCACAAGCTGTTGGTGGGTTCTGCTTCCTGCGTTTTTATAAGCGGGGTATTAATCAATGTATGACACATATATTTGGCGCAAATGTTGGGTATGCCCAGGGTGAAAAATTAATCTGGGGGTGCAGTGTGTGGTTGGTATTAATAGAATTAGACTCAAGGATTAATGTAAGAACCCCATGTCCTAGCTGTATGTGTGAACACGAGTGTCCGATGTAACAGGGTCACCGTGTCATTTGTAACCATGGAATTTCATCGTTAAGGCCTACGTCCCATGTACGCAGCCTATACACCCAGCGTTGTTCCCTGACATGCAGATTATTACTGATGTCTGTTTTTGTTTCCTCATAACCTCCAGTACCACCCAACGTAGATCTGATTCAGTGTGGTTAAGATCTAAGAAGTGTTTTGTCAACCTGGTATTGGATTTTTACAACGGATTGTACTGCGGTGTTCGTTAATCCGCACTTTTACTTTCCTCGTTGTCATCCCAATGTACTTCAGGTTGCATGGGCAGTTCAAGAGGTAGATCACATTCTCAGTGTTACAGTTACTGAAATTCTTCAATTTCCATGGATTGTTTGTGCCGATATCCACTTCCTTCGTGGTGGTGGTCAGAGGGCAGCACACACAGTTACCGCATGAGTAATGGCCTGTAGGTTTTGGTTGGCTCCAAAGGGTGTTCTGACCACTGGTATCCTACTGTATGACTTTTGAGTGTACCAGATCGTCCCTGAGGTTCCTACTTCTCTTGAAGGCAAAAAGGGGAGGTTCCCACTGTTGTTGTCCACTGTTCAGGATTGCCCATTTCTTCTTTATTATGTTTTGGACTTTGTTTGATGCTGGGGTGTACGTAGTCACGCACACCATGCGCTCAGACTTTCCTTTCGGCGTAGTGTCCAGCAATGCTTCCCAATTGCTATTCCTTGCCCGTTTTTTGGCTTTCCTGATCATTTGTTTTGGGTAATGTCTCGCCAGAAGTTTGATCTCCAATTGTTCTGCCTGCTCTTGGAATGTTTCTAACTCAGAACAATTTCTCCGTATCCTGAGGAATTGTCCTATTGGCAGATTTTGACGTAGTGCTCTCGGATGGTAACTCTCGTACAGTAATAAGCTGTTCCTGTCCGTTGGTTTTATATGAACTTTCGTGGAGATGCCTCAGTCGTGAGGGTGATATCCAAATCGAGGAATATAGCGTGATTCTTCTCGATAGTATGGGTGAAGTTGAGATGATTGTCTCTACTATTAACCCACTCCACAAAAGTAGTGGCATCCTCTGGTGTACCGTGCCATACGATGAAAATATCATCTATGTATCGCTTCCACGTTTTCATCTGGTGGGTGGATGGGTTGTTAGCATTGAAGATGTAATCTTCCTCGAATTGGTGGACATACAGGCATGCCATACTGGGCGCGAAGGTGCTGCCCATAGACGTGCCCTTGATCTGATGGTATAGGGTGTCCTCGAACTCGAAAAAGTTTTCGGTAAGGGCCAGCTCCGCCAATTCCATAATAAAGTGTGTAGGTGTTATGTAGATCCACTCTTGGTTCAGGAGGATTTGTTCTACCACATCCAGGGTGCGTCTTTGGGGAATACTCGTGTAAAGTGCTTCGATATCCATGGTTATGAATAAGTCCTCTTCAATGTTGACTTCCAAATCCCTCAGGTGGCATAAGACGTCCTTCGTGTCCTTCAGGTACGACGGAGACTTCTGCACGATGGGTCTCAAGAACCAGTCGCAAAATTGCGACAAAGGTTCTAGTGCTGAGCCGATGCCAGACACTATGGGCCTTCGTGGGGGTGGCATCCTGTTTTTGTGGATTTTGGGCAGAGTATAGAACCTAGGTGTTCTTGGTTCAGTATTAATGAGGAAATCTGCCTCATGTTTCGTGATCCAGTCGCAGGTCATACCCTCGCTGACCAGGCTTTTAATTTTGTTCATAATCCGAGTTGTGGGGTCACTCCGATGTATCTCATAGCTTGTTGTGTCCGAAAGAAGGCGTAAACATTCCTCTCTGTACATAGTATAGCTCATTAGAACTATAGCCCCGCCTTTGTCCGCTGATTTTATTACCAACTCGCGATTGTTTTTGAGTTGCTGGAGCGCTATTCTCTCTCCCTTAGTCAAGTTCGGAACCCCTTGATGTTGTTAAAGTCAATTTCTTCAACCTCTTTGAGAACTGCCTGTTCAAATGCCAGCACGTTGCATGAGATGTTTTGGGTTGGTGGAGTGAACGTGGACTTTTTCCGTAGGCCTGTATTGGACTTTTCATTATCATTTCCTTGTGATTCACCAAAGTAATCCCTCAGCTTGATTTTCCTAAAAAACTGTGCCAATTCGGTGTTAAGGAAAAAAGGGTCATTGTTCGGTGTTGGGACAAAACCCAGGCCCTTTGCGAGCACGGCTTCTTCATCTTTACTGATTGTCTAGTCACTTAGGTTCACGATATTTGTTATTCCTTGTTCGCCACCGGGGCTCTGCCCCTCCCCCTGCTCCGCGTGACTGCTCCTCCGCTGGTTGTCGGTTCGTCCTCCCATTGTACTCTGGGGGTTCTTCTTGATTTTTGTCTGCCTCTTCCCCTTCCTCGGCCCTGGGATAAAAAAGGCTGCGGGCCTTGTTGAAAACCAAACCCGGGTGGGTAGTATGGTTGTGGCCAGAATCCAAAGGGGTGCATAGGTGGAGTAAACATCGTTTGATGGGGGTTCTGGTGTCTTCTAACATGTTGTCCTCCAGTGCTCTCATCACTGCTGCTGTCACTCCTCTCCTCACCCGAACTGAAGATCCAGTTCTGGGGAGTAGGTCTGAAGCATTGTTGGCGCCTTTGGGCCTGTTGTTGTGGAGGTTTCTCATAGTGTTCGTCGGTAGTGTAAGGGTATACTGTTTCCCGACTAAACTTTTGTACATCCTTCTGTAATTTGGTGATTTTAGATTGTGTAAGGTATTCTCTATATGCTGAATGGTCATTGTTTATTTCTTCTAGTTTCTTCTTATAAACAGTAATATGGACTGTAGTTTTCAACTTGCTCTCACTCTGTTGTATTTCGACCATTAAAGCATCCGCTATTTGTCTAGCCGTATTGACGATTAACACCAACCAATCCTTGGTACACTTCCAGGCGATGCTTGACCAATTGATCCTGAACTCTTTATTGTTCAGGAATAACCTGGGCTCGTTGTTAACCACGAGTCCTCGTGGTGCTGCGTTCTTTCTTAGGTACTCCGTGATAAAGGCACCATGTAGTGCCGTCCGGATCTGTTCTTTCTTTTTTACTGAGAGTGCTTCCCACTCATCAGAGTTCTTCACGGTTTCTGCTACTACTGCTTCACCTAGGAGCGATGGGGTTCTCAATATCTCCGCATATGTGTCCTCATCGAATGTCAGTTCGGTATCCATTCTAAGTGCTAGGGTTTTTCGGTGTGAGTGTAATCAGTTTATGACACTCTGCAGTTTTCAATTATTCCTACGGGGCGGGTATAAAAATGACCGGTCCTCCAGTCATATATGACAGAAAATTGCCCTAAGGGTGTTCCCACAGCTAACGCTGTACGAAAAGTCAAAGACACACTAGCCCTAGTTATTAACTGGGGATGGGAACTAGAGGCACAGGGCCTAGGGACTAGCCAGCCTCCAATACGACATGTAAACACAAATGGAGCTGTCCCTAGTTGAAAATCCTACAGGATTTTTAAAGATGCATATCTAGTGGGGGCATCTCACAAAAAGTGAGGGACTGGCCTCACACCCCACCTGGTGTCATGCTTCATCATAGGCCGTCCTCGCCCTCTAAAAACTTTGTTTGATGGAGGGCGGGCATACACCTGGAGACAGGGATGCACTTCTAAACTAAGTGGTGGCCCGTGATTTAGTGAAAAGTGATCTAAAAACCATTACAGTTGTCAAAAACTAATTTAATTCAAGAGGCAACAGCATGGTATTAAAAAAGTGAGTGGTGATTTGGGAACTAATTATCCCCTCACCGTGCAAGATGTGGTCAACATGTTTCTGCTCTAAGGTCCCCAAAGGGTACATAGCATTCGTCAGGACCAAAGTGTTTTTAAGGGCTCTGTCTTAGTACACACGTTGTATAAAAGATCAACCACTATAAGAGTGGGGGTTTATGTGAGTATCAATTTCCCCGCCAGTCTAGTACTCACAAGAGGTACCTGTAGGAAAATAGAAAAGGGAAACAAATGCATACCAAATATGAAAGTTTCCTGTTGTAGTGTTATATAACATACATCACCACATTTAAAAGCGCGCGTGGTGGTTTCTAAGTGAAACACGTATCATTCATGCGTGTTTAACACTTAAACAGGAGAGAAAACATGATTCTCACCGCTTACCCTAGGTCACTATCCTACTTGCGCCATGGAGGGTCGAGGGTGGAAGAGCCTACTGTGACATTCTGAAAAGAGAGACATAGAATCGCGGCCCAGTGATGATAAATCAAGTCCATGGTAGGGAGTAAAAAGCATACACATTGATGCTTATTTAAAAAGGTGCATCCTTGTGGGAGAAAAATGCAACGGAGCACTTCAATATGCTCCTCCATCCATCCAAAACACACACACATACTCTTACTGTCATTTTCAGCGCCTCCAGCTGTGTCTCCTACGGTATGTCCGCTTCGCCTCCCCGCCGGTGGGTAATGGTGGGAAAGGGCGGTCTTTTATACTGTCATTGTAAGTGTAATTGTTTGTTAATTGAGAAGTAAATGGGTAGCACCTGGATAAGGTCCGGTGTCTGACTCCGATTATGCCTGGTTGCCTGGTTAAGGGCGTTGCCTCAAAAGGCACAGTCACCCTATTGGTTGAGCGTCTATGGTCCAACAGGTGGGGGGAGCGAGAGAGTACAAGTGCGTCTGCAGCCCTCCTCCCCAGTTCTGTATGAACGCGTAACAGCGGTGTTGCGCATGCGTCCTGAGCCTATGGTACTAGGGCGCATGCGTTTAGCGGCAATGTTTACTCCTGCATGCGCTTGCGCAGTCATATACGCTAGCAATGGCTCTATCATCAAGTTGTCTCCTATTCTCGAGCATACTGGTGATTGATGATTAACCCAATCCTTCTAAGGGTGAAAATATCAGGATTTACAATAAAAGACTTTATACTCATTAAAAACAAGAACGTCTCTAAGGTGGTACTCGCGTTCAGGGCAATTACAGAATCATTAGTGCCCCCTAAGGTATTGGTGGTTTCTCCTTCCTGCGATTTTATAAGCGGGGTATTATTTTATATATGACATATATGTTTAGGCGCATAAATTGAGTATGCCCAAGATAAAAAATGGGGTGCAGTTTGTGGTTGTTGTTAGTGAGTTGTGCTCATGGATGTGACTTAATATAAGGACCCCATGTCCTAGCTGTATGTGTGAACACGAGTGCCTGATGTTACCTATTTTTTCATGACGGTTTTCTACCAGGTCACGTGCACAGTTGTAGCCATGGGATTTCATCGTTAAGGCCTATGTCCCATCTGTGCAGCCGGTACACCCAGCGTTGTTCCCTGACATGCAGATTATTACTGATGTCTGTTTGTTGTTTCCTCATCACCTCCAGTACCACCCAACGTAGATCTGATTCAGTGTGGTTAAGATCTAAGAAGTGAACCAGAGTGGATCTACATAACACCTACACTGCGGGTGCGCCTCGCTACGCCACCTCTAGGGTGGCGTAGCTTTCAGACGCATCTCCAGAGTTACGATTTCTCGTAATTCTGGAGATGTGTCTTGTTCCATGAGTGTTGCATGGGAGCACCCACAGCAACACCCATGGAATGCCCCTTCACCGCAAAGTGCTGCGTGTGAAGGGGCCGCATTTACGAAGGAGAGGAAAAGTCACGCAGGGTGGCTTTTCCTCTCCTTGTAAATATGGAGCAAGTCTCCTGCGCCACCAGTACGTCACGAAAAGTGACGTACTGGTGGCGCAGGGCACTCGTAAATCTGCCCCCATCTATGTAGGGCCTTGCACCACCGGTACCTCACTTTTGTGAATGTCCAAAGTGAAGACCTGTGGGTGCAAGGACTACATAAGATACATGCACAAGGTCATGCATATGCCTACATGCGTAACGTCGGTAATAAGGTGCAACGTGGTGCTACATCTTGCCTGTTCGTCCTTGAGGTGTTCCAGTGTGTTTGGGCAGGTTGCGATCAATGGATGGAGGATGTGTGCAGCGGGGTCATTGCATGTAAGCGGAGGCGGAGTGCTGTGGCCAAGGGACTCCATGATAACTGATTAGATGTCCAGGATCCCTTTGTGATGTGGATCAATGATGGTGGTGGTGTCTGTTGGGCATGGTGAATATGTGACATTTACAATTATGGTTGGTTCAGGTGAACATGGTGGTGTGGCTGTAGTTGAATCTGTCTACTGTGGAGGAGATGTGCCTGTCTGTGTCTCCTGCAATGTGGCTTGGTGTTACCAATAGCTGCCTCAGTTAGATGTCAGAAATTTTTCCCCAGGAGGCGATGGTGTCCTGCTCACTGGGGTAGTTCAGGTGGAACTAGATTTCCCGAAGTAGGAATGTCGTTGGGGTGTGTGAGCCTGGTGTGCAATGGTGGCTACACTGGCATTGGTGAATGTGTGTTCATGGCCTGGGGGCCTGCAAATGAAGGTGCCTAAATTTGATGTTGTCCTGCCTGGTTCGGCTATTTTAACCTGTGTTGTACCATGGTCACTGCAGGGTCATTTAAGTGCATGTTTAGTTGGAGTGTACTCCCTTCCCATAGGAGATGGCAATGCCTCCTCCTTGATGGACGTGGTGGGCCTTGTGGGCAATTAAGTAGCCGTCACTGATGGTGATGGTGATTACTGGTCCATAACGAAGGTTGGTGCATCTGTTTGTGAAGTATGTGACATATGAAGATTTAACAGCAAGGTGGTGCAACATTTCTGTAGTGTGCATGTGTAGTGCCTGCATGTTGTGGAGGATGGAGTTGAGCTGGTTGTGTGTAGTGTTGTTTTGCTGGGTGGCACAAGGCACAGGTGTCCTGATGTGTAAGAATGTCTGTCCTGAGATTAGACTTGCGCAGGGTGCAAGATATAGCATACAGACCGGCCAAATGGCAGTTGTGGTTGCGGACAGGGTGGATGTCGAGGGAGGGTGTTTGTGTTGCAGCGGAGGAGTGTAGAAGAGGAATGGTCCTAGCTGGTGAGTGTGGTCCTGGGGCAAATGGCCGCATACGGTCTCATCCATGGCCTTCCTCTGTCATGGTAGATGTACATTACAACACTGTCATCACATTTGAATGTCAATTCCAAGTAACGTCAGGCACGCAGTTGCCTTCACATTGCATGTCATATCAACGCATTGTGATGCAACTAATGGAGTTCCATCAGTTCAAGCTTAGGTAATGTGTCCTGGTGTGACATAGCAAAGTAAGGGAGTTTCTTTGGGATCAAATGTGAAATATTGGCTGTCAAGTGGAGAAATAATGGACAATAGTCTCTCTTTTTTGTTTGGTCTAAACCGAAACAGGATTTCTTGTGGGGTCAAAAAATCAAAATCGTGTGTCTTCTGGCGTCAAATATTGCAATTTGGGTGTCTTTTTGGGTCAAATCATGAAAATAGGGTGTGTTTTGGGGGCAACATATGAAAATAGGGTGTCTTTTGGGGTCAAAATATGAAAATAGGGTGTATGTTGGGGGCAAATCATGAAAATAGGGTGGCATATGGGGGCAATCCATGAAAATATGGTGTCTCTTGGGGTCAAATCATGAAAATAGGGTGTAGTTTTCACCAATTGTGATAACTAGTGTTGTCTGGGGGTCTGAGATGAATATCAGGTATCTGGGGATGTTATGTGTTACAAGTGTTCCTTTTAGGGTTGCACTCACTGTAGTGGGTACTGAAATCCACAATGCTATCCTATCCAGCTCACACTACACTGTTGTGATCTGATACCTATTGGTATGCATTGTATTGGAATGCAATGTAATGGTATGCCTTGCAACAAAAGAGAACTAATGTTAGTTTAATACTGGTCTGCCTGTTGCGCATGGCTGCACAGCATCTGGCATTGAAAAATGAAGTGGGGGCACTGGACAGCTGGGTGGAAGTAAAATTCAGACAAAAACATTGGAGGGGCATGGATGTGGGGGTGGTTGTTAGTGGGTGTTTGCCATCACATTACAAACGGAAATGTGCAGCAAGGCCTGGTCATGTGTAATCTGTGCACCTGCGCCTCCAAGTCAGCTTCAAGGGACAGGAAGCAGCCAGGCTTCCTCACCTAAGTCAATCACAGGGCTGCAATGTGGTGTTGTCATAGCTCATGCGCGCAGGGATAGTGCGTTCTGACAGAGGCTTGTTAGGTGGACATGTACTTCATGCACGCTGTAATGCTGGCCGCATTGTGAACAGGGAAGTGCACATGACTGAATGGGCCTAACTGAGAGGACAAATGAACAGACATTCTGCACTTTAGTAGGCATACCACTGAGTCCTGGTCCTAATTCTGAGTAGAGCAGCCCTAATCACCCTCACACCCAGAAAGGAAACATAGCATCAGTACGTAGATAAATGACCATCATGGTATTTGTTTTCAACGTCTAGCACTGCTCAAAATCATGGGCCTAATGCACCTGCCCATAACGGATTATCCCCAATGGGGGTCCTGCAGTCACAGGTGCTACCCCTGTGCACCCCCATATCATGGGCATCTTCCACTACACATCACACCTTCCACTCACTTGGACATCCACACGGTAGTGTCATCTGATGCACCCTCACAAAGTTGGTGAATCAGCCAGCATGACCCTCTGCTGGGTGGGCTTACACAGGCCTGGGTACAGCATTCCCTGCCAAGACAGCTGGGCAATCACACGATGAGGGAGATGCAACATGCATCCCTTATGTGTGTAGTTTGAGTGCTAGTGCAGCATAAGTTAGAATCATCTCAGGGTCCACACCCTCCACAGCGTATGGCCAGTGACCCATCCTGTGGCCTAGGATGCAGATATGCGTTGGACACCATTGGCAATATTCTTTGTGCAGCACAGTGTACTGTTGGTGTATGGTACCTCCCTATGTAGTCACTCCGGAGGACAGGTAACATTCACAAATACATGGGGTTCCAGGGTGTATCCTCACACAAGTCTGCAACGCGCCTCCATTCAACCTTGCTGGCTACAACACCAGGTAAGTGTGATCACCAATGCCTCAATGCCCAACAACACAGTCCAGCAACTACACTGTACCTCCGCATCCCAGATTGGCTCACACATGGCAGAGTCAGCAATGGCACCCTGAGCCGGCAGCTCATTGGTGCTTAGATGGGTTTGTATGCCATTGTGTAGTAGGAGTGCCTAATAAGATGTGATGCACACTGGTATTGCTCAGCAAAGTGCATGTACTCAGTAGGTGTAGCCCAGATTTCCGCCTTTCCCTTGGTCTCTGGATGGACATGGCATTTGGGGGCCTGGGGTATTTGTTGCTCTGTGAGGTACTGGTGCCAGGCTAATCCATTCTGCATGACAAACAATGTTAGTTACCTAGTCTTCATTGTAGGTTGACTCATAGTCTCATTTTTACACTGTTGATGCCAGAATAAATAGTGCAGAATACTTTGATCTCAACTGTTGCCAATGTGCCTTTCATCAGTCATTGCTTGCCAACGGTGTAATCACTAATGCTTAAATAGCAGTGTTTCTGGCAGTCTCCATTGCAGACAACTGCAAATCTAACCATGTCACAACGTCTTGTAAGAACATCATGAACAGTGTGTTCTTATTGGGGCGATAGGCTGGCACACCGCAAACTTACGCTAACTAGTATTTGTTGTAGTTTGAGTGAGTACCTGTACCCATGGGCCGTAATGTTGCCAAAATGTGCATGGACACATCTCATCAGGTTTGTTTTAAAGGAGGCCAACACCCTGGAATCACACAACAATTTACAATTGCCATTGCAGTGTTGCCCAAAAAGTGCACCTACCACTAAGAGCAACATTACCATTGCAGTGTATGTATACAGGTCAGTATCAATGCATACCAATGACCAGCACCACTACTGTACCAATAAGTGGTGCAATGTCCATGAAAGTGGGTAATGAGTCTTGAGCATCAGTCTGCATCAGGACATAGGTTGCTTGACTGTGACACAAAGACCAGCTCTGATAACCCACATGTGATGCCGCTTATTAAACCTCACTACAATTGAACATGCCAACACAACTAACAGATGTGCACATCTTATTTTCCAGAGGATGCTGCTACAATGACACCAATCTGTTTGATGATATGGATGACAACCTGCTCTCCATTGACAATGACACACTGGAGGAGCCAATGACCACTATACGGTCACCTACAGCACCTCCAGAGCGTGACAACGGGGTGGTAGCTGCTCCAGCGGAACCTCAACCACCACCACCACCAGAATCTGCCACTACAAACATGAGCACCGAGTGGGAGAACACACAGCGTGAGTTCCCAAAGAACAGCTGTATCTCTACAGCGGGAACTCCTCAGCGAGGTACATGTTGCTGTGGAGAGTATGGGCAGCATCCTGCAAGCCATACTGCTGCAAGCATGAATACAGATTTGGCTAACATCGGTACTGACCAAGCCAGCTCCAGCCAAACACCGGGACTAGCTCAATCTCTGGCCAACATCTCAAACATCATGAGTCAGGAGGCATGTTCAAATGCCACCACAAAGTGCCAACAGGGATGTAGCCCAGCACCTACAAAACATTGACGAGAGAATAGAGAGACATGCAGCAACAGCAAGACCTCTACATGTCAACCATGACTGCCTTTCATGGTGAGTTACTGACTGTGATCAAAATTCAGCAACTGATGCTAAATGCCCTAATGGCAAACTTAATCACACCTGAACATGTGTTCCCTCACACATCCTCTGCCACTGCTAGTGGTAGCAGTGGGACAACATGCCCTGCAGCCACCAAAACAAACAAGCCACGATCTGAAGACTCGGAGGATGACTCAGCCACACAGTTCCAGAGGAAGATTGGTCACTAAAATGACATTACGTCACAGGTGTCGTATGACAACCAACTAAAAATAACTTCAATCAGAACAATGCCGGTCAGACAAGAGCATTATGAAGATTTGTACACCTGTACCACACCACATCTAATGTTTCCAGAAACACTGAAGTCCATACATTGTGACAATAACAATGTATTAATTACCAAGCTCATTTTCAAATAAAATATCTTTGTCCCAACACTCTCAAACATGTGAACGAGTGCTGCTTCACCACCCGTGTGTCAAGAACAATGTGCCCTCTGTGTCAGGTTTGTACCATTCCACAATATCACTGGGTATAATGTTTGTTGTGAAATCCAGACACACGTGGAAGAGTGGCTAACTACTTGATCAATGTTTGTCACTGCATGACAATGCAAAGGTTAAAATACATGCCGTCATATGTAGAAATAAGTGGCTGTGTCTCATGGATTTGCCACAGCGCATCACAACCAGCCCCTTGACTGTGCCACTCCGTGTAACGTTCTGAACACAGAAATGCCACACATATCCAAGGAAATGTGGCATTCCTGTGCTCTCCCCTGCGCTGGGGCAGAAACAGCTGCAATGCGCCTGTGCATG